>JAAVTI010000629.1:0-277328 GCA_011947335.1 Phytophthora constricta | reverse complement strand
CCTTTGCCCGGAGATCCTACACCTTCCGTAATTCCAGTTAAGTAGCTTGGTAAATTTAATGTGATAGGTTCTCCACCGATTAGTAATTCTGAGCAAGAGATAGTACCGAGACCACTAATATCGACATTATCATCAGGAACAAGAGCTAAACCAATAGTTGCTTGACCGACACTAACTCCGGTCAAATAGGATAGACGGTAATCGTTTTTGCTTAGATATAACGTTTGTGCATAAGCATACGATAGAGAGCCGGTCTGATCTTGAGAGAGATAGTTGTTCGGATTGTAGATTCCAGAATCAAATAATGAAGGTGGATATACGAAGCCACTCATTTTTTCTTATCGATACTATATAGTAACACTTTAAAAATGAGCGAAATTGCTGATTATGGAGCTGCGCTCCCGAGTAAATATAAAAGCGCTACGGTCGGTGATATCAAAGAATTAGGTATCAAGAAGCTATTTCGTATGGTGATACTAGGACCCTCCTACAGCGGTAAGAACAATCTCTGCATGCATGTCTTAAAACATAGTCCTCACGTTTTTAGTCATCTTCATATCATTGCTCGTAATCCTAATCAAGAGCTCTATGACTATCTTAGAGATAAATTGGAAGGATTCATCACATTTCACGATGAGCCACCTCAAGTCGATTCAATCCGTAAAACTCCCGGCAAGAAGCCAGAGCTTGTGATCATTGATGATTTCAGTAATGATAAGGGGCTCCAAAAGAATGTCTTCTCCCACTATTTCACTCGCGGGCGACATTTCCTACTTAGTACGATATTCCTAAGTCACAGTTGGTTTGGCACTGACAAGATGATCAGGCTCAACTGCGAATATGTAGCGATCTTAAGGGCTAACAGTAAGCGTGATCTAAAGCTGCTTATGACTGATTTCAATATTCGTGGCGTTAATGAAAATGATATCGTTAGGTATTATAATAAAGCTACAGGTGATAGAAAAGGTCAGATGCTTTTCATTGATTCAGTGCGCTCTAAACTACGTTATAACTTTGATAAGGAGATCGATCCGGATCTTGCTTAATTAATATCCTGAAATATAAATCAATACATTAATATAGAGCGGAGCTTAGAGAATCATGTTGACGCTTAACTCTTCGTTCTAATAGAACAAGTATGGCAAGCTTCATTAAGCTTGATAGCACGAACTTAGTTCAGAATGGATTAAATAATACATATAGATACGAATTCGCTGGTTCGTCCGTTAATTTTAAAGATAATGATATCGCTGTTCAATCAATATCCTTGTTTTGTAGTGATTTCAATATTGATAGCTTAGCTTTTGGTAACAACTCGTTTAAGATTGAAGTCCCTACGGGTAGTACAACATCTCTAGTTAATGTAAATCTTCAAGATGGCTGGTACGGATATGCTGATATCAATCGAAAAATCCAAGCTGCTTTGGTAAGCGCTGGAGCTTATCTGATCGATGGAGATGGTAATAATGTATTCTTTATTCAAATTAGTGAAAATAGTACGTATTACAGTTGTCAGCTTGATTGCTCTCCTACCCCGACTACGATTGGAAGCTATACGCGTCCATCAACGGGGCTTTATAGCTCATCTGGATCAGGTTTACCATCTACGTCTCGTGTACCTCGACTGATTATCGATAATGCTAATTTCGGTAAGGTACTTGGTTTCGCTTGGATCGTATCCAAGCGGTCCAACAACGACCGCTACCTCTTTTATCGAATATTGTCCACAAGTTCATCCGACCAGTTCTTATGTCGTCCGTTGTGATGCGATCAAAAACGATTACGTCCCATCGGGTGATTTGTTAGCGGCATTTGATCGTGGCGATGCTTCGATTGGTCAGTTGATTTACTATAGACCTAGCAATTACGCTTGGGTGAAACTCAACGATGGTGCCCGTTCGTCGATTACTGTATCGATTTGGAATCAAAACGATGAGCAGGTTCATTTCCGAGATATATCTGTTTCAATCATGTTATTGATTAGGCCGCGTGAATTTAGATAAAAAAATGCTTATTTTTTTAAATTGATAGTTTACAAACGAAATGAAGAGCCTCGCATACCGGTGCCTGACATCTTAAAACTCCCTGCCTTCATACTACTTTTCCCGAGTGAAAATGATCCTCCCGCAGGTTTCTACCCCGAACGCCACTCGTCTTCTTGCCTCTCATAGCTCGAATCTTAGTCATGTAATCTTTTGCTTCCTGGCTACCTTTAACAAACTTCTTAGTCTTCTTAGGGACGCCGACGCCGTATCTCGATTTTACGGTCTTACGAACTTGTTTGATCATATCTACATGTTCAGGCTTGGTTGCTTTCTCAATGAGTTTGCGTTCAGCTAGATCTATGAGATCAGTTGCAATACCTCGATCTTTCATGTAGCGAAGAGCTTGTTTACCTCTTTGTTTTGACATCGTTTAAGGTAAGTCGACCGCCCTCTCTATCCGATTCGCTATCGCTATCGACGCCAACTCCAGTCATTGATTTAATAGCAGCTCGTGCAGGGATTGCAGCTTGAGGAGCACCAGCA
Source organism: Phytophthora constricta (assembly GCA_011947335.1). Classification (NCBI taxonomy): domain Eukaryota; phylum Oomycota; class Peronosporomycetes; order Peronosporales; family Peronosporaceae; genus Phytophthora; species Phytophthora constricta. The sequence continues at coordinate 274,800 of JAAVTI010000629.1, read as the reverse complement.
TAGGTAGCCAAAGCAGGAACAGCTGCATCTACGGCTCGCGACAACAAGCCAGAGTCTTTAAGAGCCTTAAAACCTGTTTTAATACCGTTCCACACTTTTCCCCAAACCGAGGAACCTTGGAGCTTCTTATAGCCTTTCTTAATTTCATGGCGTGTAACGTCCAATCTAACTCCACGACCCGCTTTTTGAGCCTTAAGCGCCTTCTCATAACTCGATGGATGCAAATGAATAATAGCACCAGAACCCTTAAGCTCAGCCTTTGTAAGCTTAGTTTTCCAGTTTTGAAAGCTTTGGTTAGCTTTGCCTTAGGTATTTCACTCGAGATCGTTAATTCACGATACATGATTGCTTCTTTCGAACAACATTAGAACGAATTCGCAGATCTTTTCGAACAAGTCAAGCTCTCTAGTCGCAGATCTTTTAACAAGTTCTCTAAGCTCCGCTCTATATAATTAAAAGCTAAAGCACGGTTATATTTAAATTAATAAACCTCTTCAGTAGATCCATTCTATTCTTCTGTTTAGCGTAAATAAACAATAAGCAAAATATGCCGCAATAATCATCTTTAGTACCTTGAAGTTGAATCTCGTTGTATTTTTTTATTCCATAGTGTCTAGGAGGCCCTCGCCCATACTATCAAAATAAACACCATCTACGATGCATGTCCAGTGTCCGATCTCAAGATCAGGAGGTCTCAATAGGATTAGGAAGGTACCTACCTTGCGGATAGGCTTGGTAATCTCGTTGGATTCATAGATATTATCAATATCAACATTAATTATTTTCGCTAATTCAATCAGATCATGATCGGACGTTACTGGTTTAATCAGTTGCGCCATTATTTAATTTTGGTTTCATCTATAGATGATCGTATATAGAACGAATTATTTTAAGATGAGTGACACTCAGTTAGCTGATCAATTTTTATACCAATCTTCGCTAAAAGCGGATCCGGAGGTCAAAGTCAGCTCTAACAAGCGAGTACCGTATGTAATTGATATTAACCAAGGATCGTACGCTAATGGCGTTATTACGATTGATGCTACGTCTCAACTAAATGGTGCTGAAGGCTTTGCTTGTTTACGTGATTCATACATCATGCTGCCTTATAAAGTGAGTATGAAGAACACTCATAGCTCAAGCTCTGCCGCCGCTGCTAATCGACTCTCGGTTGGACTTAAATGTGGTGTCTGGAACGTTATTGATGCTATGTCTCTAGAACTCAATGGCAAGTCGATCCTATCGATGACGGAATACAAGATGTTTGCTAACAATCTACGCGCTCAAGCTGAGATGTCGCCTGGTTATGTTGAGAAACATGGTGCTGAGAGTTTCCTATTCCCGGATAGCTCAGGTTCACTACAATGGAGCGCATCTGCTAGTGCCTATGGAGATGGATATTCTAATAATGCTTCCGATTTAACTGGTGCACTATCGGTCGCATCAACCATGGGTTCTGGTACGATGAGCGCTAATGATGGTTTCGTTAAGCGTTTATTGGCGAATCCACCTGTATCGGGGACGTCAATACAAATGGCTGGCCTACTATCGCATCGGGCGCTGCTAAGAATATTGCTAATCAGTTTGGACGCGGAGCTTTCGTTGCTGGCGGTACTGCTATTAATACGATTGCAGGAACATGGAATTACATGCTTAAGATTAAGTTAACCGATCTTCATCCGATCTTTAAGGAACTCGATCTAATGGCTAATCCTCAGATTAAGCTACGACTTCGCGTTAATCAGGGCAATTCTGTAATTTCTCTTCCTTACACTGGGAGTGCTAAGGTTATGACTCTCGCGTCTACAACAATTGCGAGTGGTTCAGTGTGCCCGATTATGGTAGCCTCCTCGTTAACTGGTAGCCCCAATGCAGGTGTTTTACCTGCGGCTGCCGGTCAGGTCACTGTTGCCTGGGGCGCCATTACCAACTCGCTTGAGCCTACGATTGATAGCACCTACTTTCCCTTTACTACGACGCGTCTATACGTTCCGTTCGTTGATCTCGAGAATCCGAGCTCGATCATCTCTAAACCTATGAAGAAGGTCAAGTACCTTGATTACTATGCTCAATGGTTCTATCAGCGAGCAGGCACTGGTGTGACCACTACTCAGCAGAACTCTTCGTTCGATTTGCAACTATCAGCTTCACTTAAGAATGCTAAGTATGTCGCTCTTCTTCCGTTCGCTGAAACATCGGCCGGTAATTATGCTACTGCTTCTGTTCAGCAGTTTCAAAGCCCGTTCGATTCGGCTCCTGGACTGTTCAGGCTGGTTCGTCGATTCGCAACTTCAATGTTCGTATTGGATCCAAGCAAGTATTCGACATCTCGTATGACTACGACTTCCAGTTTCTGTAATGAGTTTAGCAAGCTCAGTGCGATTAACGGTGACCAGACGCCTGAATTAACGAATGGACTTATCGATTTCCAAAAATGGTCAACTGTTAACCGAGTGCTAGTTGCTGATGTTAGTAGATTAACCGAAGCCGAGGTACCGCAGAGCCTGCAGGTGATGGGAACCAATGCTTCGAGCCAAGGCGTTAATTTACTTGTTATTGTAGCTCATGAAAATGAAATGACTTATAATCGTCTAACAGGTGAAGTAGAAAATTATGTAGCTAACTAAGCTCTCTCATGAAAAGAAAAACACTATTTTGACTCGATGAACAAAAAATATTTTTTAATTTGACGTTTGCAGGTTGTAGTTAATTGATGGTTTCTAACTCTTTGAGTAGTCGTGAGTTAACGAACTGATTGTTGCGTAACCAATCGAGATATTTGGGATCGACTCTTAATATAATCTAGAGTTTTAGTCTTATGACGACCCCAGGTCATAACGTATTCATCGGTTTCTTCTTTACTATCCGCGAACGTAGTCGTAAGAAAGTCTTTAATCTCATCGCTCGCGTTTAAACTTGGTTGTTTGCTCATCCATCGGCAGTAACTTGGATCGATGGCATAAACCTCTTCAATCGTCTTGTCTTTAAATTTACCAAATGTTAGTGTTGTCATTGTTATCTATATACTATAGGAGGTAGAGTAATCTGATAAAAATAATTAATTTGAGTTCGCTTAAGATGGCAACTTATTAATTATGATCTTGATATTTAAATATTTATATTAAGGTAGTACTTGGTCAAAATGTGTTGTCAGATTTGTATGTAGATTTTTCGGCGACATTGTGTATATTAAGTATATTTTCCTATGAATATTAGGTATTTGATTCTGTATTTGAATCTTGTAGTTAAAAGGAGCCTTCTATTCTATATATGGTTCAGCAGTCTTGCCATTGTTTTCACCTCCTATGGATATTAGATATTTGATTCTGTATTAGAGTTCTTGTAGTTAAAAAGAGCATTCTCATCAATATAAGACATCTAATAATACTCTGTCGTTATCTCTGTTTTATACTTCTTTATACCTTTATATACTTTCACAATAAAAAAATGATTTAAACGACTGTTTAATGCGTATTTTCATCTTGAATGGTAAAACCATCTCGGTCTAGATGTGGTGCCGCTCTATGCCACTATGGATCATCTCGTACAGCAAGTTGCGTTTGCCAACTGGGTGACCAGTATTTCTGCGCTGCAACTGGCCAAGGCCGATAGAATCTTTGACCTCACCTTTAAAACGATGCTATTTACAGCTTTACATCAACATCTCCGGAAAAGAGCCGAGGAGTTAACATGCGGCACGATCCACAATCGGCTGTGTAGATATCGGCAGCCAGAGCAGAGAAATTAAACGACAGTAATGTGCCAAATGAAAGAGTACCGTAAACTACGGCCTCAATGCGACACTGGTAAAAACTTTAGTCGCTAATATTCACAATCCCTCCGATAATATTTTACTACGTAAAAAGTCGAGTTTATGTGCCCACTGAACCGCGGGCTTTCCCGCCACAATGGCACCCCGCCTGCGGATTTGATTTTTTGCCTTTTTTTCTGCTCTCCGTTTTTTTTTTACAGAAGGGGTGTCATCACTACAATCCAAACGAGACTGACCTTTTTATTTTTCGAAGCCATAGTTTTTACGAGTGGTTGCATTGATGCCGTGCGTCGCACTGACACCGTGGTTTACGGTAGTGGACGACTTGCATGTACTTCTGATAATACGACCATCCAGCCAATCCAAACGCGTCACCCAATTGTGATCTGATTACTATCACACTTGCAGTCATTATATACATTTCGGGGCTGTCAATTGTACAAAAATAGATTTCTTTTTCTCATGCAACCCCAGACGTTACTTTTAAGCTTACTTCAGTATGTCTTACGTCGGTACAGAGACAGGCAAGTCGCGGAATGCATGCGGTCGGGCCTTCGCATACAAAACGCAGCACATTTCCGAACTCGCGGGCGGCGGCAGTAGCAGTTGGGGGCTCGGCTGGCTGGAGGACAAGCGACTCACCCGACCGGCAGGTACAGCGCGGCAACCTCCGTGAGAAGCCTCTCCATCCTCTCCGTCGCGCCCATTCTGAGCTGAAGGCGGCGGGGTTTCGCGTCCGGGGAGATTGTCCCACTGGACCATTCGGCCATGAGCGTGGTGGACGCTAAACGGACCCTTCGAGACGCCAGGACGACCGCGTTTGGCCTCTGCTGTGGCGAGTGCGTCCACACGAGGGGGACGTTTTGCCGAGCGTGCTGCTCGCGCCGAGAAGAGGACGAAGAGCCAGTGGAGAAGACAGCGGAGGACGCTCTGTATCAGGAGAAACAAGCGTCGAGGACACCTGTGGACGCCGAAAGCTTCGACTTTGAGCTGTGGACTCGGGCCGCCTCCGCCGTGTCCACTGCTGTGTCGCCAGCAGGCGACGGACTGTACAGTGGCCAGGGAGAGGAAGAGCGGAGGACTCTTTGAGGGTCCTGCAGAGCCGCCGCAGACGTCGAGACTCAGTCGGCGACTGCCGGCTCCTGGACAGTGTCCGCTGGGTGTGTAGACGGGAGCTACGAGGTGGCCACTTGACCTCGTGAAGTGGAGGTATAATATTCGGACACACACATTGGCCAAACCGGCTGGTTGGTGTTTTGGTGGAGGAGTGTAGCACGAGAAGAGAGCAGGTGAAGTTTGATTTTAAGTTAGCGCCGCTAGTGGGCGCCTCGCAAGAAATGAAAGGACTGGCTGGTCATGATCCGGTGGGTCGTCTCGAACTTGGATGAAGTGGAGATTGAACTTGAGAGCACTGGAGGCATAGATGGACTTAACGCGATAACTGATTTGCTTGAGGAGGAACGCATCCGCGTTTGAGCGAGCGCTGTTCAGCAAGCTTCCTGGGCTTGGTTACGTCCCGATTGCGCTCCTGGGTTTACCAACATTCAGACACGCTCGCGTGAACAGTCCAGCGGACTAAAGGATTGCCACGTTAGCAGCTCGAGACGGGCACGGACAGATGATGTTCCGTGACCACTATCGCTGCAAGGCGTCGCCAACAGTCGCAGTCGCCTTTCAGCGCTGCATCAGCATCAAGCTGGAGGTATCGATTTGAAATCTCCCCGCCCCTCCACTTTGGCTTCTCGACTGCAAAACCATATTCAAGCAGCAGAGACCAGTTCACATACCAACCGCCGTCTTCGTCGCAGCACCAGCGCTCGGAGCTGCGCACTCGATGGGCTTCCAGTGACCTCGTCACGCGGACAACGAGCACTCGGCGCCTGCCAGAACCTGCCAGAACCGCTCGAGAGGAAAAATCGTCTCACCTGCAGCTCAGAAAGCCCCCGGAACTGAGCTCTCATTGATCAACAGGATAACGCCGCAGTCGACTCGACCTCAAGTGCTTCGATCCATGCAGCTCAACACGGTCAGCTTCAACTGTCAAAGTGACAGTGACAGTGTCCACTGGTCCAGTTGAAGCGGACCCATCCGCTCAATAGAAACGTGACCATACAAATCCCAAGAGAGCGTCCACTCTTGCTCTCCGTATCGACCATACAATCCCTCAGTCTAAATTTCGGCCTCCACCACCAAAACCTGTGGCCAGGCAGCAGCGTCGTTTGGTATTCCCTTCCTGCGTCCTCGACGCAAGTGCCAAGTCCCCTCCATGACGTCGGCGGCTCCTCTGCCCGGCGTCATGACCTGCAGCAGCCTGCGGAGCGGCGCATCCGTGTCGAGACCCACAGCCACCGCCACATCCGCTGCTGTAGCCGCGTCCCCAGCTGTACGCGCCTTGTGCTCAGGCGCCGTAGCGGGCGTCGTGGCCGACTCGATGCTGCACCCGCTGGAAGTCATCAACCTCCGTATGAAGATCCAGAGCCGCCCCAGTGCCAAGTACAGCGGCATCCTGTGCTCCGTCCGCACGATCCTCAAGGAGGAAGGGGTTCGGGGCTACTTTGGCGGACTGAGCACCACGCTGCTGGCGTCGCCCGTGTGCGCCGCAATGTACTTTGGAACGTACGAGACGCTCAAGGCTACTGCCGCCCCGATGGTGCCAGAGCAACACCACGGTGTGGTCTATTTCTTGGCAGGTGCTGCCAGCGAAGCGCTCATCTCGGCTGTCAGTGTACCGTCAGAAGTGATCAAGTCGAGGCTGCAGCTGGGACGCAACCCGCGCAACGCGAGCGGCGGAGTCGTCAAGTACACGCAGAACTACAAGGGCACGGTGCACGCCGCGACGACTATTGTGCGCTCGGAAGGGGTGCGGGGGCTGTACGCTGGATATTCGGCGTGTCTGAGCGTCGACACGTTCTTCTCGGCTTTCTCGTTCCTGTTCTACGAGACGCTCAAGCACAGGTACCAGCAGTACTTGGTGGCCAACGAGGTCGAGCGTTCGCTGAACTCGGTTGAATCTCTGGCGGTTGGTGCTGTCGCGGGAGGACTTGCGGCGTTTTTGACGAACCCGCTGGACGTGATCACCGTGCGCCTCATGACGCAGGGCAAGAACAAAAGTACTTAGGACTGCGTCACTGTCTGGTGGAGTCGGTACGGAAGGAAGGGCCGGCTGTGCTGTGGAGAGGAGCCTCGGCCCGCATCGTGTCGATCATGCCCACGACTGGTATCTGCTTCGGCGTTTACGAGACGATCAAGCGCACGTACTTCAACGGCGAGCTGGAGGACTTTGAGGTGGAATGACCGGAGGCAGGAGCGATTTCTGGATCCAAAGACGAGTGGCCGTATATCATAGAACCAACGAATAAACAGCACGCTGAGCAACGCCACGCTATCATACTCTCCGTCGTCTTGGTTCGCAGCCCTCAAAAACGTTTTTGCTAGCGAAGGACACACAAGACAACTCATGTCAGTAGTAAGGTGACTAATTAGTTAGGGGGATACCAGTATGCATCGGCAGACGATAACTACGTGACCGTGTTCTCGAAAGGACTTGACTGCCAGTCACTTCAATCTCACTCTACGCCGTGCGCTTGAAATGTTCCTCGTCAATGGTCGAGTACACGTGTCCTTCGCTCGTGAGGTAGTTGAGTGCACTACGCAGCTGCGCCTCCGTCATCTGTGCGCGCAGTTCACTGACAATCTGGTCCACCTTCAGCCCATGGTCGCTAGTGCACGTCCCCAGCACATCCAAAATGGCCTTTTGCTCAGGCGAGAAGTTGGCGTCCATCATGCCGTAGTCCAGTGCCCCTCCATTAAACCCTGTGGCACTGGGCTGGTTCCAGCCGCTCTCCGTCTTCGTAGGCGTCGTAAACGACGTCATTTTCACATCTTCTCCGCCCTTGTGCAGCGGGCCCTTGGAATTGTAGCAATGCACGTAGATGGCGTCCAGAAAGTGGTGCGTGAGCTCGTTCAGGTCCTCCACAGGGGCCACCTGGAAGCACGAGAGACTGAATTTGCCCTGGAAGGAGCGTAACTTGCCCACCACGCGCACGTAGGAGCCTTCCTGCAGGCGGTTGAGTTCGCCCTCGTTGGCATCGGCGTCGTCCGCCGTCACAAAGTACTGGCAGTCAAAGAGACCCGAGCCGTCGTCCAATTGGAAGCGCAGGCTGGTCGAGTGCGGCGCCAGCGACGTGAGCAGCCCCACGAGCCGCACGGTGGACACCTCGTGGCCGTCCAGCCGCAGCGCGTCATCGTCCGACGGAGCTCCGAGACGCTGCAGCTGCCGGACGGTCACGGGCAGGACGCTCTGCGCGCCGCCGCTGCGCTTGCTGGGCGTGGATTGGCTGCCTGATGGCTGGCTGGACATGAAGCCGCCGCCGCCGGTGCTGGACGACAAGTCGTCGTTGCCGTACGCCTCGTAGCCGCCGCCGTAGTTCATGAGTTTAAGCTTGTGACTGACAGGATGTTGCTTAACGTAGCTCTTCGCGCCACAAAAGATGAGATTGTGAAGACTTGGCGCGGTTTTCGGAGCGAAGTGACTGGAGATGAGTATACGACGACAGGAGAGAGTGGGACGAGGAGTGGAGCGCGGTGTGGAACGCTGCGCCACAATGGACAGGAATACCGGTACTTGTCAGGAGTTAGATAACGCTTTTTTGTAAAATATTTGTTACGAATGGGGAGGGGCCTCGACATGTATTTAGTTTTTATGTTTTTTTCGACTGGATGGTCAAGACGAAGGGCCTCGTGACGTGGTGTGGGACGCTGCAGAATACAAGGCTTTCTTCGACCTTGGAGTTTCTTAAGTCTATCGAACAATCGGAATTTAAGCAGAAGGTGCGCGAGGAACTTCCGGTATGGATTCGAAAAACTACGGTAGTAGTTTATGGTAGCTCGCGTTTATAATACCGCTGTAGGTGTTTGTGCCAGGATAGTGCGTGGAGGAGTGTGGCCACGATCGACTTCAACAACAATTATGCGATAATGTGTACTTTGGTACCAGCTCCGCTTCACCACAACTTGTTGCAGCGGCTGGTGCTCCGACTAGATCGGTGAGTCTGTCGAATATGTCGGTGGAAGAGAAATACTGTACCAGCTGAGTGGATGGTGTTTCTGTCCAATGGAGATGACAGCCGGTGTGTGTGGTCTTGCCATGCCGTCTCAACTCGCGTCGAGTCGTCAACTCGTTTACTAATAAAAAGTTTAGACAATAATGCGTCAAGGTAGCTGTGCAGCTCAGCTGACACCTCCACGTTTCTCCTTTACAATTGAATGCAGCACAGCTTCGCAGAGCTGCATGACGAGGTGTTCAGCATCTCACTGCCTCCTGGCACCTTTTTCGCAGCTTGTCGTGACACGTCTACTATACGCTACTATACAATACCTACACGTATCAAGTGGTGCTGCGGGAAACCTACGCTTTTCACTAGCACTTCATCCGTTGCAATGCAGCCATCCACCCGAAACACATCATGCAGGAACCGTGTCGCCAGCCCTCAATCCATACTACGCAGCTGGGATAACTGGCCTCGCATGCAGAACCCTTCATGGCCAGCCGAGTTTGCCAAGTGTTACACAACAACAGTCTCTTTGGCCCCTGTTGTGAAGGTGTCGTCGTTCCCGCAGTCAAAATTGATAGCTTCCACTCGAGAATCAACAGCGTGCGACAGAACTCTCAGACTCTCACATCGAAGTTATCGCGGTTAGTAGCAAAGATGGCTCCGCGGACTTCATCTCGTCAGAGTAAGACATCGCGCCGGTGGAGCTGGCAGGATACGAGCACCCCAGTAAACACAAGCAGCAATTTCCCGGGTTCACCACTCGCGAACGACACTGAAGTGGTCATCGACGATGAACATTATGTAGTCTCCAGATCCCCAAAGTTTGCGACGACATCATCAGGACAGCCACGATTTTCCACCTCGAGCAGTTGCAGAGGAGGCGCACTACGCCACGGGTCAGCACCTCAACTCTGGTCCCGAGAGTGCATTGGACTTTTTGCTCAATATGCAGCAGTTGGCCTGCTGTATGGTGCGCTTCCGGGCACCATTTACCCCTTCTTGCAGAACTACCTGAATGTACAGGGAACGGAAGCTTTGGCAGCACGCGTTCTGGTGTCCCTGCCTTGAGCTTCAAGGTGTTCTACGGCATCGTCTCCGACTGCTTCCCGGTTGCTGGTTTTCGACGAATGCCATATATGCTATTTGGTTGGACGATTTGCTTCGCCGTGCTTGTTGTCATGGTCTGCACCTCCGTCGGTGAACCATACTACACGGAGTCGAGCGTTCGGGATCTTAAACCAGCAGACTACACAGAGGCTCAGCGTGCAAGCTTGAATTTGGACGCCCCGTTGCAAGGAGGAAAGTACGTGGTGCTGATGATGTTTGCGTCTGTGGGATATTTGATGTCCGATGTTGCTGCGGACGCGCTCGTGGTCCAAGTCGCACAACGAGAGCCGCTCGCTGTTCGCGGACGCACGCAGACTGCAGCATACACGGTTCGCACGGTCTTTATGGTGGTAGCTAACATGCTGCTGGCATTTTTTCAATGGCGAGGACTATGGTGGAAACTACGACTTCACATTGAGCTCCCACAGGTTATGCTGATTCTAGCATGCTGCATTGGACTCATGCTCCTATCACACGGTTCTTCATACACGAGGAGCGCTGCCAAGCACCGCCATTCCAGAGCTACATGAGCGATCTCTGGGGATTGCTACAAACTCGTGCCATCTTCCAAGTCATCGCGTACAAATTTCTGTCGGGTTTCTTTGAGAATTTCACGTTTGTGGCTTTGGAACCTATGCAGACATACTGGGCCGAGGTGACCCCGCGCAACGAGAAGCTGGGCAACGTGATGGTACTGTTGGTGATGGCACTGACACTTACAATGACTGGAAAATATGGCCTGGAGTGGAATTGGCGAGTTATCGTTGTCGTTACAACACTGACAGTCGTAGCTCTGGACGCGACTTGCATGCTACTCGTCACGTGGAATGTTGTACGCAACCAATACTTTTGGTTGGGACTGCCTATCATTGAACAGTTCATGCAGGGCGTTGGATTCATCGTGTCGACATATGTGGTGGTAGAGCTCGCCGAGTTGGGCCATGAAGGAGCACTATACGGCCTGCTCACGACGGTAGGAAATCTGTCTTCGCCGTTTGCAGCTACAATCTCCAAAATCGTGGATGCTCCGTACGATATTACCAACGAGAGAATTCAAAACGACTCACACGACGTACGCTGGGATATCACCGCCACACTGCTCATCATGTACGGCATGCGGGTGTTGTCATTATTGTGGCTTCCTCTACTCCCCAAGCAAAAAGAAGAGACACAGTATCTGAAAGCCACAGGCGGCACCAGCCGAGCCATGGGCTACATCACAGCGGCTTATGTGCTTTTCGCCATGGGCTGGTCCGTTGTCACAAACCTGCTATCTATTGCGCCGGCTACTAGCTGTCTTGTGATAGCCGGTGGCAATGGCTGCAATAGCTAAAGGTTTGGAGCAAGCTAACATATTTAAGCAAATTGAGGATTTAAAGGATAGAACTCTGTAGCAGTTTTAAGGTGCGATAATACCCTAACGAGTTCAGTCGATGACCAGCAGCACGATCAGGTTTACATCATTTCTTTCTTGGTTTGAAAGATGTGGCGCATCAATCGGTTTGAAGGAACGACTACACTGCTACAAAACATGACTACGGCAATCCAGCAAGCATCAATTTTCATTTTCGTAGCTACGTCGTCGTTGCGAGGAAACAACACAATGACTTGGTTCCGATTAAATCGTGTCGCTGCTGCAGAGGCGACGGAGCGACTAACGTCAGACTCGAGTGGAATTATCAAGACCCCACAAACTGCTCTAGACGTGGAATCCGCTGCTTCAGGTGCGTTGCGCGAAGGAGGAGCACCCAACCTATTCTCGAAGCAGCATATTGGTCTCGTGCTGCAGTACGCTGCAGTAGGGCTCGTATACGGCACCTTACCATCGACGATCTATCCGTTCATGCAAGTGTATTTAAACGCTAGTGGAGCACAGGTGGTCACGGCAAGTACTTTGGTAGTATTGCCGTGGAGCTTTAAAGTGTTTTACGGTATCCTCTCGGACTGTTTTCCACTTTTCGGCTACCGCCGCCGGCCGTACATGATTATCGGGTGGACAATCTGTGTGGCGATGCTATTCGCAATGGCTTGTTGTAAGGTGGATCAGCCGTATTTTCTGGACCCGTCGGACCGCAAAATATCTCCTGGAGACTACACACCCGAAATCGAGGCTCGACTAAACCGTGGTGCTGCATCGTTAAGTGGGATCTATGTCATTCTTATGATGTTTGCAGCCTTTGGATATGTGCTGGCAGACGTGTGTGCCGATGGTGTCGTGGTGGAATTGGCACAACGAGAGCCGTTGGATAAGCGAGGACGAACACAGTCCACGATGTATGCCATGCGAACTTTTGCGGCGACGATGGGCCAAATTCTGACTGGTGTCGCCTTCAATGGAGAAGAGTACGGTGGATGGTTTGGATTTTCGCTTTCATTTCCGCAGCTCATGCTGATTCTTGCAGTCTGCACTGCCCCCATTATTCCAGTGTCATGGTTCTACATCCAAGAGAAACCCATGCCACCTGTGCATTTTCTAGAATATCTGAGTCAGCTCTGGCAAGCACTGCAGACTCGCGTAGTCTACCAAGTCGTCTTCTACTCGTTTTTCAGCGGTATCTTCTCGAATTTTTCGTACACGGCAGGATCTCCAATTCAATTGTACATGGTGAAAGTCGCGCCCATTAACAACACGATCAGCGATATCATTGGTAGTGCTGTATTCATGGGCGGCATTGTACTTACGGGCAAAAGCGGACTTGCGTGGAATTGGCGTACGATGACTGTGCTTACTGGCGTACTGGTGATTATTGTCGATGCTGTGTGTACGTTTATTACGGTGTGGGATGTGTTCCGGAGTCAATGGTTTTGGTTGGGGTTGCCCATTGCGGTGAATGTCCCGGCGGGCATCAGCTTCCTCATTGGAACGTTCGTGACTGTGGAGTTGGTGGGTGAGGGTCATGAAGGAGCTATGTACGGCCTACTTACGACCGTGACAAACCTCTCGTCTCCCTTTGCGGCCACATTGACCAAGATTGTCGACAGTTCATGGGATTTAAGCAATGAGCGTGTACAGGTTGACGATTTTTCGGTGCGACGCGATATCACGGAGGCCGTGCTGCTGATGTACGCTATGTCGGCCCTCTCCTGGTTATTTTTGTTCCTGCTGCCTCGACAAAAGCGTGAAACGCAGGAATTGAAGCGATCAGGTGGTTCGAGTTGGCTGCTTGGAGCCTTAACTGTTGGGTATTTGACCATTGCACTTGTCTGGTCAGTCGCGACAAATATTATGGGGATTGTGCCGGGTACGAGCTGCTTCGTGGTCGCTGGTGGCGACGGCTGCTGATCTACGCTAGTTATGGCAGCCGTGTTTTGGAATGGACTGCGTTTGTTACAGAGTAAATGGAAGCACAAAAAGCTTTACATTCTAATGAAGCGAAGACAGTTCGAAATATCAATTGAACCTTTCGATCATTGCTACATTTTCCTGGCGCAGTGCCCACCCCGGTGTGGCCAGCGTTAACTGAGGAAAAATAAAAAAGGAATCAGTCAACTACGCCCACAAAGTATACTAGTATGCGGATAAGATGATATTGTTTGTATGACGCGCACGCGAGTGAGTTCGCCACGTCAACATTCATTAAAACGATTAAGAATCACAAAACACCGCCAGCTATGGTACATTTTTTCAGGTTTACAAGTACGGTAGGCTAGCGCAGATCTACGGCGCTGCCAAACAATCAAGGTGTCACACATATACGGGGCAGCAAAATCTCTATGTACACCAAAACAGCGAATACCAGCCTTCGAGTCGTGTTCGTCATGAGAAAGCCCGAATTCGTCGACGCCAAGGCTTTGATTGTCGTGCCGTGCGTTTTAAACGAGTCTTTTTGCCTGAAGGGCTTGCCAATTGTAGCAAGACATGTAGCATTGCTACTAGCACGGTGCGATAAAGACAGACACGGTGTATCCGTAGTGTTGACCAAAGCAATGTCGAGCTCATGTCATTGGTAGGTTCCCTGCACTTACGATCGACAACATCCGATTAATTTTAATCACGCAGATTAATCTCGCGGGCCACACTAAGTCTCCTTTCGTCCGCGTTTCTCGCACAAACAGTACCGCTTTACCCGACTACAACGCAGATACGGTGCGCCCTCGATTGAGACCCAAAGGGTTGTCATCACATGCAGCTCCCCTATCGATGACAAGCTCACCGCCAAAGAGCGAATGCGAGTCGCCGATACCTGAGCGTCACCGATTCCATCACAGCTGGTGTGAACAGCATCGCCGACACGCAAATCCGGTTGATCGACGACCGGCTTTTGATCGTCAGTCGGCGGGAAGGGTATTGCCTCGATGGGCTCTTTTTCGGATCGCTCAGCTTGCACGGTCGCGAACAAATGAAGTCCCATCGCGTTTTGTATCTCCTCAGTCAGAACCCACGAGTGTGTGCCCTCCATGTCAACCTCAGCATCACCGCTCGTCCACGAAAGCTCGCCATGCGTTAAATTATTGGGCTTGACAGCAGGTGCCATTCCGGAATTTGCACTCAAGTAGAGCCCGACATCGGCTTCTATCTGCTTCCCGACCCCGCTACTCCATACATGGCTTCTCAGCACGGACCCGCCGGACCCAGCAAGTTGGATATCCCTGTTCGCTTGTCGTTTGTTAGCGGTACATCACAAGCCAAGGACATTGAAGGTGGCAACAGCTACACGACGGCGAAGACCCCAGACCCGGCCAATCTCGAAGGTGGTGCATTGCGTGAGGGCGACACCCCAGTCTCACAAGCAGGGACAGTGTTGGACTGCTGTTCCAATATGCTGCTGTCGGAATCAACTACGGTCTGCTACCCGCCACGGTCTACCCTTCCTGCAACAGTACCTGAACGCTACTGGATCCCAAGTCACCACTGCCTCGACGCTTGTTATCCTGCCGTGGAGCTTCAAGGTCTTCTACGGCATTCTGTCCGACTGTGTGCCCATTTGCGGCTATCGTCGCAAGGTTTGGATGTTGATCGGCTGGGGTGTGTGTGTTGCCATGCTGGTGGTGATGGCCTGCTCCTCTCCTGGAGACCCGTACTACACGGTCCCTTCGGACCGCGACGTTGACCTTGCTGACTATACCGATGAGATTAGAGCACGCATCAACTCCGACGCTGGCAACCAGGCTGGCAAGTACGTCATGCTCATGTTCTTCACGGCCATTGGATACGTTCTCGCAGACGTGTGCGCCGATAGTATTGTGGTCGACTACGCTCAGCGTGAGCCCATTGAGCACCGTGGCAAGACTCAGTCAGCTATCTACGCGGTTCGCACGGTGTTCGTGATCATCGGTCAGCTTCTGACTGGTTTCTGCTTCAACGGCGAAGAGTACGGTGGCGACTTCAATTTCTCGCTGAACTTCCCGCAGTTGATGGCCATCGTTGCAGTGATCACAGCGCCCATTATCCCTATTACGTGGTTCTTTATTAAAGAAGAGAAGCAGGAGCGTGTCCCGTTCAGCGTCTACATCAACCAGTTGTGGGAGTTGCTTCAAAAGCGCGCCGTCTACCAAGTCATCTTCTACACATTCTTCCAGAACGTCTTCTCCAGCATCTCATACACCGCCAGCTCGCCCGTCCAGTCCTACATGGTCGGTGTCACACCCATCAATAACACCATCAGTGAAATCATCAGCAACGTGCTGTTCATGGCTGGTATCATGGCGACGTCGAAGTGGGGTCTGCACTGGAGCTGGCGCAAGATGATCCTGTTCACGGGCATTTTTGTCATTATCGTGGACGGCTTCACGACTTTCCTCACAATTTGGAATGTGTTCCGCAGTCAGTGGTTCTGGCTTGGTTTGCCGATGGCTGTGCAACTCCCGTATGGTGTAGGCTGGATGATCGCCAACTTCGTGATCGTGGAGCTGTCGGGTGTCGGCAATGAAGGTGCCATCTATGGTTTAATCACAATGGTCGGTAACTTGGCATCGCCGTTCGCACAGGCCTTGACGCTAGTTATCGACCAGCCGTTCAACCTCACCACCGCACGCATTCAGGCTGATGACAACTCCATCCGTACTGATCTGACGTACGCCGTACTCATCATGTATGGCATGACGATCTTCTCGTGGGCATTCCTAGTGTTCCTGCCCCGCCAGAAAGAGGAGACACAGGAGCTTCTACGCACGGGCGGTAGCAGCAAGATTCTTGGCGCTCTCACGGTCTTCTACGTCGCTTTTGCATTCGTCTGGTCGCTAATGACGAACATCATGGCGATGTACGAGAGCACGTCTTGCTTGATCATTGCCGGTGGCAAGGGCTGCTAATCCACCTGTGTCACCGTATTGATTTATGTCTGCCTCTACGAAGTGTTGTAGTTCTTGCAGAAGCGGGAGAAGCTAATGCGATAGTTAAAAAATCGTTCTCTGTGTACACTCTCTTTGTCGAAGTAAAGACTTCTGCTGATGTATATCGTGCATATTTTGCTCGATAGTTGCCTAGCTCACAGAATCACAAGGACGAGCAAGAGAAAGCAATGATATACTTTATCACTTCACGTTGAAGCGTCCTATTCGGCGCAGATAACTCCACCTGATTTACTACCAAGTAAGGTCATCAACAGAGTAGCAAAACACTATCATTGTGGCACCAAAACTTCATTCGCTTTGCACTACACTACTTCACATGGGTGTCAAAAACGTGGACGGCGGGTTAGCAACCGCTGCCACCGGCAATGATCAAGCAAGACGTGCTCGTACATCGCCATGATGTTCGTCATCAGTGACCAGATGAATGCGAACGTGAGATACACAACGGTCAGGCCACCCATAATCTTGCTGCTGCCACCCGTGCGCAGGAGTTCCTGCGTGGCTTCTTTCTGGGGAGGAAGGAACACCAAGAAAACCCACGAGAACGCCGTCATGGCGTACATGATAATGACTGCGTATGTGATGTCTGTGCGAATTGAGTGGTCGTCGGCCTGAATCCGTGCAGTCGTGAGGTCGAACGGTTGGTCGATCACGAGCGTCATGGCCGTCGCGAAGGGCGAAGACAGGTTGGAAACCATACTGATGAGACCGTATACGACACCTTCGTTGCCAATGCCGGACAGCTCCACGATCACGAATGTGGAGATCATGAAGCCAACACCGTATGGCAACTGCACAGCCACAGGCAGACCCAACCAGAACCACTGGCTGCGGAACGCGTCCCAGATCGTGATAAAGGTTGTAATACCGTCAACAATCATAACAAAAAGCCCGTGAACACGATCATCCAGCGCCAGTTCCAGTGCAAACCCCACTTGGACGTGGCCATGATGCCGAACATGAAGAGCAAGTTGCCAAAAATGTCACTCAGCGTGCTGTTGATCGGAGTGACGCCCACCATATACGAGGCAACAGGCGAGCTGGCCGTGTACGAGATGCTCGAGAACATGCCCTGGAAGAAGTTAAAGAATACGACCTGGTACATCACGCGCTTCTGAAGCAGCACCCAGAGCTCGTTCATGTAGTCTTTAAACTCCACACGGGGCTTCTTCTCCTCCTTGATGAAGAGCCATGTGATCGGGATGACCGGGGCCGTCAGCACCGCGAGAATGATCATCAGCTGTGGAAACGTCAGGGAGAAGTCGAAATCGCCACCGTACTCTTCGCCATTAAAGCAGAAGCCCGTCAACAGTTGACCGATGATCACGAAGGCCGTGCGAACGGCGTAGATGGCTGACTGGGTCTTTCCGCGACGGTCGAACGGCTCGCGCTGTGCGTAGTCGACCACAATACTGTCGGCGCAGACATCCGCCATGACGTATCCCATCGCGGCAAAGAACATGAGCATGACGTACTTGCTAGCCTGCGATGCCGCGTCGTAGTTGATCCGAGCCTCGATTTCCGGCGTGTAGTCGGCCGGCTTAATGTCACGGTCGGACGACACCGTGAAGTACGGCTCTCCTGCGGGGAGCAAGCCATGACGAGCAGCATGGCAAGGCACATACTCCAACCAACCACCATGTACGGTCTGCGGCGGTAGCCGTAAATCGGCACACAGTCCGAAAGCACGCCGTAAAAGGCCTTGAAGCTCCAGGGTAGCACCACTAAGGTGGCAGCAGTGGTCACTTGTGCACCGGTGGCGTTTAAGTAGTTCTGAAGGAACGGATAAATGGTGGCCGGAAGCACGCCGTAATTGAGACCCACCGCAGCATACTGCACGAGCAAACCAATACTGTCCTTGCTCGTAAGGTCAGGCGCGCCACCTTCCCGCAACGCACCGCCTTCGACGGTGGCCGGGTCGGGGTCTTCACCGTCGAGTAGTGACTGCCTTCCAAGTCCTTGAGTTGCGACGTGGTGCTCACCAACGACAACCGCGTGGGGATATCGAGTTTCCCCGGTGCATCGTGGTGCGGGGCGGTGGCCATCTCTGCAATTGCAGGAGCTCTGGACGAGTGTGGAGCGGTGTCGGAATTCGAGAATAGGACTGCAGAGGGGTGTCGAGACCTCGCAGTGCGTCGAGTGGAGCACGCACGCGCCCGCTGTTAGAAGAGACTGTGGTGAATCGTGGCAAATGCGATGGGCGTCGTCAATGTTGAGCCTCGGCCGAAGCAAAGTTTGAAGTACCGCTGCATAGAGGCAATTTATGTGAGCTCTGCGCTGGTGTCGTCGGATTTGCTGCCCGACAAACAATGAAAAGTGTCGGAGGACGAGTCCCCGCGACTAACGGAGATCGAGCGGAGAGAGAGCGGGATGCCATACGATAATCAATAAGCGATAGAGATCAACCGTGGTGCTGGATGGCAGGTTAACGATGTCATGCTCGACTTCAACGGAGGAATTGGCGATTCGGTGCATGCTGCACAGTGTGATTATTCGCGTGTTTACCCAATGTTAATCCCACAGTTTGGGTCGGCACAGGTTTGGGTCACGACCCAAAACTGTGGCTGCACGCACAAATCTATACGAAATTCTGTTCTGATCGAGGGATTTTTAAGGCCGAGGTGGGACTTATGTGGACGCACGCATGCTCGTACAATGCCGCTAGTACAGTGTAGCTGAGCCCGGCTTCGAATGCATTTCTAAATGCTGTGTGCAAGCTGGAGCCAACAAAGCATATTTTAACCTCGCAACGAGAGGCACATCGTTGCATCCCGTTTGGGTTGCCTGCGGAGCGCACGTTCTCTTCCTGCCAGATAGTCACGGATGGGTTGTAAATTAGTGTGTGTATAATTTGAGCCGGTTTAGTTCGAGCCAGGAGTATTGAACTTGATAAAACTGGGGTTTCTGACAAATTCTCGAGTTCTGTCAACAAAACTCGACTTGCGGCTACTTCTGTAATTATAGAAATTTACTAAATACGAATTGTGACAATCACCCGATCGCTAATGCGTCACTACAATGGAGCAGCAATACCCCATTCTGGAGGTCGCCCTAGAAGCGAGACCTGGGGCCTTTTCAGAGCCAAGGAAGCTGGTGGCTATGTGGTGTGTAAACGCTGCAATGGTGTCATAGTGAACCCGAAGTGCGCGAAACTTGAAAGCCATTTGACAAAGTGTAGTGGATACACGTTGATGGAGAATAACAGGAGGAAGCGGGTTGATGCTGGATCGAGCAGAGAAAGCTGCGCAGAAGAAACAAAGAGAGAGAGTTGGGGTTTCGATCTGTCACAACCCGCCGTTGATCAACAGCAAAAGCAAACACTCGCGATTTCGCAAGAGCTACTCAGTAAATCGGTGGCAGATTACATCTACGAGTCTGGTTTAGCATTCCGTCATGTTGGTCTACCAAGCTTCAGACGATGGACCTCGACTCTGCCCGTCTTTTAATGTTTCTTCGCCGAAAGAGATGGGTGGACAGCTTCTCGATGCGTCTCATGATAAAATGATGGAGGAGAAGTACCCCATGATTGCAGATCAGGCGCGTCAGGGTCTCGTTTTTTATGGGTGGGTAAATCCAAAGCATGAACCATTTGTTAACGTAGTGGTTATAGCTCCGAATATGAAGCCATTTCACATGTGCACGTTGCAACTGGAGCTGATTAGCAAACTGGACCCTACATGGCCAGGCTTATGCTTCGAGTAGTAGACTGGCTGGAAAATAACATTGGGGGTAAAGTTGCAACCATTACGACATCAATATGAACAAGGCTAGGAGGATCATCGAAGCAGAGCGTGGAATACTATGCAATAGCTGTCCCGCACACACACTCAATCTACTTTTGAAGATGTGTCAAAGTTGGAGGATATACAGCAAGTAGTGGCTGGCGCCGAGTCGATTACCACGTACTTCACGAAGAAGCCGCAGCTTCTTTCACGACTTAAGGAGGAGAACTGGCGATTGCTCTTAATAATACCACCAAATCATACAGCCGCTCATTTTCAGAATCCGTTCCTACACCCTGGTAGTCCTCGTACCGATGTCTTGTAAACGTAATCCGGGATAGGAGGCGGTCACCCGTGGTTTCGATGACGACGAATTCATGGAAGCTTGCAAAGGAACTAAAAAGCGGTGAAGGCAACAGGCACAATTGGCCCTAACACCGACATCGACGAAGAGGAGTACACGCACCAAGAGGAAGAGAAGAAAAGCGAAGGAAGCGTCAGCAATTCAACCCATAAAGTCTACCAAAGAATTTGGCTGCGAACATGTGAACAAGATCGTGCAGGATTAAGTGAAATGTGAGCAAGTGATCGAGCTGCTGAGCCCGATTAAAAAGAAGCATGGCTTTATGGAGTCGGATCGATGCTGTATATCTCTGGTCCACTGGATATTTCGTGATCTGATGAACAACGCATTATACCGTGAGCCAACGTTCCTGACTACCACTGTAGAACTAATCTCAACTTGGTTAAGGTGAGATGGGAGTTTGTTCACACGGAAACCATGGGGCTTAGTTATTTCTTGATCCTGCATGAACCCGAATGGATTCATTGATGGTGACCGTAAGCAGACAAAACTCAGGTGGAGGAAGTGGCGGGACGACTGGGGTACTCGGAAAATGAAGTAAAGAATGCGTTTCATGAACCTGGAGTATTTTAGAACATGACTTCAGAGGCGTCGAATGAGTGAAGCCCGTACGGCTCCAATGGAGTAGTAGGGCGAGCGTCACAATTCTCATCCTGTTGTATACCAGATTGCGCGCTGGGTTTTCACAATGCCGACCTCCTCGGCCGCTACAGAGAGGTGTTGCAGTGTTCACAAATGTATTTACTCCGATCGACGACATCAGCTTGGTCTGGACAAGGTCAACAAGCTGGTCGGCTTATATAGGAATCGACGCAGCGTGAAGCCGTTGCAGAAGATGATCTCGGACCCGTCAGAGTTAGGTGAAGCTGTTGAAGACGACAATGATGACTACGAAGTAGGTGAAATTTTGTTTCCATGCAGAACACGACTCATGCATAGAAGACGATGAGAATGAAGAGGCTCTGCTGTCAAGTGATGTCGCCCAAGCATATGAATATTGGGATGATCATCGAAATGAGCAAGTGAGTCGAGAAAGGGACCATAATCGCTCGCATCAAATGAATTTCTTCGTTGTCAACTCGTACGAGGATTTTTGTATCGATTTTTCGCGTAAACGTTTTGATCGTACTAATACACCATCAAGCAGCTTTCAGTATCACTTACGGCGTCTACGCATCTCTCCATTCCTATTCTATGCCAAAGCTATTGTATGACGATATCTGTGTCTAGGATATGCTAGTAGTCCTTCACGAAATTTTCTGCTATCTGCAGGAGGATAGCAGGAGTGAAAGGGGTAGTGCAAGCGGCATTCAAAGTCTATCAGGCGGGCCTGTATCCGCTCACACAGAGTACGGAGCTTAAAAGGCAGGTGGTGGGTGCGGTCATAAAGGCAATTGAACGGCCCACTTATGAGACAATGAGAACTGAGGTGGTGAGGGTTGGCTTATTTGACGGCGGCTCCAGTGGGAACCCAGGCCCAGGCGGCGGCGGGAGCACCACCGTGGAGGAGGTAGCGAATGGATCATGGAGAACGGTATGGGCGGCAGCCACAGCGCTTGGGGATCGAACAACGACCAATAACGAAGCGGAGTTTGTCGGACTCCATAGACTTTTGGTTCATGCCATTACAAAAGGGTGCCGAGGATTGCATGTGGTCGGCAACAGTGCTTTGAACCTGCGGATGCTGAGAGACCACAAAGCGCCAAAGCCTCGGAAGCTACAGCACTGGCATAGGTTTGTAAGGCAGCTTGCGGACAAGATAAAAGTTGCCAGCTGGAGGCATCACTTCCGGCGGCAGAACAAGACATTCGATTGGCTGGCGAGCATGGCGATGGATGCGAAGTGTGGTAAAGCCCGCGTCTTCGAGGGAGAAGAGGACATGGCGATGTGGAGAGGGGTGAATGAGAACATGGTAGGTCACATTGAAGGATGGAGGAGGATAACCAGAGGTGGCGGAGAAGGCAACATCGAAGGGGTAACAGGTAGCGGGCGCAATGAGGCGGAAAGTTTCGCGCAGACAAGATGAGTAGAGGAAGACCCGAGTGTGCATATATGCCGTATGGGAATGGGTTATCGACGTTCATCGGGTAGACGCAAGTAACACAATATACCACAAACACAAATTAAAAGATCTCTGCAACCTGGTGCGTTGCGTTCGCAGTTTAAACCAGTTTGAACTGAGTGTTGGTCACTGAACTTTGCGGCCAAAACACACACTTGTGTAAATACAGTAGATGTAAAATGCAACGAATACACCGCTCCAGGAGAGATCACACCGTGTGGCGGTCGCAACGCATAAGCTAGTGCCTATGGACAGTGAGCACAATGGCCAAGCACCACTTGTGAGATGTGCCTGTGTCTGCGCCACCAAGCTTGCAGGTTGCGGAGCCACGATAGGGATGCACAGTTGAAGAAAGCGTGCTAGCTCGGGTCGGTCGGGCAGCGTAAGGCAGAATCCAATCAGCGAAGCGAGTACCAAGGTATTAACCACACCACTCAGTAACCGCGGTGCTCGCCTCGTGGTTTCACACCCTCGCCCGAACACGGGATGTGTCCCCGACAAAAACACCGCCGCTGCAAGCTATGGTCACGCCTTGATGAAGCTCGTCGACATCCCTGCGGTCGACGAGTGGTTGGGTGAGCTGTAGCCATCTCCGAGGTGTATGTCGTCGACGGATTCGGAAGCAGTGACACACGATCAGACATCATGCCACGGTTGTCGGGTCGTTGGCACTGTGGACACATCAAGCCGGAGCGGCAAGAGGGCCAATTAGCGGCGCCATTTAACGCCGACACAGGGCACGTCACGGGCGGGACCTGCACACGAGACCGAATATGACTGGATCTCTACGTCTACAGCGAGATGCTCACCTGTCGACGAAATTCAACACGCAACGTGATCCATCATCACCTTGGTCTCAGCTGCGCTCCGAGGAGCAGTACTCGCTGCTCTGGGTGGTTCTATAGATCGCTGCACGTCCTTCGACGGATGGCTACGCTGGACGGTGGCGATCGCGCAGCAGTTGTACACGAGCTCCGCGTGACGCAGCATTTGAATTTTGTCAAACTCTTTTGTGGTGGCCTTTTTGCGGGTCACGTATCACTCGGCACTTAATTTCAACAAGTTGACAACCACCTCCACGACCGTGAATTCTGCTGGTACAGTACACATGCGCTGGGAGCGTGTGAGAGGACACAGCGATGTCTTCTGCAGCCTTACCGCCATGAATAAGTATACATATCGGCCGCCGTCCAGGGAAATGCAAGGACATGCACGAGCAGCAACCGATGAGCGAGGGACTCATTCTCCCATCTGGTTTCATTCGTCCACGGCGGATTGCACAACAAGGTGATGCGCCTGGAGGAGCGTGGGCACACAGCACTGACGTTTGCACGCAGCCACGGCAACCACGGCGATTTGATTAATGCTTAGCTGGTTGCATTTTAATCAACATTCGTTTAAAAGTTATGATGTACATGTACGGATGCCGAAAGTTATAGTTGGTCAATATCAATACCGTCGTTACATGCTGACAGTGCTTGCCATCGCCATCACCTCGCCGCCTCTGCGTCTACAAGTTGCTGTGAGTGGTCTCCACTACACTCTTCCCATCCTACAGAATCTGTGTGCCCGCCCATATTCTAGCGAGTCGCAGAGGAGTGAGACCTAGCCTTGAACTCATCTCCCGTGATGCGATTGACGTGTACTCGCTGTCGCCGATGCGAGATTAAACTAACGTCAACCGGGGTTGGACTCTTTCCAGATCGTTTACAAGCAAGAGGAGCACGGCTCGCACCCGTTTGCGTCGATCAGGTCGCTGTCCCGCGAGAGTTATCGACCTTCTCCTTTCTTGTTCATTCTTGGTTTTGCCTCGCCCTGCTCAAGCCATCGATTCGAGTCCAGTTGACTCTCTCCTTGTCTACACGACCCTCTCTTCAACGATGGCGACCCTGCACCACGCTGCCGGGACGACTCCCAGCAAATTGGACATTCCGACGCGTCTGTCGTTCGTGAGCGGCGCCAAGGACCCGGCAGATGGTTACTCCGGTGTCAAGACCCCTGATCCGGATGACATCGAGGGTGGAGCTCTTCGTGAGGGTGGCATGCCCGTACTTACCAGCAGGGACAACGTTGGTCTGCTCTGTCAGTACGCTGCCGTGGGAATGGTGTACGGCATGCTCCTGCTACCATTTACCCGTTCCTGCAAAACTACCTCAACTGTAGCGGAGCCCAAGTGACTACTGCTGCGACGTTGGTTGTGATCCCGTGGAGTTTCAAGGTCTTCTACGGCATTCTGTCTGACTGCTTCCCCATCTACGGCTACCGTCGTCGCCCGTACATGCTCCTCGGCTGGAGTATCTGCTTGGTGATGCTGCTGGTCATGGCTTGCATGCCCGCCGGAGAACCATACTACACCGTTTCCTCCGACCGCGATGTTAAACCGGCTGACTACACCCCGAAATTGAGGCACGAATCAACTACGACGCATCGGCTCAAGGTGCCAAGTATGTTATCCTTATGTTCCTTGCGGCATTCGGCTACGTTATGGCCGACGTGTGCGCGGACAGTATTGTGGTGGACCTTGCTCAGCGCGAACCGCTGGATAAGCGTGGCAAAACCCAATCGTGCATCTACACCGTGCGCACGGTGTTCGTGATCGTGGGTGAGATCATCACTGGGTTTGCGTTCAACGGTGAAGAGTACGGTGGAGACTTTGACTTCTCGCTGACGTTCCCTCAGCTCATGATCATCCTGGCGGCCAGTACGGCCCTAGTCATCCCCTCCACGTGGTTTCTTATCAAAGAAGAGAAGAAGCCGAAGATTAACTTCCGGGAGTACATGAAGGCTCTCTGGAACTTACTCTGCACCCGCGCGATGTACCAGGTCATTGCGTACAACTTCTTCGCCAACATCTTTTCTGGTATCTCGTACACTGGCAGCTCGCCAGTTCAGTCCTACATGGTGGGCGTCACTCCGATCAACAGCACCATCAGCGACATCCTGGGCAACCTCCTCTTCATGTTTGGCATCATGATCACCTCCAAGTGGGGCTTGCACTGGAGCTGGCGCTGGATGATCGTGTTCACGGGCATCTTTGTCATGACCATTGACGGCATTTGCACCTTTATCACGATCTGGGACGTGTTCCGCAGCCAGTGGTTCTGGCTTGGCCTGCCGATCGCTGTGCAGGTTCCGTACGGCGTCGGTTGGATGATCTCCAACTTTGTCATCGTAGAGCTCGCGGGTATCGGCAACGAGGGTGCCGTGTACGGCCTCGTTACTGCTACGCACAATGTGGCCTCGCCGTTCGCCACAACGCTCACGCTAGTGATTGACCAGCCATTTGACATCTCGAACACTCGCATCCAGACTGACGACCACTCCATTCGTGCCGATGTCTCGTATACGGTCATTATCATGTACGCCATGACGGTGTTCTCGTGGGTCTTTTTGTACCTGCTGCCCAGGCAGAAGGAGGCCACGCAGGAGCTGGTGCGTACGGGTGGCTCGAACAAGATTATCGGAGGCATCACCCTTTTCTATCTGGTGTTTGCACTCATTTGGTCGGTCACCACCAACATCCTTGCCATCTTCGATAGTACTTCGTGTCTCGTGATCGCCGGTGGTTCGGGCTGTTAAACAGCTTCGTAGTTTTCGCTACGGTCATGTCAATAACATTCAAATGTATGTTTTCCTGTTAATTGTCTGCATTCTTGTCTTTCACTAAAGATCCATACTTTCTCGAGCAAATACATGTACACTTTGCTTCCATCGAGCATGTTTTGGCAGCCTCTTTTGAATGTGTGCCGTGTGTAATCAGACCGCCGAGGATGCTGCGGCTGTGCATTCGCTCAAAGCCTTTGATGTGCAATGCGTGGCACGGGGCCTGATGCTGCTCTCTCCCCATCCTGCACCACGGTCCCAGTTCGTCGACAAATCCGATGGAGATTTTCCAACGATAGGGCACCAATTTCACAAGGGAACACGTCAGGGAAAGTTACCCTCGTTTTAATTCTGTTCATCTGCAACCACACTGTTCGACAGGGACCTCTTTGCGCTCTTGCAAAGGCCACAATGTTGCGAATGCAAATGCACCAAAACGCGTTCATGTTCGGCAAAAACCGACACGGCGAAAAAAACGAACAAGTTAACACGGTCAGAGCGATTAGATAGCTGTAGACATCAGTGTTTGAGGCAATTACTTTTATCGCACTGCCACACGGACGCAAACATCCTTTGTTGTTGCGCGCGGGAAAATACTGTACTCATTCATCTGCAGCTTGACTTCGTGTTTCATCTGTAAATTCGCTAGTTTTGCCCAAAAGTCGACCTTCCTCCTGATTCACTCGCTACCAATGCGCGTGTTCCAACTCCCTTCGCATGGACACCACGTACACAATTATTATGATGTACTGCACCATGATGTTCGCCTGGGTGCTCCTGTTCGGATAAGCGGCGCCTTCTCCGGGAGAGCGGCAAGAGCAAAACCATCGGTGGACTGGCAGTTTTCTATCCGTGCTTCGCTATTCGTGGTCGATCATGATGAACATCATGGCGCCTTCTTATCGCTGGTGGCACTGGCTGCTATACTTCCCAGTAACTCAGGTGCGTGTACGTCCGTTTGGTCCCCGCCTCCGTTGAAAAAGCTGCTGTACCGACTCAATAAAGTATGTTAAACCTTTCGTCGGGTTTGCGCAAGTTTTGAGTGACCCGCTTCTCTTCGAGAGAAGTGACCTGTGTTGGCAACACTCCCACCTGGTTGATTTGTATCAATTACATCCCCCTTGCAGTTGAGCATCCCCCATTCGGCGACAGATCGGAGATGGTCCAAGGTATCTGTAACACCTTCGTTGTCAACAGGAAGGCCTTATCGTTAATGGCATTCGTTGCTCCGCCACGAAAAACTTAATAACGACTGCCATGGTGATCACAAGAAATTCCTCGCCGCAAGCTCGCCAAACTTATCTACATGTAATCAGGCTTTTGACGACCCACAGCTGCAATACGAGCGGTTCAAGCCCACGATGAAAAAGAAAGAACGTCAATCACGCCTCTGTTTGGTCAAAGCAATTGTGAGCCGTGCCGCGAGACCGGCCATTTTGTTAGGGAGCGGGCGGCAGCACTGTCATGCAGACGAACGCATCCCCTTGACCTCAGGAGTCCTGAGGCGGGGGAACACCAGCATTTTCGTGCGCTGGACATTCGTCTGCAGCTCTGGCACGTTTTGCCACTCGCCCCGCATCCTTCATTTCCCAATTCGCGAGATTGTTAACAAGTCGACCTTCCTCCTCATTCACTTCCTGTTGACAAGAAGAGTGATCGATCGACCATGCCGAGGAACACCGGCAGCACCGATCCGGCCATCAACGATCTGGACATCCCCAAGCGTCTGTCGTTCGTGAGTGGCACGTCGCAACTCAACAAAGACCTGGAAGAAGGCAGCTACACTGGTGTGAAGACCCCGGACGGTACTCAAGTTGGCGAGTATGAAGGTGGTGCTCTGCGACCTGGTGGCATGCCCGTGCTGACGAGCAAGGAGAACTTCGGTCTGCTGGTCGAGTACGCCGTCGTCGGTCTGGTGTACGGCTTGCTACCCGAGACCATTTACCCGTTCATGCAAGAGTACCTCAACTGTTCTGGTTCACAAGTCGCTGCTGCGAAGCAATTGGTGACGCTGCCATGGAGTTTCAAGGTCTTCTATGGCATCCTGTCCGATTGCCGACCCATTTGTGGCTACCGCCGTCGACCGTACATGTTAATCGGGTGGGGAATTTGCGTAGCCATGCTGCTGGTTATGTGTATTATGCCGATCGGCAAGCCGTACTACACCGTGGCTTCGGATCGTGACGTCGACGTTGCGGACTACACTCCGGAGATTGAGGCTCGCATTAACTACGACGCTCCATCTGAAGGCGCCAAGTACGTCATCATCATGTGCTGTGCTGCCGTCGGCTACGTCATGTCGGACGTGTGCGCAGATAGTATCACGGTCGAGTTAGCTCAGCGTGAACCGATTGACAAGCGTGGCAAGACGCAGTCGACGATCTACACGGTTCGAACGGCCATGGTGATTTTCGGAGAGATCCTCGTGGGCTTCTTCTTCAACGGAGAGGACTACGGCGGTGACTTTGACTTTTCGCTTAGCTTCCCTCAGTTGATGATTATCATCACGGTTCTCACGCTGCCCGTGTTCCCAATGACATGGTTCTTCATCAGGGAGGAGAAGAAGGAGGCGGCTGACTTCCGTGAGTACATCGGCAGCTTCTGGAATTTGCTGTGCACGCGTGCCGTGTACCAGGTTATTGCGTACAACTTTTTCTCCAACATTTTCTCGACCATGACGTACACGGCCAGTTCACCGGTCGCTTCATACATGGTGGGTGTGACTCCGTTAAACAGCACCCTCAGTGATATTCTGAGCAACCTGTTGTTCATGTTCGGTATCATGATCACTTCCAAGTGGGGACTGCACTGGAACTGGCGATGGATGATTGTTGGTACGGCAGCTACGTTGATTGTGATCGACTGCGCATGTGAGATGATCGTCATTTGGGATATCTTCCGCAACCAATGGTTTTGGCTCGGTCCTCCTATCGTCGTGCAACTCCCGTACGGTGTCGGCTGGATTATCTCGACTTACGTGACAGTGGAGCTTGCTGGTATGGGCAACGAAGGTGCCGTGTACGGTTTGATCACTACGGTGACGAACACTGCCCAGCCATTCGCCACATCGCTCTCACTTTTGGTTGACGGCCCGTTCAACATCACGAATGCGCGCGTTCAAGAGGACGACCACTCGATTCGCATGGACATCACATATACAATTCTTATCATGTACGGCGCCATGATGTTCGCCTGGGTGTTCCTGTTCCTGCTGCCGAAGCAGAAGGAGGACACGCAACGTCTTCTCCGTGAGGGTGGCACGAGCAAAATCATCGGCGGATTGACGGTCTTCTATCTGTGCTTCGCTATCGTGTGGTCGATCATGACGAACATCATGGCCATCTTCGACAGCACGTCGTGCCTCGTTATTGCTGGTGGCACTGGCTGCTAGACTTGACAGTAGATTTTACCAACGCAGGTGTGTGCAGACGTCCGTTTAGTCGTCGCCTCCGTTGTAAGATCTGCTTGTACCGACTCAATAAAGTCTGTTAACCTACATAAAGTCAAACATTTTTGTTTTTCATCGTTGTCTTTCGTCGACAATGCTGCGGTCGTGAGACCGTCCCGTGTCATCGGTGCCGGTGTCCACCGTTTTCTGGAGCAGTTTGCGCAAATCTCCAAACAGGTGGCGAGCGACTTGCTTGCATGAACCGGACAGCTATCGTCCACCGGCATGCGATCACCTTGACTTCAAAAACAGGACCAGGTTCGGGCCTTGGCGAGTTGAGAAGTACCGCCGTCTTGTTTCTTGCAGCGCTGTAATTTCGCCAAGCCCATTCCCAACACCTGCCAGCAAAGCTCGACCGCAAGAGAATCCACGCATTGCTGGTGCCCATCATGGTTTGTTGCCGTCGCATCTTCGTTCGTGTTGGCCAAGCGAAATTGGGTCGCCTGCTTGTCCGTGTAGACCTCAACCGAGATTAAGGACGTTAATCTGTTGTCATTCCTCAATCTGCCTGCTTCCGCACAAGACCCTTCCAGACTCCAGTCTCCGTAAGCGCAATGCCGTTGGCTGGACAAACCGGTGGCACTGGTCCTAGCACCAAAGACCTGGACATCCACGCGCGGTTGTCGGTTGCAAGCTCCACTTCCAAGAACAAGGAGGTCGAAGAAGGTGGCTACGTCGGCGTGAAGACTCCCGATGGCAAACCCGTTGGCGAGTACGAAGGTGGCGCCTTGCGTCCGGGTGGCATGCCAATTCTCACGAGCAAGGAAAACATTGGCCTGCTCTTCCAGTACGCAACCGTCGGCCTCGTGTACGGTTTGCTGCCGGCAACGATCTACCCGTTCTTGCAGAACTACCTTAACTGTTCCGGCTCCCAAGTCGCTGCTGCGAAGCAGCTCGTGACACTGCCATGGAGTTTCAAGGTTTTCTACGGCATCTTGTCCGATTGCAGACCGATCTGTGGCTACCGTCGTCGTCCGTACATGCTCATCGGCTGGGCCATTTGCATCATCATGCTCTTAGTCATGGCCATTATGCCCATTGGCAAACCATACTACACGAACCCCGACGACCGCGACATTGAGGCGGCAGACTACACGCCTGAGATCGAGGCGCGAATCAACTACGATGCACCGTCGGAAGGTGCCAAGTACGTCATCATCATGTTCTTCGCGGCGTTCGGCTACGTGCTGTCGGACGTGTGCGCCGACAGTATCACGGTCGAATTGGCTCAGCGCGAGCCTCTGGACAAGCGTGGCAAGACACAGTCAGCAATTTATGCTGTCCGAACTGCCTTAATGATTTTCGGTGAGCTGCTTACGGGATTCTTCTTCAACGGCGAGGATTACGGTGGTGACTTCGACTTCTCGCTTAGTTTTCCGCAGCTCATGATTATCGTGACCGTGCTATCGCTGCCAGTCCTGCCGATGACTTGGTACAACATCAAGGAGGAGAAGAAGGAGGCTGCCAATTTCCGCGAGTACATCAGCAGTTTCTGGAATCTGCTGTGCACCCGCGCCGTGTACCAAGTCATCGCGTACAACTTCTTCGCCAACATCTTTGCTACCATGACGTACACGGCCAGCTCTCCTGTCGCGTCGTACATGGTTGGAGTCACTCCCATCAACAGCACCCTCAGTGACGTTCTGAGTAACTTGCTTTTCATGTTTGGTATCATGATCACATCTAAGTGGGGTCTGCACTGGAACTGGCGATGGATGATTGTTTGTACGGCTGCAATTGTCATCGTGGTGGACTGCACAGTCTCTCTTATCGTTATTTGGGACATCTTCCGCAACCAATGGTTCTGGCTCGGCCCTCCGATTGCCGTACAGCTCCCGTACGGTGTCGGCTGGATTATCTCGACGTATGTGACGGTGGAACTTGCTGGCTTGGGCAACGAAGCCGCCGTTTACGGTCTCATCACGACCGTAGCCAACGTTGCGCAGCCATTTGCAACGTCGCTGACCCTCTTGATCGACGGCCCGTTTGACATCACCAACGACCGTATCAAGGCCGATGACCACTCGGTCCGCATGGACATCACGTACACGATCATCATCATGTACGCGTCC
This sequence comes from Phytophthora constricta, assembly GCA_011947335.1. NCBI lineage: Eukaryota > Oomycota > Peronosporomycetes > Peronosporales > Peronosporaceae > Phytophthora > Phytophthora constricta. Next base: position 243,302 of record JAAVTI010000629.1, on the reverse strand, counting down.
ATGGTGTTTTCTTGGGTATTTTTGTTCTGGCTGCCCAAGCAGAAGGAGGACACGCAGAGACTTCTTCGCGAGGGTGGCATTAGCAAGACCATTGGTGGCCTCACGGTTTTCTACCTGAGTTTTGCGATCGTGTGGTCGGTTATGACGAACATCATGGCTATCTTCGACAGCACCTCATGCCTGATTATTGCTGGTGGCACTGGCTGCTAAACCACAAAAAATAGTTTGAGCGATGCTGTCGTGTCTTCAAATCTTGATCGGACGCATCGAAAGTCCTTTGCGCTTGATCTAGTCGAGATTTTCAGTGTTGATATCGTCGTTAGTTGATGTCGTAGCCGATGGAAGATTACATCGTCTCAATAGAAAGTGTATTGACAATCACTTGTTCTTGTTCAGCTTGATCGTTATTGGCGAGCCCGATAGCTTGTTATGCCACGCTTGTCCGTTATGTGTAGCACTTGTGTGCTTTCCTAGCAGAAAGCAGAATGACAAGAGATCTCGTGAGTCGGGGTAGAGTGAGCAAAGTCAAGTGAATCGGGAATGGAGCGCGAGGTACTGCGCTTCAAGATGATCGAGCAGGAATATCCTCCGATCGTGATGCCTACCGCACAAGATGATGTGTGTCGCCGTGACTCGCTGCTTGTCACGACGGGAACGTGGCCTGACCACCGACAGCGTGTTCACATGCACGACAGTCCACTGATTGCTGCCCGGATAAAGTAAGACTATTCCACCAGGCGACCTTGACCTTTATTAAAGCAATTCGACGGATGTTGCCATTTAACACCTTCGACTTGATATTGTAATGGCGAAAGTTGCGTTGGTCCGCACGGAAAGCTCAATGGTTCGAGGAAGCGCGGCAGTTCGTCTACAGACTCACTAGTCGACCGAGCAAAGCCACCAGTGCCATAATCCACACCGAACGAAAGACACTCTCGTCTTCGACACGGTGTGAATCACACTGTGATGGCATCCTACCACTTCCCGCTGTCGACGCACTCGGCGTCGGCCGTTTGAAACGGTGTCGATACGCATGTCCTTGATGCCCCCGTCTCGGTCTCAACTCCCCGCAAAGTCGTTGGACGCTGCAGCGACGGCGGCATGCACCCCACTGATGTGCGATCATCTTCGAACGTAAATGAGCTACAATCGGCACTGTCGAGAGAGGAACCAAGTGGACCAACGCGTCCGTGCATTCCTCATCCCTCGTCAGCTGTGGAGTCACGGCATGGCGCGGTGATTTTAGTCTTGATCAGCGCATCAACTGCGGAGAGATGCGTTTACTCCCTAGACCGCACGCCTTTTGACATAGGTAGGTCGCGTCGTGGTGTGTCTGCGGGGAAGGTACACATGTTTTAACTGCTACGAACCGCGAGAGCATCAAGCGGTACACACAGATCGGGAGTACTGTACAAACAGGGAGATATCATCCCGCAGCGTTAATCTCCTTTAGTAACTTAGTTCGAGTGCTTCCCATCAATGCATGTGTCGTGCTCATGAGCAGTGGCGTTATGCTTGAGGGCGAGGCTCCGGTTTTCCTCTCATTCCTCAACCTTCTCGAAACCCCGCAAGTACCTCATAGCCCCAACAACCTGGTGGGATGCCTGCTTCGTTGGCTGGAACAGGTCGCGGTCCAGCGAATGCCGACATCGACGCCCAGCGTCTATCGTTTGTGAGCGGGATCTCGCAGGTAAAAGAGATCGAAGATGGCTACGTTGGCATCAAGACTCCTCAACCGATCGGTGCCCCACCTCCAGGGGGACCGGGTGGAGCATTGCGCGAAGGTGGCATGCCTGTACTTACAAGCAAGGAGACCTCATTGCTCGGGCTCCCAAGTCACTGCAGCTGACCAGCTCGTGGTGTTACCGTGGAGTTTCAAAGTCTTCTATGGCATCTTGTCCGACTGCAGACCCATCTTCGGATACCGTCGCCGCCCGTACATGCTCATCGGCTAGACCATTTGCATCATCATGCCCTTAGTCATGGCCATCATGCCTATCGGGAAAGCGTACTACACAGTGGCGTCTGATAGAGATATTGTGGTGTCCGACTACACAGCTGAGATCGAGGCTCGAATCAACTACGATGCACCGTCGGAAGGTGCCAAGTACGTCATCATCATGTTCTTCGCGGCCTTCGGGTATGTCATGTCGGATGTTTGTGCTGACAGCATTACGTGTGAGTTGGCTCAACGGGAACCGTTGGACAAGCGTGGTAAGACGCAGTCGTGCATCTACACTGTTCGGACAGCGGTGGTTATCCTAGGTGAAATCATCGTGGGGTTCTGCTTCAACGGTGAGGAGTACGGCGGTGACTTCAATTTCTCGCTCAGTTTCCCGGAGTTGATGATCATTATGTTGGTGCTGACGGTTCCGGTGCTTCCAATGACGTGGTTCTTCATCAAGGAGGAGAAGAAGGAAGCTGCAAACTTCCGTGAGTACATTAACAGCTTCTGGGAGCTGCTTTGCAGCCGTGCTGTGTACCAGGTAATCGCTTATATTTTCTTCAGCGGCATTTTGGCCAACGTGACGTACACTGGCAGCTCGCCAGTGGCGTCGTACATGGTTGGAGTGACGCCGATTAACAGCACGTTGAGTGGCATCCTGAGTAACCTGCTGTTCGCAGCAGGCATCATGATCACGTCGAAGTGGGGTCTGAACTGGAATTGGCGACTCATGATCGTGTTGACTAGTGTGATCGTTATGGTGGTGGACTGCGCGTGCTCCCTGATGGTTCAAGTCCCATTAATCACATTTATAGGAGTGACATATATATAAATAATATCAAATTAAACTGCTTGATTTTTTTATATTTTAAATAAATCACAGTTTGGGATGTTTTCCGGAGTCAATGGTTCTGGCTGGGCCCTCCGATCGCCGTTGAGCTTCCGTACGGCATTGGGTGGATCATTTCCACGTTCGTGGTGGTAGAATTGGCAGGACTCGGAAACGAAGGTGCCGTCTATGGTCTCATTACGACGGTGAGTAAGATTTCATCGCCATTCGCCACCACGTTGACGCTGCTGATCAACGATCCTTTCAACATCACCAACACGCGTATCCAGTCGGACGACCACTCGATTCGCGCCGACCTCACGTACACGATTATCATCATGTACGCCATGACCGCCTTCTCGTGGGTGTTCCTGTTCCTGTTGCCTAAGCAAAGGAGGAAACACAGGAGCTTGTCCGAAAGGGCGGGAAGAGCAAGATCCTCGGTGGCCTCACGCTCTGCTACCTTAGTTTCTCGCTTGTCTGGTCGATCATGACCAACATCCTCGCCATCTTCGATAGCACGTCGTGTCTTATTATTGCCGGTGGCACTGGATGCTAGCTAGGCTTCGCATATCAAAAGGCCAAGGGTGCAACTAGCTACTGATTAGTTTTGTGAGTACAGCTACAATACTATCATGGTCCTATTGCTATATGTTATGTTTTCTTTATGAACTTTTATAATTAATACTCTCCAGCGATTGTGTGCTCAAGTCAAAACTAATCCAATACAAATTGAAGTCATTTAGCAAATCGCCCCAAGCTAATGGCACAGTAATTGCTCGCCTAAGTGCGACTGTTTGGTAAGAGTGGTTATTGTGAAAACCGGCCGGAATGTTCTCTGGATATTTATTATCCAGAGTTTTAGGTGGGATCGCTGACCTCGCCAGACTTGTTTAAACGCATATTGCAATACATTTCGTAATTTAACGAAACCTGACTCTCTATTGCACGCAGCCATAAATGGTCGGGAAATCGAATACCTGTCTCACTTCTTATCGCAAATAGGTGAATGTTGACCCATCCGGACTCTAACAACCTTCATACGACCTCACAATAGGCCACATTGGTACAACATTCATGTAACATTGACTTGGTAGACTTCTGCCGCGGTGCCAAAGCGCAATGAGCGGGGCAAGCTTGCAGTCTTATTGAAGATTGCACGCTGAGCAAACACGTTTGAGTGGAGTTTGATACTCCAGCCCTGCGAGCACTTTGTCGTGAATCGGGAGCGGGCTTCCATCTTTTCCATAAGACGGACACGAAAGGTGCTACATCAAACAGCTGTTAATTGCAGTGGACGCATCGGTCGCTGGTACTGCTTGGGTGGTGCAGCTGCTTGATCGAGGCACCTGTTGCTCGCACTTCAGTTGTGTAGCTGCTTAAAAGTGTGACCACTTCCGGAAAATGTTTTTGCCAGCGATACAAATATCCAGAGCTTCTCGGGCAATGCACGGCATTAGTCTAATTTAGCACTAAATCGGTCGTTTTAGAAGCTTAACAAGACTTGTCAAATCCTTTTTATTTACGGTGAGGTGCTATTTAAATATTTTACACCGAACTCAACTCTGAATTAGAATCTATAGTAACCCGAAGTTAGAAAAGAGTCCAATCGCGGTCAAAGCCGATTTAGCTATTAATAAGCCGAAATGCCGACTTCGAAGTCGTCATTCCAGGTTGCTGTGCACATATAAATCTGTCACAAGCACATGTGAAGTAGGCATTATGTTGCGCTTCGGTGAAGAGGGACTAGTCAACCGAGCTAGGTGCAGCTTAAAAGGATCTCGTAGCATCGACGGAGGCACAACGAGCTGGATCAAGCTCGCGCTAATCGCTAAAGGCGGCGAAAAGTTGACGGCATTATGCTTTGGTCTGTTTGTATAAGCGGTTAACAAGCTAGAGCCACAGAATGGTTTCCGTCAAAGCCAATCCCAGTAACTTGTGGCTTCAGGCAAGGATGCACACGAGCACCAAATTTTGTTTATCATCACCATCGACATCATATATGATTTGCTCGAGGCGTGCCCATCATTTGAAGGAATAACACTACAGGGGTCGGATAGGCACGGCAGTTTAAGTGGAGGACTCGTCCAAGCAAGCGGCGGTGTTACAGGTCGTGAACGGATTCTTACGCCTATCAGATCTTCATATTGACGTTGCAAAATCAGTTGATCTACTGTTAGCTGGTGAAGGCATGGACGATAGCGGTTCAGAAACGACGAAGTCATGTAATGCTCTCAGAGAGAGGTGTATATTTCTGGGACACTGGGCGGATGCGAAAGGAGACGATGAAATGTCCTGGACAAACGCTTTCAAAACCATCAGAGCATCTCCAGCGGTCGATCTTAATTACGGTTTTATCCTAAAAGTAACCTTTAAGGCCGATCCTCAGATTTGTTACTCCCACTCATGAAGCGTATTTGTGGTCTTAACTTCAGCAAGTCCTATTTTTCGGCGTGGGGGATCTACAGTAATCGACGAGTTCCCAACGCCTCCCAACGCCCACTCCAAATTGATTGAGCCATTCACACCGTTCGTTCCAAAAAGCTGGCACAAACAATTGACTTGATTATCGGTTCCAAATCTAGAAAGAACCTCGAGGTTTTTCTTGGAGCCGCGTGGCTGCCACACACAAAGCTCCCTCCCCCGACGTAACAAGCTGCGCCGTGCCGTGCCGCGCCTCGCCGCGCTTAGCCATTCTCGCAACCCGCTCAAGACGACCACCCGCCGCGCCAGGATCACATCCCCGGAAGCACCTTCACCAACCCGGCAGGGCAGGCGTTATGCTGCCGGTTTGGTGACATTTCTACTACTGATTGTGTATAGTGTCTGCGTGTTTTGCGCGTGCGTGTGCTTTGCGGTCTCTGTGTGCTGCTCTGTGTGTTTTGCGGTGTACTGTGCGTTGTTGGGTACTGTGTCCCTGCGTTCGAGTGTGCTTGATATTGTGGAGTGCCTACTGACGCGGAAAAATGCCCATCGCCAAGCTGGGGGCTCGCTGGTTCGATTCCAGTGGTCGGTTGTATGTGAATGAATATGTATTTTGTGTGATGTGCTCTACTCTAAGTCTTTGCTTTGCCACTGATGGCTGCTCGGTGTGCAATGATCAATGATGTTATTACTTGCTTTGCGCGTGATGTAGGCAGAGCAGAGTGAATCGTAGCCCAAACGATGGTTCTGGCGTAGTTTTCGCCAGCGCTTTCTCAATGAGCCTGCAGTCTTGCTGCGACCCTTGCCGTCCAAGCAGCCCAACGCGGCGTTCGTCTTCTGGTCGAGGTCTTCTGCAAGCGTCCACACCGCTTGCTTCCACAATTGGTATGACACGCCGTCACGGCCAAGTGGTGCTGAAGGTACGTCTAACTCTCTGCCCGATGCAATCATCATGATGTTGATGCATGCTTTCATATCAGCGCGCGCAAATTGTTGCTTTTCAGTGTTGCTGTGTGCCAGAGCTGCAACGTGTACCAATTGAAGAAGCAACCTGCCAACGAGTGTGCTTCAACAACGATGTCCGGGTTTGAGTGCGGCAGTGTGATGGATGACGCATCTTGAAGAGGTTCCGATGGTGGGACAGCAGATTGTGGTAGATCGCGCTGCTCTTGCATGGCAACTAGTTTCGTCAGGGTGCGCTGCATCTCAGCGATCGATGCGAGCATCTGCGTCACTGCCCCAGCCAAGACTGCCGTATCACCGCCGCAGCCACCACCTACCTGCGCGAAGTTCTCTGTCTGCCACGCCGATTTAAGTTGACGACCCCAGCTTACGCACACTGCCATCGTCACGTGACACCCAAGCACCGCATTTGTTGCGTCCATCGCCTCGTGGAACCGATACAAGTAGTGAGATGTGAAGCCTGTGGCAGCCTGCTCGGTCTTGACAGCATCTGCGACTTCTTCGAGATGAATCAGCAGCGAAGCCAAGACCGCGTCCAAAACCATCGCATCCACGTTGAGGGCGGTGTCGGTGAAGCCGGCTACGTTCTTGAAGAGCTGGCCTTGCAGTGTCAGCAGCCGGGCGTAGCCGGCGGGAGGCAGAAGTTCACTCAGCGTCCGGATGGTTGGTGTGGCGCATGGGAGATGTGGGTCCTTGTACCCCGCCAGCACCTTGCCAACGCTCTGGTCCTCGCGCGTAGTGGTACCGACATATGCAAACGCCTTTGTGAGTGAGTCCAGAAGCCAAGCGCCACGAGTGGAGATCCACTGAATGGCGAGCTTCGGCGACGCGTTGGCGTACGCAGCAGACCCGCGTCGCAGCGAGTGACTGCTGAGCCCAGCAGTCAGCGAAGGTGTCTGGGGCGCGCAAGCCGTGGTGACGCGCTCTGCAACCAGCGTAATGACATCATTTATATACTTGGACACGTTTGGGCGTCCACGGACGCGCTTCGCTGCTGGCTCTCCTCCATTCGGTTCGGCAAAGTCTTCCAGCTTCTCCCAGTATAAAATAGCTTCGTCTTGGCTGTAGGTTTTTCCGCCGGGCAAGTCGGGGGCAGCAGCATGTGGCACAAGTGGAAACACGTAGCACGACGGCTCCGAAGCACCGACAAATAGCATCCCCAGTGCATGGAGCATGCACTGCTCCCAATGTGCAGCCGCCTTGTAGATAGAGACACCTTGCACTACAGAAGTCTTGATACGCGCGATGTGGAGAAACAGCTCCCCCGATGCAGCCATCCCCAGTTGATTTTTCCTCGCGAAGCACGTATCGATAGCCCGGCCAAATGTATGCCACATTAGTGTTAGTATCGCAGAATCATGTAAACTCTTAAAGCCTGATCCTACCCCTTAATCGCAGTTTCCTGTACTAAGACACGCAAATCATGGAGCGTACACCCTGGAGCTTCTCCAGTCTGCACTCCTGCTAGCAGGTTCCGCTCTTCAATGGCTGCCGCCATTTTTTCCGAATTTTACCAATTCGCTTGCTATCAGACAAGTACGTAGGATACCGCTCTCGCAGTAGATTAACCACTTGAGACATATAGCCAACAGCAGTAGCTTTAGCCAAAGGGCTCCCACGTGCGCTAGTCTTCGTTTGAAGAAAAATTGAAAAAGCAGTTAGCAAAGAGTAAAAGTTTTGGCTTGGTAAAGCCCCAGGAGTAGATAGCGACTTAGCAATGCAAACAATCGAACCCTCATTCATATTACCAAGAGCTAAGAACTCGCTGAAGCATTTCATAGCTGCTGACTCCTGCCCTGCTGTCCCTTGCGGGACGTCAAGCCCCTCGCCACTCGCTGCATCTTTTCAAATGGCAGACAAGAGGTTCGTAGAAGCGCAACCACCACCAATTTTGCACCGAGATTTGAGTTTGGAAGTTGTGGCAAATTTCGAATAATTCAGGCTTTATCTTGGAGTTTCTATGCCAATTTATTAAATAATTTGTTGACATTCCCAAAATAATTGGGAGCGTCTTGGGAATTCGGAGAAGTGCAATTTGATTGGTCAAAACCATGGCAATGAGATTTCTATTGGCTACTTTTGGCTTTTAAAAGATAAGGGTTAGACCATCCGAAAAACAAGTTAGGAAAAACACTACTTATCCTACAATAAAACCCGGGTTCGACGTCGGAAACCAAAGGAAACACACACCACGGCAACCAAGCATGGGCAAAGGGCGCGAGTGGAGCAAGAACGAAACGATTCAGCTATGTCGGTCGTGGTTGGAGACGTGTGAGGACCCGATTCGTGGTTCCGGTCAGAAGATGAGCTCGTTCGCCAAGCGGCTCTATGAGCACTGGCTGGATCTCAAGAGAGAAGACGATACGGAAGCGCGCACAGAGGTCGCAATCATGGGCCGTAGGAAAAAATGCAGCCGGAAGTGACCAAGTTCTGTGGTGTGTACGCAAAAGTTAAAAGCAGGGAACGTTCGGGGTGGAACGAGAGTATGTACGTTGACGCGGTGGTCAAGATCTACGAGGAACAGCACAAGCAGCCGTTTGAGTTCATGGGTGCGTGGAAGGAGTTGAAGGACAAGCCTGAATGGGCCAACAAAACCACGACAGCAGCAACAGCCGGGTGAAACCCCAAAGTTGATGACACGAAAGCCCTAGCTAGACCTATCGGTCGCAAAGCTGCAAAGGCTTCATCTCGTGGTGAGCAAACGTCCAAGCGTACCACGATGTCAAGTGATGAAGCCCATCTCCGCTTTGTCGCTGCAGCTGAGAAGAAAGCAAACGCGATGGAGCTGCAATTGCAGATAAACATCTTCATGCAAAACCCCGCCAGCGAAGAAAGCAAAGCGCTCTTTGACATCCAGCGCAAGGGCAATCATGGCGAAGCTGCAAGAGACTTCTGCAAGACCATCGGCGCTGCCTTTCGACCAAGACCATCATGAGTTCAGTGGCCAGGAGCTAACAGCCACAGAGACGACGCTCATAATGGAGAGTGCTTGTCAACAGGAGAACAACCCCAACAAAAACACTGACGATGTCAGCTCACCTGTCGTTTAACGTGCACGCAATTTAACCACCGCTGCGGTGGTACACCAAACCACTTCCTAGTCATCTTCACCGTGGAGATGCCACACGTACTCGATCAAGTCGTGTTTTTAATTCGTAGTGACGAGCGTCGTCTTCAATAATACTCAGCGCTTCTACTATCATCGCAATAGGACATTCATCATTCCTTCGATTGCAGTAGAACTAATCCATTCGTCATCAAAGAGATAGTTGTGATTCAGCGATTGCAGTGGCAGCTCACCCTCCACAATCATGTTGTGTAGAATGATGCACGTCATCATCACATCGCTCATGGCACACTCCACAACTTGCACGGCAGCGCAACAATCCGGAACCGCTGTTGCAACACGCCGAACGCACGCTCAACATCTGTTCGGACGGCTTCTTGCTTAGCAGCATACTTCTTCCGCTTTTGCCCTTGGGGTACACTAATACTTGACTGGAAGATTGCCCAGGCAGGGTAGATACCATCCGTCAGGTAGTACACCTGATTTTACGTCGCTCCGTTCACTGTGAATGTCACCTTTGGCGCGACACAATTCACTAGATCATCCAGCAACGGTGAGCGCTCGAGAACATTCAAGTCGTTGTTTGCACCTGGCGTGCCGTAGAAGGCGTGCCAAATCCACAGCGACATAGACACAACGATCTTTAAAACAACGGTTGATGTTTTCTCTTTTCCTTGAAAAGCGCCCTGCCACGCAGTGGGGCAGTTTTCCAGCGCCAGTGCATGCAGTCAAGACTGCCAATCGTCCCCGGAAATCCACACTCTACGTTTTCGGCTAATAGGGATTCTAGATCATTCACAGCTGTCCGTCGAAGGTACTCCGGGCCAAGCAGAGGAATTATATTCGAACAGAAAATCTTCATCGTCTCCAAAATAGTAGATTCTCCCATTCGAATGAATTCATCAAGTTGGCCAGCGCAGGCGCCATATGCAAGCATGCGCAGCGCACACGTAACTTTCTGCTCTGGCAGTAGTCCGAGACGCCCAGTTGCATCAGGACGCTAAACGAAGTAGTCGCACTCCTCATCCCCACAAGTACGCTGACGATGATGTCGAACAGACTGCGCCTCATGCGAAAACGCCTGCGGAAATCACCTGCATTGTCCACAAAGTCAGTGAAATGATTAGTCACAGCAGCGGTGCATTAACACGTTAGCTTATACGCACGTCATCGTAGGTTGGATTCTCGCTGAAAGTAATCCTCGATCAGAAGATGGCCGTATTTTTCTCTGTAGCTCTCCTTATTCGCACGATTTCCCCTCACCGAACCACCGGGCTTCCGCTTGGTCACATCGCCGTCCCCACGCACCGAAAAGGTGAAGTAGTACTCGTCGTCAGAATTATTTAGGTGTTGAGTAGCTGTGTGGATACCCACTCCATCACTGCCTCTTGCTTGTCCTCGCTGCTTCGCACTTCTTTCGAATATGCAATGAGAGGCTTAAAATTTAGTTAAATCCTCTCCTGGTGGGAAGCGGTTACACCTAGAGCGATCTATCCTAAAAACAGAGGTCTTATGCAACCCGATAGGACTTTTAATAATTCCTACCGCTGGAGATGCTCTAAGAACTCGACAGGTCCTAACGATATCCAACACAAACTCTGTATATCAACGACTGGGGCTCGCAAATGCCATAATCCTACGTAAGATCCGATTTGTTGCGAGGCATGCGTGGCCATCAATAGCGACTCTAAAAGAAGCCTGCGCCAGATTACGGAATATCTTGTGGAAGAGCTCATTCGCTGCTCTGACTACACCGTGTGGTTAAATACCAAGGCGGCAGAGTTGGAGCCCGCAGAAGGAGGGTTTGGACTGTCTAATCTGACCACGGAGCGGGTCGCGTTGAGTTCAAAGACCGTTGAAACGTGAACGCTCTCGACAGAACGATATATACATCATGCACCCTACAAACAACAGCGGGAGAGTGTGCTTTCTCATACGTTATCCCGCAAATTAGACGATCCTCACCTAAACACTGGGAGCCTCACTGATACGTACTAGTGAGAAGTGGTTTCAATATGCGTGTGCCGAATTCGACTCAAACGCCTTGGGGTTGGCAAGGGTTGTGTGAGATGCCAATGCAACGTGGTGTTCGCGTGAGGATGTACTGGAAAAGCGGAGGGCTATTTTTGCGATATGTTGTCGGACCAATTATTATCTTGGAGCACTTTGTTGAGCGGGAGCAAGGGAATTCATCGGGACCAGCTGTAGAACATTAGAGTTTTTACTTACCGTGGAACCCGTGAACCCCTTGGTTTTCGACATCGTAAGTTATGACATGTCGAATCTGATACTACTCTGTCCCAGAAATGCTGCAAGAAAGTGCTTTTCCCAACTTCTATTTGTTAAAATTGCGTCCAACACCATATAATTGGCAGAAATGGATGCTGCACACGCCCCACGTTTGAATGGTGTGCGAAGCGCGATGAGACTCGCAAAAGTGGCGGCAAGCCATTGAAAAAAATTGTGGTGACGAGGGAGTTTAGCGACCTGTGCGAGAGATACTCATTTAGGATTTCGCCCACCCCACCCCCTTCCACCCCACAATGCCCAGCACCAAGAAAGAACTCACTGATGAAGAACGCGGTCGCGTCGTGTTTGCCGCGCTTACCCTTTCTGATCATGGAACTCCGGCCCGTGGAGCGCTCACCTTTGTGGCGGACGAGTTTGGCGTGGACCCCAGCCCAGTGTCTCGCATTTGGGAGAGGGCTCGTAAAGCGTTTGATTGCACCGGTGAATTTTCAGCGAAGTCACTGAAGCACATGCGAGGTCGTCATGCACGTGACGACAGTGCTGCGCTCGAACGGCTCCGAGGGGCCGACCTGTCCCGACGGAGTACTATCCGCTCTTCTTCAGCTGTCTGTGGTGTTCCACGATCTACGCTGCACCGTCGCACGAAGGAGGGGGCGCTTGACGTCCACACGTCAGTGGTCAAACCCCTGCTTACCGAGGCTAATATGGCTACGAGACTGGCTTGGTGCGCAGCACATGTAAACGAGCAATCTCTGCTATTTGATGACATGATGGGCACTATTCACGTGGACGAAAAGCTATTTATTTAGCGGAGGTTAAGAGGCGCTTTTACTTGCTGCCTGGCGAGGAACCACCAAAGCGGCACGTGAAGTCGAAGCGCTTTATTGGCAAAGTGATGTTTTTTGCGGCGGTTGCCCGACCTCGACGAGACCTCGCTACGGGCATGCAATTTAATGGGAAGCTCGGCATATGGGCGTTCGTCGAGAAGCGAGCGGCGCTTCGCAGCAGCGCACGCCGTCCTGCTGGAACCATCGAAACGAAATCGATCAATGTGACGAAGGCGACGTACAGAAAGATGCTCATTGAGAAGCTGCTACCCGCCATCTCAAACCGATGGCCGTTGTTGGAGGACGATGATACGACCATTAAAGTACAGCAGGACAACGCGTCGCCCCACATTCCGGTTGATGACCCACACTTTCGTTCCGCTGTGGCGCAGCACAGGCACCGCGTTGAGCTGGCCTTCCAACCGCCAAACAGCCCTGACTTAAACATTCTGGACTTGGGGCTGTTCACGGCAATTCAGGCTCGACAGCGCCAGCGCGTGACACGAGACCTGGACGAGCTTATTGCGGCGGTTGAAGCATCGTACTGGGATTGCCACCGGATACAATAAACGCATGCTTCCTCACGCTGCAATCTACGATGGACAAGTGCATTCAGGAGTACGGAGGAAACGCATTCAAGCCTGCTCACATGGGGAAGGCTCGACTAGAGAAGGAGGACGACTTCCCTTGAGTCTGCGGTGCTCTGACAGAGCCGCCGAAGTCCTGTCCATTTCGTAATGATTTGCTACTATAGTTAAATCAAGAATAAACACAACCGGTCCATGCAGCATTTCTGGGACAGAGTAGTATGTCGTAACTTACGACATTGAACGACTCACAATAGGAATTGACTCAAGCAATACATTATTTAAGATGTATTTGAGGCATAAGATGAAAGAGGTAAGTGGGGACACCTTACGAAGAAAGGCGCTTCTTATCTTGATGATTTGAGCCTGAGAAAGAATCAAGCTGCGGTGTAGCTCTCAGACCAGTCATTCCAGATTTTGCCGGATGCCCTCAAACGACGAGAAAAGGAGGATGCCGCCGCCGTCGCTCGGGACATTGACTTTCCCCATCTATGCCGGTAACCGCGGGCGGCGGGGTGGACATACAAGCGACCGAGCGGCCTCTCGACGAAGGGGAGGTACGTTGCCCCTGATAGCTCAGAGGTATTCCACGGAGAGGGAGCACTAGTGGCACACGCGTTGGAGTCGGGACTGCTAGAAAAGATTAACAGTGTTGTGGTCCCGTCTACATTCTTGGTGAGGCCAAGCGCAAAGGCGAGAACGGCAACGTCGCCCGCGGCGACAGCAAGCACGAACGCGACGCCATCACAAGCGCGACGACACGGACAACAAGCGCGACGATACGGACCGCGAGCGCGTCGACTACATGCTCGGCGACCACGTGCTCGGCGACCACGAGCGCGACGACAACAAGTGCGGAGACCATGAGCACGACTGCGACAGACGTGACGACCACGGCGGCGGCGATCGCAGGCGCAGCAGTAAAGCGTGCGGTGACCATGATTGCGGCGATCGTGAGCGATCCAGTGGCCACGGTCGGCACGATCACAACGGTCCCGATCGTGAGTGGAGAGGTGGATGGGAATGCGTAGCAAATCGGCACGACTATCGCCCTCATGGTCAGACGTGCAGACCTGCAGTGACATGCAGGTCTACACGTCTGACCATGAGGGGCGGCGACTTTGCATCTGCTTTCAGGGGCGTATGGTCTTGTTATCAACCTTGAAGACAAAGCTTCTGCTCCAAGAAGTCGTACGTTGCGCCCACAGGCCAGGAAGAAAGACGTGGACTCTGCTTCTGAGGACGAGAACACTAGCGACTAGGAAAGCTTCGACTCCAATGACAGTGATGGAGAAGAAGCTTGGCGAGGACGAAGACGACGACCCAGAGCGTGACGAACAATATAAAGACGACGATGTTTTGCTAGAGCGTGACTCTGTCGAGATGGACGAGGCATTCATCGCCTCGTTTGTGATCGGGAATGACACAGAACAGGCCAAGAAGCAGGGCACGGATGGGCTGCGTGCAACGGCGTGGGCCCCAGTATTGTCGAACTTCGAGGTGGGCAGAACTGCATACATCGGTATGGTTAACGAAATGGCGCAGCCTGTGGCTGAGCTTCGAGCTTTCACGCACTTTCCGCTCCTGACTTTCCTCTACTTCATGCCCCACTCACTATGAGTCATGATAAATGACCAGTCTAACCGGCAGCAAGTCGACCGGCGAGCACAAGAACTTCTGAGTAAGCAGCTGGGCGGGAGGGCCGAGACGCTAAAGAGTATTAGAAGACGGCTCAAAACAGAAGCGCGGGTACGAGCCGCACGAGATCCTACATGTGCCTGAGCTCCTTGCGACACTGGTGTTATCCCCACAGAAGCGCTGTTTCGCCGACCACTGGTCTATGACCGAAGCCGGCGCAGTCCCAGCTGGCACCTTCGGGCGCTTCATGGGGCGCAAACCGATGTCAGGACATCCTTCGCGATGTACACTTCGTCGATAACGAGACCGAGCGCACGCGCGGCAAGCTGTGGAAGCTCCGCCCGGTCGGGGGTCGCTACCATCGGTGCTCTCTTTCGACGAAGGTGTCCTTCCGTCGACGTCAAAGCGGAACATCGCGCGCATATTCGTGCCAGACAAGACACACCGGTACGGATATAAAATATGTTTGTGTTGTGCGACTCGAGAACGGCGTACTGCCATATGTATGACCAGCTATTTCATGTAAATAGATTTGAGGTGTACACTGGAAAACGCAATGCTGATGAGCGTCCTAACGCTGCATTCGTCAACAAAACCGGTGCTGCCGCAGTGGTTCGAAATCTGAAGATTGTACTCGAGTCGATCGCGCGGCACCAATGGCATCCAATCGTCATCGACCGCTTCTAGTCGTCGGACCCACTCGCCATCGAGTTGCTTGTGATGGGGGTGTACGTGATTGGCACGATTATGATGAACCGGCTAGGCTAGGACAGCAGCATCGAGGAAAGCCGCCAGACCCGACCCGCAACTATCCCCGCGGCGCTTTTACGTTCTCACGCTCGATGGCCGTCTCCACAGTGATCGCTTTCCATTGTTGGGACCGGAAGCCTGTACACTACGTGTGCACGGGCTCAATGATGACGGAGTCAAGCAATGGGAGGAATGTCAAGCTATGGGGCAATTACTGTGCCGTACCCGAAAGCGGTGACGGACTACCAGCTCTGGATGGGTGGAGCTGACGTGTATGATCAACTTAACCTCCAGCGTTTCTCCCTCCAGACCATAAAAACTCAAAATTTATTACAAAAGCCTATTCCTCGGCTTTGTGGCCATGTCCGTGGCCAACCCGTACCTGTTGCACAAGGAGATCGCGCGGATGGCGGGTACGCCGGACATGAAGCGTGAGAAGTGATTCAGCGTGATACAGAATCAACTACTTCTGCTCAAGGCTCAGAACTTCGCCGGCGTGATCGCGACGCCACCGCTCACGAGCCAAAAGCGCATGCGAGCCTCCGCCCCCTACACGCACGCACCGAGCAGTGCGAGGATTGGGTGACCATGCGCGGCGTGTAGAAGCGTCGGCACCGGTCGTATAAGGTTTGTGCGCTGCCGTGCACGGACGTGTCTAAGAAGTTATACACCACCACCTACTTCTGTGAGCGGTGCTCGCTGGACGACGCCAAGCTGTGGTTGTGCAACAACATTAGGCGTGAGTACAAGGGAGTCGCCAAGACGTGCTCTAGGATTTTGCATGACGACTTCAACACCGCAGACTCAACCCCACCTACCTTAGGAGAGCGCGTGGTCCTGCGCCGCCCCGGCCAGAAAGCTGGTGTGGGCAAGAGGACCCGACGGGAGCTGCAACTGCGCGAGGACGGCGTCGACAACGGAAATGAGAGCGACGACGAGGAAAACATCGACGATAAGTAAGATGCGTGTCACGCGATTAGTGTCAGCTGTTGGTAGATCGTGGTTTTTCTTCTTGAATGAATGTATGTTCTTTTCTTCCTTTTCAGAAAGGACAGTGAAACGCTACGCTTTTTTCTTCTGCGATGTGTTTGAGCATCGTAAGTTACGACTTAGCTGCTCCCTTTGACATTGGAAAGGTGTTTAATATACGACATTGATTTGAAAACCTTTTGAAATCTTATACACTATTCCCATGTGTACTTTCGTTACATACAAATTCAATGCTATATGGCTACGTCGTAAGATACGACATTCGCTTACGTGTTCCGGAACCATTTTTCGGGAATCAAGGTGTTAACGGGCTGTAGAAGACCAAGAGAGGTGTATGGTAAAATAGTGGATTAACACCACAGAGTTGGTGATATTGCAGTGCCGACATGTATCAAACCAGGAGTGTTTATCTGGAAATCACCCCTATAATGGGGTCAAAGCGAGCACACCAATTCCGGGGAACTGACTCCCACATTACTTCCGTCGTATCCTGGTCTGCTTAGATCACCAATATCCCGGCAGACCGTTCACATCTCTCATAACGCTTAATAAATCCACAGGTTCGAACTCTATCTGCTACCTTCAGCTGCATTACACTTCAGTGATAGCTCCGATGGTTTGAGTCCCATTCAGCTTTAAAGTGGTGTAACTTTTAACGGTGCGATGGCAAACGCCATCGGAAGCACGACTCATCGCACTGCCATTACACCTACGGATGGCTAACCAGGATGTCCCAGGTATAAGTAAAAAAAAACGGTTACAGCCCAGCGCACTGTACAGGGAGAAGTTATTATACAACCCCCAAAGAAAAAAAAAAGATGGGAGGCGGAAGACATAGTCATTGCAAAAGCGCTACAAGCCTTAACCTGGGATAAACTACGAAAAATCGTCAGGGCTTTGACCTACGAACAACAGATATTGCACAAAGCTCCAGCGATGCTCCCGTTAACCTCATCCTTGGCCTGTCCACATGAGTGATGTGAAGATCTCAAAGACACGCAGTCGCATATCTTCTGGAAGTGCACTATGACGCAGAAGTTGTAGCAAGGTTTTTTTATCAGGGTGGAGATACGCACACAGAGGCAGTGAGTTCGGCTCTATTATTGAAATATTATCCATGATGTGGAAACTGTCACCCGAGCGAGTGCGAGCACACGTTGAGCAGGGCGTCAAGAGGACCGGTGAATACGGCCCAGCAGCAGGTAGCATAGTGGCAGATGTAGCAGAGCGGTACAGGAGCGCCGGGGTTGACGCTCTCATTGGAGATATTGCGTTGATGTAATTCACCCTGAACCTGGTAAGGAAACGGACCACTATCTCGTCATGGCCCGCCTAAGAGCCAAGTTGCGCAAGACTTACACACAAGTTACTCTGGATAAACATCTTACTCCAGACTAATATAGAGTGGTAGGTCGGTAAATACATTCGCGTGGAACTACTCAAAGTAATAACCATCACGTCCACGCTGAAAGCCTCAGGATGTGAGTACGTGTCTGTGGGTTTCGTCCACGGTGGTACAGGATGGCTACCCTCCACAGGTACATGTGGACTAGTACTTGTTTGCCCAAACCAGGATAACACCAACGTGAGCGCCTTCTCATGCTCTGGCACATCGCCCCCATCCCCAAATGCACAAAACAATCGCTGCTATGGAAGCGCTTTTAATCATCGTAGCAGTGGAGACCGTAGGTCTAAGAGGGCTGCACGTTGCCGGGGACAATAAGCATCTCATGGAGGTGGCTCCGCACACGGACGGCTCCTAGAACCATGTGAGTGCGACATTGATGCCTTAAGTGCAGAAGACTGGCAGATAAAGTCCGGGTGGTCTCGTGGACACTTCAAACTCAAAAGACAATTATCGCGGCACGTTGGCTTGCCCAACAAGCGGTGTACTCAGGATGATCCTTCACAATCGGGTCGAAACAAATGCACCGACGCGCCCCAGCACTTGAAGACCTGGTGCTGAGAGATACCAAGGCATCGACACGGGTGCGTGGAGATGCTAGCGCAGATAGAGACAGGTATGGGGCTTGGGCTTCAAACTCAACATATCGGCTGAAGATTACACTGAGGCAGTAGGGTTATTAGGATTCGAGTCCTCTCAGTATTCCAATATACCTCATCATCATCAGATGTGAACGTTACACTTATCGAAGCAGGATGAGTTGATGTACCATGAGCATTGTTGCCGTTTTACATATCACCGGTTAAAGTACTCTTGATAGTTATTGACAACCAGAGCAGACGAGAGGCTCGAGAGACGTACGTGCAGCGATAACTGCAAGCTGGCAAAAAGGTTCCCTCATTTATGCGTCGAGCCTTGAACAAGCAACGTCAAGAAGTGAGGAGAGAAGCTGCTGCCGCTGCCGCTGCCTTCGGTGAATCTGATGAAAGTGTGACGCCATCAAGCGCTGGTGAAGACGAAGAAGACTCAGATTAGAGTACTCCTAATGATGCAGACAGCGATGATCCGGAAGACGTCGAGCTACCCCTCTTGCTACCGGAAACCCCGAAGGTTTCAATGGATGACAAGCTACAGGAAACGCGGCCGGGAGCATGGGACGTCGAAGCTGAAGCTGAAGCCAACAAAGACAGACTGCTAGGTCGAATTTACGAGCGCGGGATAATTGGCGGCGGCTTTCTGAAGGGGTTATCAGACCGTTGGCAATTGCGGGATAGATTCGAGAACGAATTCAATAGGTTTTGCACACGAACACACCAGCACTTCCCGTTACGCACCTCAAACAAGGCTCGGCACCGCAATGCTCAGATCAAAGCGTCCGTAAATAATGTGTCTGGTCATGTTCTGGAAGCCTGGATGCACTACTGCAAGACCTTCGTGTGTACGCACGGACACAAGTACGTGTCACGTGGGACTGGGATGCGTCAACATCGCATCGTGCGCTTCACAGGGTGTCGGGCCAAGGTGAATGCAGCGGTAATCTGGGGGAGGATAAATATGGCTGGTACTTGAACATCGTAGCCAAGGGCGTTCACAACCACGACACTACCAAGACGCTGTGGATGTACTACGCCGAAAATCGGCGTATCACGGACCCCATGCTACTTGGTCGAGTGTGCGAGATGCGCGCCGCTGTGGCTCGCCCTCGTGGAATTTTAACGTTTCTTCGATAGAAGACAAATACGTCACGTTGGAGAGGAAGGTCGGGTTCGTGCAGTACTAAAAGATGCATGTTTTATTCAGAAAAAATGCAAACTTCGAGACGTACACAATCTTCTTCAAGCTATGAGCAAGGATATGAGAGGTGATACGGCTAGTGCTCAGCGCTGCGAGGCTCTCTTAAAGGAGTTTCGCGGCGAGGCCGAAGGAATTCCGCACAAACTGTGCTGGATGATGATACTCGGGAAGCTCAAGCAGTCGTGTTTCAATCTTCGCGCATGAAACGCATGTTGCACGCGTTTCCAGAGGTGGTCATGGTCGACACTAATCACGCAACCAACAGGAATAAATACAAACTCTTCTCTTTGGTTGTCTACGATGTGTTCGGAAAGTAAGATAGACCATCCCATATACCCGGACTGATACATTTATATATACCGGAAGCTAACTCTTGTAATGATTGTACTGTACTGAAGGGCCAATTCGTCCAGCATGCACTGTTAGTCGACGAACGGAAGCCCAACTTGCGTGCCGCGTTGGAGATATTCAGGAAAAACAATCCTAGTTCATCAAGAGTCAGAGCGTTCGTGACCGACAAGGCATTCCATGAAAAAGCGGTGCTAGAAGAGGTGTTCCCGCATGCTCGTCAACTGCTGTGTCATTTTTATGTGTTAGAATGGCTCCACAAACAAGTAGGAAGGCTGTCCATAGAAACTGTGGCTGAAAAAGAAGTCTTGAAAGGCACGAGATCAGCTCTTGTGAATGCCCGTAGTCCCGATGACTATGAGCTGCAAAAATATGCATTGTTACACGGTTGCGATGGAGATGATGATCACCCGTTGTTTGCGGTTTAGAAGGAGAACTGGGAGTCGTGCAAGAAGGAGTGGGCGGCGTGCCTGCGCGAAGACGTCGCTCATCTTCAGAATAATAAAAACAACCGCATCGAATCGAAGTGGGGTGCGCTCAAGGTGGTTATCAAGCTGTCGTGCGAGATAGATGAAGCGGTGTCGACGTTAATGACAGTTCAGGAGTGGGCGGAAGATGGGTATATTCGGGAATTGAATCGCGTCGGATCTCGACCTGTGCTTGATCCTGACCCTGAACTGGGTGCGCTTGCTGTGCAGCTGAGCGAGCACGCCTATGACATGTGGTGTCGAGTACAAATATGCAGTATCTGGCGAGGCTGACTATGAGGTGGAGAATGCAATTGTGGGAAAGCTCATATAACGCACCGACTAGCACGCAAACGGCGGATTGTTTGTTTAAAGGTACGCTCGGTAATATCCGGGATTTGTTGTTGTAGCTTCCGGTAGTCTCAATTGTGGAGCTAACGTTGTGTATTTCCATGTTGTAGTGCTTTCTTGTGTGACTGCGGTTTCAACATGAGTATATTGCTACCGTGTCGTCATGTATTCGTTGTGCGCCTTTTCAATGGAGACAAAACTTTGATCCCCCACTTTCGCTTTATTCACAACGTTGGGTTTTGCGGTCACCCGCAAACGATATCACCCAAGGCGAAGTGATGCCCGCTGGAGAGGATCAAAGTGTGGTGAAAGCGGATACAATAAAGCTGTAACTGAAAAGTTGAAGTACTCGTCAACTCGCGCGCTGGACACGATGTCATTGCAGTCTACTCCAACGTACAGGTTGGCATTTAAATGGCTGAACGACTTCCACGACAGTTTAAAAGCTGGCAATATTGCATCATTGGCAGGCGTTGCTGGGCTTCACGCTACTTCCTCTAACATCGGTGAAACGCGGCCTCGCGTAGTCGATCACACAACCCAAAGTGACGGACATGTGCTACATGCACCAACCAAGGCATCGGCGTCCACGCCCCAGACACTTACAAGCTCAAAATGTATACTCACCAAAACGCCCAGCACAAATGCAGAAGGCACCACCCTATCAACTACTATCCCAGCGGCCAAAGAGCCAAAGCACGGACGTCTCCGGAGCCATCGACGCCTCCGAAGCCACCGTTGTCTCCATCACCGAAGCTGACCAGTGCACTGCCAAAGTCTGCGCATTCGTCGCCTCCTGAGCAGTTGTCATCGACGCCTGCACCACGTGTACCTGTTGGCACCGCACCGGAGACTGCATGCGTATTCGCATCACCTCCGCGCGTCACAAACCTTGCAAGGAAAAACGAGCGTCACCTGAAGCGCGTTCAGAAATTAAAGAGGCACGCAAGTTAGCTCGAGATTCCGGGATAACCAAGACCATCGTGAGGTTAGGCTTGAAGACGTGGACGTACTCCTGGCCGGCTCCTACAGTTTGGCTTCAGCCCAGCGCACCGTCCAAGCCTTACATCTACGTGTAGTTCGAGTCCAGGGCCCTCCCAAAATTCGGGAGTTTGTTGGTGAAGAGTTGCCTGTCATTTTAAGAAGTCTGACCGTGGACAAGATTGACGAAGCAATGGATGCTATCGCAGATTACAACTCGGAACACCCCGTTGTTGCGTTCTGGCCTACGTATGGGGAAATTACATTGGATCAACTGAAGTTGCTGAAGAGAATACGCACAGCAAAGAATAGGTTCCGTGAAGCGGAAGCGTGTTTAGAGTGGATCGATCGTGCTACTTGGATGGAAAACGACATTCGACCCCCGTTCCAGGACATCCGCTGGCTCACCACGGCATGAAATATTGCTATTTCATTTTGTGGTTCCCGAAAACCTTCACAACATACTATCGGTAAACTAACACACATTGTGCTTATTATTTTGATGTAGGAAAACCAAAAGGATGTTAATCTCGATGAATCCAAGCTAGATGGGGAACCAGTATTCGGAGAGAAGCTCATGAACACCAGAGGCAGGATGAGGCTGAATACTACCATCATGAAGCCATTTCTGGTCTATCTCAAGCGCTCCTATCTAAATGTAGGCATCGTGAACCATAACTATTACGGTGACGCCGGGCTTGAGAAGAAGAAAACCGTTGCAGCGAAGTACGGAGCTTTCGAACATGGCAACAAACGGCTCATTGACATGCTAAATCTGGGGGACTGCCACTGGGTATCATACTACATCGACCGCCTGTCGGCCATCAGAAGGCGGTCTTGGTAGCTAAACTTCGCCAGGGGTATCACATGGTACATCTGCATTTACGGACACATACCCCCTCCACCCTTGTGGACATAGCTAACAAATTATTGCACAGGGCGCCCACGCGAAACCTAGATGGATTGCCTCTTGACATTGGGTACAGCGCAACTGAACGGTACTTGCTACTGTTTGAGGGGGATCACGTGGAAACCCGGGCTCGGGTGGCAGTGGATCCATCATACTAAGGGTGGATCGCAACACGTCGGCTATGACAGTGTGCTGGTTGGGCCATATGTCGTATGCTAGTAAAGCAACGACGAACAATATCGCAGAATATATGGGGTTGCTAGCTGGATTGAGAGCATGTGAGGCTCGCCGATACTCCCCGGTACATATTATTGGCGATAACAAAATGATAATCACGCAGCACAAAAGAGGAATCGCCGAAGGCGATCCACCCCAAGCACATTTACTGGAAGTGCAGACGACTTGTGAACAAACTTCACGTGATTCAATGGCACCACCACCTAAGAGGCCACAACAAGATGGCTGATGCCCTTGCCAACATAGCGATGGACATTAAGCAAAGCGTGCAAGTTTACGTTGATGGCATAACGACACAGCATCAGAGATGGGGGTCAGTACTATAATACTTGAATGGGGATATTGCCCACTGGGCCGAAAATATGGAAACTACGGAGCCTGGAGGACTCGTAGGTGAGCTTCTCTAGAGAAGTTCGCAACACGTCTTCATTGTGGAAGGCGAAGAGGTTACGGTGGAGTTTACTCGGGCCGGGAAGACATAAGCTAGTGGGCGATGTAGCGACGAACATTAGAACGGACATAGGAAGTCGTTAGCGTAGCTAAGTGACATCAATGTACCTCACTGAAAAACAAACAAACTACATCGACCGCCGTATCCAGGTTGCGAAGCTGTTTGACCCGCTACAGAGCAAGCAAACGTACAAGACAATGCAGTCAAGCATCCTCAGATGCTTAGCCACGTTTCACTCGATGAAGATGACGACTAAGCCGACCTCGCTACCTTAGACGACGACGTTGAAGACAGACAGCAACTAGTGAGCTAGCGCGCGAAAAACAGCTAAGTGTCAGTTTGTCTAAATTTGGGGAATCGCACCAAGTAGCTAACCAGTGTCGAGTAGATTCGTCATTTATTTCAGAGGAAAGGGCAAACCAATCTCCATATGTTCTCTGCTCTTCGCATAGCTGTGCATGCATCCACGTGATTGAAATTGATGGCGTCTTTCTACCGGGGGTACTAACACGACACGCGCCACTTTATTTGGACATTGTAGCAGGTTTAGTCGCCGCCAGTGCTGCAGCAGAAGCCGAACGACAGCTATCACTGTCAATTGTACCTCTTACACGGTACAATTCTTTATAGTGATACCTCTTGCTAGTGATAGATGGCCTCTTCCTGCCGCTATTTCTCTGGATATTTATTATCCAGAGTTTTTGGTGGGATCGCTGACCTCGCCAGACTTGTTTAAACGCATATTGCAATACATTTCGTAATTTAACGAAACCTGACTCTCTATTGCACGCAGCCATAAACGGTACGGGAAATCGAATACCTGTCTCACTTCTTATCGCAAATTGGTGAATGTTGACCCATCCGGCCCTCATACGACCTCACAATAGGCCACATTCGTACAGCATTCATGTAACATGAGAAACACTAATTGACTTAGTATACTTCTGCCGCGGTGCCTGAGCGCAACAAGCAGGGCAAACTTGCAGTATTATTGAAGATTGCAGACTGGGCAAACACAATTTGAGTGGAGTTTAATACTTCAACCCTGCAATTATTTTGTCGTGAATTGGAAGTGGTCTTCCATCTTTTCCATAAGACGGACACGAAAGATGCTAGTGGACACATCAGTCGCTGGTGCAGCTGCTTGGATCGAGGATCCTGCTGCTCGCACTTCAGTTGTGTAGCTGCTTTAAAGTGTGACCATTTCTGGAAAATGTTTTTGCCAGCGATTCAAATATCCAGAGCTTCTCCGGGCAACGCACGGCATTAGTAATAATACTAAGAAGAGGATTGTCTGTACTATCGTGAAATGTTGTCCCGCAACCCTGACGTCCCGTAACCATTCCCGAACGAAAAGCCACTCACAAAAACTTTTGGAGAATTGTGGGACCCCGTGTCATAGTTCGCCCTTTTGCCCAACTATTCGTGTTATGACATGTACAGTATGTAGTGTAGTAGCTTTGAAATGATACCGGTACGGTGACATTCATCGTGAACAGAAATGTATAAGCCAGCAATGTCGTCGGTGGTGAAGGTGAGATTGGGTGTGGCATACGAGATCTTGCACGATGCAGTGGCTATTTACTGCACGCAACGGTTGGCAAGCTGTGGGTGTGCTCTAGAGAAAAAATGCGCTTAAGGAAATTTAGGACTACACCCAACACGTTGACGCATTCGTGCGTCAACTTGTTGGTCGCGGTTGTCAACACCGCGATGCGAGTCGGTTGTGGATGGTGCCCTGATGTGCAAGCATGCAGCTGATGGGATCGTGGGGCTGGTCTCAGCCAACTACTGTATCGATTCGTTGAACGAGGAGGAGACGAGGGGCTGCTGACGGACGAACAGAGGAAATCGCCTCTGTCCACTTGATCCTACCCGATCTATGCAAAGCGACGCTGCTTATGATAAACCTTATCCTGGAAGAAAAATGGGTTCCGCCTTTAATATCTCTTCTCCAGGCGTTTTATGTGAGGACTTTATGGCTTGAGGACAATCTGCACGGGTGCATCAATTTGGCAAAGCTTTTGTTGCTATCCTTACGCTGCCCTTGGATCCGCATCATCATTGGGTTGTCCTGTCTTCCAGCCCCACTCAGCTCCTCGTAAATGCCAAAATGCCAAAGCCAGCTTGGCGTGTCGATCTTAGTCTCCAACTTTCGTCGGACCGATCCAGTGCTGCTCAACTTAACAATTTCCTGCAGCAAGCCTCATGCCAATCACGACGAGTAATAACGTGGCGTATGCGGACGTCGACATCCCCAAGCGTTTATCATTCGTGAGTGGCGGTTCCCAAACGAAGGACGTCGAAGGCGGCTACGTCGGCGTCAAGACCCCTGAAACCGAAATTGAAGGCGGGGCCCTGCGTGACGGAGGCATGCCAGTGCTGATGAGCAGAGAGAACATTGGCCTCTTGTTCCAATACTCGACTGTCGGCCTCGTGTATGGCCTGCTACCTGCAACCATCTACCCGTTCTTGCAGAAGTACCTTAATTGCTCCGGTTCTCAAGTCACAGCTGCAAGCCAACTTGTTGTGCTCCCCTGAGCTTCAAGGTTTTCTACGGCATCCTATCCGACTGCAGACCAGTTTTTGGTTACCGTCGTCGTCCTTACATGCTCATCGGATGGGGGTCTGCTTCATTATGCTACTGACCATGGCGATCATGCCTGCTGGTAAACCCTACTTTTCCGTGCCTTCGGATCGAGACATCAACATCGCAGACTATACACCAGAGATCAAGGCTCGCATCAACTACGACGCATCCAATGAAGGCGCAAAGTACGTCATTATCATGTTCTTTGCCGCGGTCGGCTACGTCTTGTCGGATGTCTGTGCTGATAGTATCACGTGCGAGCTGGCCCAACGCGAGCCACTGGACAAACGTGGCAAAACCCAGTCGTGTATTTACACGGTCCGGACTGCCATGGTCATTTTTGGAGAGATCCTCGTGGGTTTCTTCTTTAACGGCGAGGAATATGGTGGTGACTTCGACTTCTCGCTCAGTTTCCCGCAGCTCATGATCATTGTGACTGTCCTCACGATTCCCGTGTTCCCAATGACGTGGTTCTTTATTAAAGAAGAGAAAGCAGAGGCCGCGAACTTCCGCGAGTACATCAGCAGCTTCTGGAAGTTGTTGTGCTCTCGCGCCGTGTACCAGGTGGTCGCTTACCTCTTCTTTGCCGGCATCTTTGCCAACATCACGTACACTGGTAGTTCCCCGGTTGCCAACTACATGGTGGGAGTGACTCCGCTTAACAGCACCCTGAGTGACATCCTCAGCAACTTGCTGTTTGCGAGCGGCATCATGATCACCTCAAAGTGGGGCCTGCACTGGAACTGGCGCTGGATGATCGTTATTACTGGTGCCGCTGTCATTATTGTGGACTGCACAGTTTCGCTCCTCGTTATTTGGGACGTGTTCCGAAGCCAGTGGTTCTGGTTGGGCCCGCCCATTGCGGTGCAGCTTCCGTACGGCGTCGGCTGGATCATATCGACTTTCTGCGTGGTGGAACTCGCGCAGGTGGGTAATGAAGCTGCTGTTTACGGTCTCATTACGACCGTCACCAATGTGGCTCAGCCGTTTGCCACGTCGTTGACTCTTGCAATCGACGGTCACTTCAACGTCTCCAACGAGCGCGTGCAGGAAGATGACCACTCGGTTCGCGCCGACATCACGTACACGATCATCATCATGTACGCGATGACCATTTTCTCGTGGGTGTTCTTATTCCTACTCCCTCCGCAAAAAGAGGCGACCCAGGAACTCGTCCGTAAGGGTGGATCTAGCAAGCTCATCGGCGGCATTACGACGTTCTACCTGTGCTTCGCTATCTTCTGGTCCGTCATGACCAACATCATGGCCATGTTCGAGAGCACGTCGTGTTTAATCATCGCCGGTGGCACAGGATGCTAGGGGACACACTACAAGTTAGCGTGTTTCGGCGGTGTGGAACGAACACGCCGCTGTAGCTTCTAGTCTATCAACAGTTCAAATTGCACTGTACTTTTTCGTCCTTGCATAATGTCATCATTCGCTTCGACGTGCAAGTATCGATTCCTTGCACTGCTGTCACATCGACTTTCCCTGAAACCTGAAACATGCATCAATAGACTCATGACGCGTCCCAAGAGTCGAATGATGTGCAAGCAGGGAGGACGTGCAGCGAGAGGTTGAATCGAAAAAACGGCGGTACGTCAACTATTACAAATGAACCCCTCGTTAGTAATCCTCAGACTTGGAATACACCCTCAAATGGAATAAAATGTTGGTTCCCGATGACCAACAAGGCACGCGTGGTATACAAGCTGAGTAATTATTACTAAATCCTCAGACGGAATGTGGAATAAAAATCGACATATATTCCATCAAAAGGGTGTTGAACTATGGCTAAAGTCAAAGTCGTACAGGTCGATCAGTGAAGTCTAGCATTGACACCTGCATCTTCCGTCCTTGTTTGTTTCCCAATTCTCCGTTTTCGTCGAAAAATAATAATATTTTTTTTCTAGAAGCAGCCCGCGAGTCAAGTGATGATCCATCCCTGTCTCTCTCATTTCTACCGGGAGGTTATCCAACGACACATCCGCCGGAGATCTTGGAACAATCGCTGCATTGCACAAAGTCCGCTGACCGATCTGTCTGACACTCCTATAGTATCGGCACGAATTAAAAGTTTCCCTATCCATCTGAGATAATCCTTGATTTCGGCGGCAGTCGGCTCCTCTTCTTCTTTGTCAGAAGCATTCCCGCATGCATCGTCTTCAGCAACGTCATTGTCGGCACTCTCCTGCTCCTCGATCCCACAAAAGTCCTCGTCAGTCGGCTCGTCCACGATTTCATTCTCGTCCTCTGGATTAAGCAGCTCATCAACTGACATCGGATTGTTGGCGTGAAGTCGCGACAGCATGGTCAAAAGTTTCTCTATAATAGCATATTTCTCTTCAGGTTCATCAAACTCGCAGTTATAATAGTCTAGGAGGCCTGAGTAGCCCAACACATCAAAAATATCTACAGCATGCTGCATTTGACGGCGTCAGTATCGCCTTTAAAATGGTACGATGATTCCTGCATCTAACTGCTGTCGTTTGCTGGTGGTTGGGAGAAATACCACCTCAACATCCGTCAAAGCGGCCTCATCATACCCCCTGGACAGTAGCGTTGTCAAGAAGTAGGAGGCATTTACGATGCTGCATTCTAAACATCGTGTCCATTTCCTTGAGCCATTTCAAATATATGTCTCGCGTCATCTAGGTTGTGTGTGCTGCTGACAAATTTACAGCTTTTGAGGGTTGGTGAGCAACATTCGAGATGTTTTCGTTGGCGACGGCATTGCTAACGAGCGAAAGTTTGCAAAATGAGCTCTGTAAGCTCTGAGCACAATTAGTTGACTCTCTGCAGGATGAATGGCTGAAGGCACCTTCGTGTACCCCTAAAACGGCACACCCCGAGATTGGAATACCCCTAAATTGAAATAATTTTGCCGATCCCGACGCTATGACAATTGAGGGGTTCATCTGTACGGTGTTCATCCGCCACTTTGTCGTCGACACTGAGGCTTCTCGCCGTGTCGGCTTCGGACTGACGGTCGACGCGCCGCCTGTCAGCGAGTTGCGCGGGTTGCATGCACCTCTTCGAGGTTTCACACGGTCGCTGTGACGGTGCGAGATGCCTGGCATCGTGCAGAGACCTAACCGATGACTCGACAATTCCAAGCCGACGCTGGGCGTGCACTCCCGATCATCAGGGCGGCCGCGCTCAGGCGACCTGGAGACGAACGACCAAAGCATCTCCTAACGTAGTCTCCGCTAGTAGCGGACCGCTACTATAGCGGACCGCTAGGGAACGGAGCCCCCGTTTGGCCATCAAGCGCATCCTCGACGCTCGTTTCCGATCAACGATTCCTTAAGGACTCTCACTCTCTGAGCGCGGCCATCGCTCGTCTGCAAAATGGAGCTCGCTGTTTCAACTCACTCGCCAATTTCCTCGACACTCCTCAAGTAGCTTCAACTGGAACCCCAAAAGAAGTTCAAGACTCGCACAACCATGCCGACCTCATTCGCTGGAGGGCGTGGCGTTAGCAACGCCGACATTGACGTCCTAAGCGACTGTCCTTCGTGAGCGGTGCCTCCCAGCCGAAAGATGTGGAAGAAGGCTACGTCGGTGTCAAGACTCCGGAACACATCCCGATCGGTGCACTTCCTACTGGTGGAGAAGGTGGCGCTATCCGTGAGGGTGGCATGCCCGTGCTGACGAGCAAGGAGAATCTTGGACTGCTCTTCCAGTACGCGACTGTCGGTCTTGTCTACGGTCTGCTACCCGAGACCATCTACCCGTTCATGCAAGAGTACCTCAACTGCTCCGGCTCCCAAGTCACTGCTGCATCCCAACTGGTGACGCTGCCATGGAGTTTCAAGGTGTTCTATGGTATCATATCCGACTGCTTCCCCATTTGCGGCTACCGTCGTCGCCCGTACATGCTCATCGGTTGGGGGATCTGCTTTATCATGCTGCTTGTCATGTGCATTATGCCTATTGGCAAACCATACTACACCGTCGCTTCGGACAGAGATGTCGATACATCGGACTACACACCGGAGATCGAGGCTCGTATCAACTATGACGCTCCGTCGGAAGGCGCCAAGTATGTCATGCTGATGTTCTTTGCGGCATTTGGCTATGTGATGTCGGACGTATGCGCCGACAGTATCACGGTCGCATTGGCTCAGCGTGAGCCTCTGGACAAGCGAGGTAAGACCCAGTCGTGCATTTACACGGTTCGAACGGTTATGGTGATTTTCGGCGAGCTGCTCACGGGCTTCTTCTTCAACGGCGAAGACTACGGTGGAGACTTCAACTTCTCGCTTAGTTTCCCGCAGTTGATGATCATCGTCACCGTTCTGACGCTCCCGGTGTTCCCTATGGCATGGCTCTTCATCAAGGAGGAGAAGAAAGAACGGGCTAACTTCCGCGAGTACATCACCAGCTTCTGGGAACTGCTGTGCTCCCGCGCCGTGTACCAGGTTATCGCGTACAACTTCCTCGCCAACATCTTCGCCGATATCACTTACACCGGCAGCTCACCTGTCCAGGATTACATGGTTGGAGTCACTCCCATCAACAGTACCCTCAGCGATATTCTGAGCAACCTGTTGTTCATGTTTGGTATCATGATCACGTCCAAGTGGGGTCTGCACTGGAACTGGCGTTGGATGATCGTCATCACGGGCATCACCGTGATCATCGTGGACTGTACGGTCTCACTCATCGTCATTTGGGACATCTTCCGCAACCAATGGTTCTGGCTTGGCCCTCCTATTGCTGTGCAGCTTCCGTATGGTGTCGGCTGGATCATTTCGACCTTCGTGACGGTCGAGCTTGCTGGCTTGGGTAACGAGGCTGCCGTCTACGGTTTAATCACCACGGTGACCAACGTTGCCTCACCCTTCGCAACGTCGCTAACCCTCCTGATAGATGGTCCGTTCAACATCACGAACGCGCGTGTTCAGGAGGATGACCACTCGATTCGCATGGACCTCACGTACACGATCATTATCATGTACGCCATGACTGCGTTCTCGTGGGTGTTCCTGTTCCTGCTGCCTAAGCAGAAGGAGGACACGCAGAGACTCCTCCGCAAGGGTGGAAAGAGTAAGATCATCGGTGGCGTCACGGTGTTCTACTTGTGCTTTGCGATCGTGTGGTCGGTCATGACGAACATCATGGCTATCTTCGACAGCACGTCGTGCCTCATTATTGCCGGTGGTAGTGGTTGCTAAGCAACTGATGCGGCAATTTCCATATCGCATCTTTATCGGAGTTGTCTGCTATATAATGGAAATAATGTTTTGCTTCGGCTTGGTGGTTAACTTCTTGTTTTACCTTTTACCTTTTTATCGTTGGAGATTTTGCGTCAAGGAAGTTATTCGAGTCTGCAAAGACAACAACTCGACTAAGAATCTACACAAGCTTTGGTCGTATGTTAGTGAGTAATGCAATATATACTTCGACAGTGTTGTCGCCTTCGTTCGGCGAACCGCAGATCGCCGAAGTCTACTAATTGACCTACCGGTTGTCAGTTGGATATGGCCTAGCGTGATGCTCACTTTACATGGGTGGCAGCAGTTGCCGAACAGCCTTATTGAATACGCTAGATAGCGCTACCCGCACCTCGGCATTCGGCACCATCACTAGGTCCGTGAGAAGAGGGTAAAGCCACGTCATATGGCGGTGTAGCTGCAAGAAAATTAAACACAACGCACAGCAGTCAGTGTCTAGGATTCCCACACAAATGCCAGCACCCACAGAGCAAACTACGCACCTCTACACCGTCAAACTCAGCCAATTCCCTCAATGTGGCAGCCATTAATGGCGTAAAGCTCTCCACGCGCTGTTGTGCATCGGCAGGCACCCGCACCTCCTCGATGTGTTGTGGAGCGGCACCTGTCCAGGCCAAATACTCTTCCAAGGTCTCTTGTACCAAGCGAGCCATGTACTTGCGCGCCTCGTCTTGTTCGCCAACCGGTGCAGCTTCATCTGCCTTCAAATTTCGTTTGATAGCCGCGAAAAGCACTTGAAGATACTGCTGCTTGCCAAGTACTTCCTGGGGCAGCAAGCTAGGTAATTCGCTGGATGATGGCACCGTCATTCCATAGCGCCAACCAACACGCTGAAGATAACGGCGCAGTGGTACAGCATCGTTTACCTTCCGCGCAAACAGGTAGCTCTCGCGCAGACACGCAAGCAGCGACCGAGAGTGACCTGCACTCAGCGACAAATGCTGTTTTCGGCGGCTGGCTAGCACATTACCTACCACTCGCTGCAGTGCCAGCAGCACTGCAAGGTGTGTGCGCGAAGGAACGCGCTGAGCATCCACCTCTTCGGCAGTGATCACCTTCGGCGGAAAACTTGCAGTGAAGGTGAATCCCAGTGTCGCAACGACGCCGGGATACATACTCAGGAATGAAGGCTGGCGAGGCGACAATAACGAGGCCGGGGAAGCATCCGGTGCCGGGGACAGCGGGGAGGTAACCTCATATTCTTCGACTTGGATGGACTCTCGTCGCTCACTTCAACCGGGGACTGAGGTGGAGGTGCATCATCAGCGTCCTCTTTAGGAGGCAAGACAAAGAACACCCAAGTAGGTTCAGCACGCTTCATGACGGAGCGAAGCTCATCTGAAATAATACCCCATACATCTTCAGGGAACTTGTGTCCGTGTGTGACTAGCACCACTTCCAGTGCACGTGCTGACGCAGCCGCGAGCTGCTCCTCTGCGTCGCCAGCATCCATGCATTTTCCAATTAGGAAGAGAACCTCAGGTAAGAAACCCACGATATCGTAAAATAGCCCAAAGCACTCTAATAACCGCTCAAGACACAACGTGGCCGTAGTTTTGCCAGCGGTGTATGGCGGCATGCGAGTAGAAGGATTACGGGTTGGCGGAAGTGCAAGCTTTGGTAGCATACGAGCGCCCTTCTCGACAACTACCTCAAGGTGTCGAAGCTCGTCGAGGAGTGGAATCAGCACACCCTTGAAGATGAGCGCCCAAAGGCCCGCTGAGAACTTTGTTCCGTGAGTTTCCAACGCGTCGAAGAGAGCTTGTAATGCCGCGAGGCGCACATCCAAACGACGGTCGGCAGCGAGGGTGGATAGCGCCGTCAGAACAGGCCACCACATGCGTGTATGTGCCGCCGAGTCATTATAAACAGCTTCACTGTTCCCACGCTGCTCCTCCTCTTGTGCTTCGACAGATCCTGCTCTCCGACGATAAGATAAAGGAGATGATAGCACCTTAGCACGTGGTGATAACTCGGCCACCTCCTCTTCCAAAGAGCGTACTGATTCCTGTTTCTGGTAGCGCACCGAAGCACGCTTAGACGGCGACTGAACAGATGCCGGCCTACTACCTGCAGCATCAGTGTCGGCACTAGGGTCCTCTGCTAACACTTTAATCTTCTTAAAACCGACGCGAGCAGCTTGTTTGGCCGCAGCTGCTGCAGCTGCCGCTGCCGTAGGGGCAGAAGTTGCCGAGACGGAGCCTACAGTCTCTCGTGCTGTGAGCGGCTCGATGACCTCACCACTTGCCAGTTTCTCGACACACACATCCCGCAGAAGTCCGATACTATCCACACCAAGCTGCGTTAACGCAAGACGCTCCTCCATCTGGCGCTCCACTTCCTCACAGCCGCAGATTGCGAAAGCAAGTAGACACTCAACTGCGTCAACGAAAACATCCACAATGCAGTCGAAGTGGCGCTCTAGGACACCGCGAGCGACCTGGAATCCCAGCAACACTACACGGTCTTCACTGCCTGGGGCGTACGTCTCAGCTGCCACACGAAGCACACCCCAAATGGTTTTCCATCCCGAGCGAATGTTACCCACTCGGGCGAGAACCAGGTTCTCGACGCAGCGCAGCACTAGCTCACGCGTCTCGAGCGATGTGGCGTTAGCCATGATAACTTCGAAAGGCGCCAAGAAGAGACGCTGAAAGTTAAAGTCACGAAGTTCTGGACGCTCCAGAAATTTCATGCTCAGCTGGCGCAGCGAATCAATAGCATACATACCGACTGACAAGTCCTCGTGACATCCAATCGTAGTAAAGTGCCTGGAAAGGGTCTGCCAAGTAGCAGCCCAGACCATACGCGAGCGAGTACGCATATTCATATCAGCCACCTCAACTAGCTTTTGCAAGCTGAAAACTCGGGGAGGAGAGCCGCCTACTGCGCCGGAGGGTCCGACACCTGAGCACTCTGACAACGATACCACGGTGAGCTGGACGACAAATTCCTGAAGCGCATGGTCGCTAAGCGATGCAGAGCTCGAGAAAACGCGGTCACTAGCCAATTGGTCAATCTCGCTTAGTACGCGCGCAGCATTCTCGTCTTCGATAGCGGCACTCTGAGCTTCATCTAGCTCTGAACCACTACCACGTCCCCCTAGTTCACGATGCGATGGAGATGGCGATGATAGAGATGATGAAGACAGCCCATTGCGCTTGTTGTTTGCAGATGACGACAACATATTGAACGATGGTGTGGAGCTGCCACTACTGCTGCGTGAACTGGTGTGGCTTCCCATGCCGGGAGAAGGCTGCCGATTGAAAAAGACGAGTCGTTGGAACTAGAACCGCCCATCGAGTGCTCGTGAAGTCCCTGAGCATGCGTCTGAATGCGCGCCAACTGCGAAATGGCCTGTAAGACGTCATGCCACGAGTCGCCGAGATAGTTTCCCTCCTTCACACTAATGGAAATAAGTGCCTTGATTGCCTCCATGTTTTTCGACCGCATCAGACGCGAGCCTGTGGTATGTAGCGCAGTAAATTTGGCCAGTACCGTAACGAAGGCATCTCGCTCTGCTGGCATGTTCAGCCTGGCTGCGAGATGGACAGCGTGGCGGAATGAATCTAAGCATAGCTGGATCGCCTCTTGTGAATCGGAGCTCTCGAAGGTTACAGAACACGCAGCTAGTAGCGGCGCCCACAGTGTCTCAAACATTGGTCGTACATGCGAACGCTCATTGAAACCTGTGACTTCGCGAAACGTAGATGAAGATGGATCTGGAGTCAGCAGTGAGGCCGCGCCTTCATTACTTCGCTGCGATGAGGGAAAACTACCGGGTATCGAGGCGGTCGAAGCCCCAGATCGAGTACCTTGCGATCGAGGAGAAAGCGGGAATTGCGGCTGCTGACGTGCCGATGCTGGAACACGACGTTTGAAGAGGGCTTCAGATTGACGCACCATTGATTCACGCTCTTTAATGTAATTTTCGCGCCGCAAACGGTCTGTGGCTGCGCCCGATGCTCCAAACAGCGAGGTTGATGCGACAGGCGCAGTACCAGTTCGACGACTGCGAAAGTCGTCATCTTCCTTAAGAGAAATAGGTGTCGCCTTAATGCGGTCAAAGATAGCACCCATATAGTCCTCCGGCAAATCTTTGCCATCGTTGATACCACGATTATTACGCAGGAACCCGGTCTTGTCCATCTTTTTCTCCTCGGCAATACTTGGGTTATGCAAATCTGTCTGCAGCATGATGATAGAGAACGCCAGTATAAAGGCTGTGTCGGCACTGGGGAAAAGTCCAGGCGGACATGCATTGAAGAACCGCTCAGCAAACTTTTCCATCATGCGATCGATCTTCTGTGACTCACCAGGTAGTCGGAAACCAGCGAGAAAATGGCGGATGGCCACATCAATTTCCATTGCTGTAAAATCCATCATATCCACGTATTCGTGCAGCACCTTGACACAGAATCCTCCCTGATAGTGAACACCATTGCCAAGATAGTCGCCCACCATTGTTTTGTCCAGCTTATTATTGTATGTGTGCAGGAACTGGGCCACATCGCGAGGAGTGCCCTCACCCATGTGTCCATGCGCAACAAGGTAGGCGACGCCAGCACTGGGCTTCACGTTGAATTTAAGGATGCCCGTTGCCATTTCCTCTTGGCGTTTCTTCTTGCTTTCGAACGCTTCGACTGCCGACATAGTGGTCGATACGACGGGAATCATGTCTGGCGGAGCCACATTGTCTTCGTCTCCACCATTTTCGCTGTTGTGAGACTCGCTATCGGCTTCCGAGTGGTGGTTCTGTCGTTCACTTTCTACAAAATTTGCGGCTTTCTTCAGCGAAGCAGTTGTAGCCGTGAGGCACTCCAGTCCTTTTAACGCCAGCGCGGCATCTTGCTGCTGCATCTTAATGCGTGCACTATTCGACAAGCTGGCAGCGTATTGTTGCGCCGCAGCGTCTTGGGAGCGCCCCCTTAGCAGCCTTGGAAAGTGCGTGAACAATCTGCTTGAACAAGTCATTTGTATTCCAGTCGCAGTCGTAGTTGATAAAGATCTCGCCTAGCGTCTGCGGGTCGTCACAAATTGCATGAAGCGCCTCTAGCACCAGCAGCTTGTGCTCAAAGCTGGCGTTCTCGGACTGCAAGAGTCGCAGGAAAATGCTCGTAATGAAGATATCCAGCTCTGTCTTGAGATGACGCTTGAAGTTGCGCAGCAACACCAAGAAGACCTGCAGCGATAATGATACAATCTGTGTATAATTGCTGGTGCAGTTTTGCAGCAGTGATTGGCACAGGTATTGCCGGATAGCGTGTACAAAACGCTCCCCACGCCGGAATGAGGGTCCGGCATTTTCTACAATCTCTTTTACGAGCTCCAGCGATAAAATCTTGCTCTGAAAAGCAAAAGGGTCCTCCGGGTTAGCTGCTCCACTTGCCGCATTTCCTGCCATCGAGCCGTTAGCACCATTCGCACTCGGAGAGTCGTCAGCTACCGATCGCATCGAAATACGGCACAGAGACCTAAACAACAAGAAAGCGTCCTTGTGCAGCACAGACGGGAATGCCGGCGCGTACATGGGCTGTGGCAGGATAGAGGCTGCCTTCAATTTCTTCGTTGTCGTTAGTGAAGCGACAACTGCCTTTTCTTCGTGGGTTGTCGTAACTTCTGCAGTAGCTTGAAGAATAAAGGCCACCGACGGATACCACGCAGCCGTGGGCGCCGCAAGCAGCGACTTAGCAGCTGTTTCTTCGTCACTGTCGTCATCACCGACATGTTGCAGCTCCTTCTCCGCCAGCTCGTGCCCCTTTTCCAGTGTAGCGTCCTGCTCCTGCTCTCCATTCTGCTTCAACTCGCCTTCCTCCTGCTGACTCTGCAGCTCCTGCTTCTCCAGAGACGCCTGCAGCGCCGTCTTGGTCTCTTCCTCCACCCGTCGATCAAAGGTCTCCATCCTCTGGAACACAATGCTGATGATCTGCTGCAGCGTGGCCTTCGCCACCGTCCTGTTGGTGGCGCTCTTACTGACCAAGTGCACGTGGTAGCACGCTCTTACAGCTCGCAGCAGCGCGTGCTCGTGCACCTCACACGTCGGCGTGGTGACCGCCGTCAGCAGCACCCTCAGCACCTGGATCTGCACTCCTTCGTCCGGGTGGTCGTTGCAATCACAGGCCACTTCCACAATGCAGTCAATGAGTCGATACGAGTCTTCATTGCCCTCGTCCTCATTGCCCGGCTCGCGGCTGCCGCCTGACGGGGCCGACAAGCCAAAGCTCGGGCCAGTCGTCGAGCCGTTTGAGCTCGAGCTCGAGCCCAAGCCGAGCCCGAAGCCTGTGCGGCGCGAGCTCGAGGACGACGCGGCCGCCGCCTTCTGCACGAGCCGCCGCCGCACGGCCTCAGGGATGGCGCCCGCCTCCTTGAGGAAGCCAAAGGCCAGGAACTTCTCCATACAGTCCAAAGCTACGGCCACGAGCTTGGCGTGGCGGGTCAGACAGGCCAGCAGGAAGGGCTCGAAAGGGACCTCGAGACTTGAGTTGATGGAGCCGCTGCTGCTGGTGTGGGCCTGTACCTTGGCCACGGCCGCGTCCACCATGTCGCGCAGCTCGCGGTGGCTGCGCGTGCAGTTCTTGCGCAGCTTGCCGAGCGACTTGAGCACCAGCGCCTCCATAGCTTTATGGGGGGCGAAGAGCTACGTTAAGCTTTTATGGGGACTGAGTGAATGTATAATACGAAACGACGATCTAAAAGGACTGAGTGGGAGGTTCGTGTGTGCCACATGAAGGTAGAAGGCACTCTTCCGCAAGAGTGACGATCCACGCCATCTTTGATGTACAACTGGTGTCAGCCAGCAGTTGCACGACCAACCACCTCTTGCGACCGATGCAGCGGCTTGTTCGAGGGCTGCACGCGCTCGCGGCGCAGCGGATCGAGCGTCCGGTGTACTGGGCAGCGCCCACTGACTTCTGGCAGCGTCCGCGCTCTCGAACGGCGTCGCATTCGCTCCGCCACGCCGCTGCTTCAGCGTTGAGACAGTCGCGGATGGACCGCCAGTCAAACGCGGACGCTTTGCTCGGCGCAAGGCGAAGCAACGCACTGGATTGAATGTTGTAAACAGCAATGGCACCGTCCGAGCCAAGAAGCCGCGACTTAATATACACCGCTGCGTGGTGCAGCAGCAGATGTCGCTGGAGAGCGTGTTCCCGTTGCTGCAAGAGGCGGCGAGCGCGGTGGATATCCGGAAGCGAGGAGCGGTGCGCTCGGCGGTGGATACCTTCTACCACCACTGCGCACAGCAGGCGGAGAAGAAGGGGCTCTCGCACGAGTTCAGACAGGAAGTGCTGCGGTACTTCGACGACGAGCTGTTTGTGAGCGGGGAGCAGTTCCAGATGGGCCAGTCGCTGAACGAAGCGGCGTTCGGCTCCGTGATCAAGCTCCGACTCAGTGAAGGGGAGACGG
Source organism: Phytophthora constricta (assembly GCA_011947335.1). Classification (NCBI taxonomy): domain Eukaryota; phylum Oomycota; class Peronosporomycetes; order Peronosporales; family Peronosporaceae; genus Phytophthora; species Phytophthora constricta. The sequence goes on along the minus strand of JAAVTI010000629.1, from coordinate 204,854 downwards.
AGGCGGCGTGGGTGCTGATTAAAAACTGATTGATGCTTTGAACCAAGGTGGGAAGACGGAAGAGAAGCTGCACTTCCGGACGGTCAGCCCGCTGCTCGAGCATGAGTGTCGACATGGACAATTCCCGAGTGCTTACTCGAGATGGCAGCAGCTGAAGGAGGACCATGTCGAGTGGACGAGCGCCATGGAGGATGTACTGGTACAGATGGTCGTTGCCTGCGTTAAGCATAACGAAGGACAGCCTGATGAGTACATGGTGCCGGAGAGTGGGGACAGCGAGTCGCACTTCCATGCTCAGATGGCATCGCTGCTGCATGACTTGCAGATTGTATGTCGAGAGGTGATCCCGTCCAACGCGCAACTTTTGTCCCATGTCTTCTGTGACGCGGAGTATAAGGTGGAGACCATTGCCAGTGATGCACGGATGCGGCCGAACTGCCCAAGCTGTGGCCACGCATTGCTCAAGCAAGGTTTGTCCGAGCTGGAGCGCGAGCAGATGCTGACAGCAATTGAAACACGCCAGACCAAGATTGGTCGTGAAGCGACAGTTAAACCATACCTTGAGCCGTTTCGTGAGTGGTTAATGCTGCGCCACCAGAAATTCTTGCTTGAGAACATGGCGGATTCCAAGGGAGGCAGACCGCTTCACTATGTGCTGGATGGACCCAACATCGCGTACGTGAACCAGAATTTCGAGCACGGCACGTATCGCATTGACCAGTTGGATGCTGTGGTACGAGACCTGCAGGCGCAAGGCCACTTCGTCAGCGTTACGGTACCTGCTGTGTATTTAGCTGACAGATTCGTGGTGCGCGTTCGTACCAAGAACACCAAGGCTGCGCGTCGCATGGGCAAGTTTACAACACGTGAGCGCACTCTGGCCGAGAAGGCCATTCTGGCCCGTTGGATGGAGGAGGATATGGTGTTTAGCTGCCGCACAGACTTCCTGTCGGACGACCTCTTCTGGTTGTATGCCAGTGTTTTACTGGGACGTGAAGGGCGTGTTGTAACCAATGACCAAGGACGGGATCACGTCTACGCTATGCTTAACGGCTACAGCAGCACCACCGTCAACAAGGGAGACAACAAGAAGCCCAAAGTCAATGAGACCACGGCCGACGGCACAGGTCCACGCCTCTCGATGGATCTCATCATTCGCTGGAAGGAACTGACGAACGTGAACATTGAGATTAAGCACCAAGAGTATGTCGAGGGCTCACTCAATCCCGGTGAGTTGATTCCAATTGAGTACATCAAGTTGTTGTACCCCCAGCCGTTCTCGCGTGTGCCACAAGTCACAGCACCAGACCATTTCCACTTCCCGATTGCGGAGCACGCAAACCAAAACCAGCATCCGAACCAGACCAGCCCACTACGAAAACACACGAAGTGGCTCTGCGCATATCGCACCGAAGCACCAGCTAACTAGATCTCGTTTTTAAACATCAAGGCGTTGATGCAAATGATGCTAAAGAAGAGCTGCTATAGACTTTTAGCTTACTCTTCTACCGTTTTCAGCAAGATAGTGCCTCGCAACCGCCATTGTCTCGAGAAGGGCTGTAAGAGGTTTGCAGCTGCATAGCTAAGGCTTCTCGTCCTAAAGATTTTCAAGATGAAATGGAGCCATATTACTGTATGGAACGTGGAATGCGTTCATTAAGATGATTACACGGCAGTGTCATGCTCGATCTCGCCTAGGCGTAGACGCACTTGCCGTTATCACACTTGAAGCCGCTGTCGCAGTTCTTGATGAAGAGGCTGGTGGCCGGGTTGAAGCACGTCGTGCCCTTGGGCTTGCGGCACTGGGTCTCGCCGCGCGGGCAGTACTGGCCCGACGGACAGGCCTGGTAGCAGATGGCGCCGTTGGGGCTCTGCTCGCTGTGCACGCGGAGGTGGATGGAGGCCTGGCTCTCGGCGGCGACAGGCTCAAGGAGGCACACCATGGCGATGGCAGCGGCGAGAGTGCAGAGAGCTTCATTGGTGGTGGGGACTGGAGCAGCTGGCGAGGGACGGAGCAAAAGCGGGAGTGAGCTCAGAAATCAGTGCGCGGTCCATGAGTTCCATGGGCAGATTCAGCAACTGGATGGGGACGTTTGCACCTGAGTCGGGCGCTATGATTCCTGGTGTTGGGTCTGGCAGTGGGTCAATGGCAGCACAATTCTAACCGGGACAACGAGTGTTGTTTCCGAGAGAAAGTTGCCAAACGCAGTCGGTCGCTACACCAAGAGAGACGCAAGTGTACTTCATGTGATGTCGACTAGCGACATCGGATTCAAGGCGTGAATACAGAACAGTAGCGTGTAATATGCTGTGGACAAACAGCTTGGGGGCTGTTTGGGCTTCAATGCGGTGTGAGTACGATGGAGACAAGTACTTCGCAGCGGACATTGGCCTTCCTAGTTGATAGCACGAAGAGGCCAATGACCAGGTTGAAGCACTCAATCCGAGTACGGCATAGTTTCTCGAGAGCAGTGATCTTAATGGTGAGAAGGTATTATAGGGCCGATGAGCGCGGACAAATCGTGTCTTGCTCCTTCAATTGAGGAGATGTCAAGCGAAGTCGCTTTCATCCGCATCATGGCCATGCATTGACTGAAGCTGAAGATGATGAAGAAGATTCTGTATGAAACTCGAGCATTCGAGTGTTCAGTGATTATGATCTTCTTGGGGATCATCGAAGCGCGATGCCGAGACATCAGCTGCATTTCATGCGTCTATGGATAGATGCAATCGCTTTAGTTTTAGTTTTAGTTTGTCGGGCGTGAAGACGTGAAGATCCTCCGGTGTGTTGAGCTTTAGGTAGCATAGATCCAAGCGTCTGCTAGAGAGACATGCTCTGTCACTTAGCTGGTGATACAAGCGATAAACCATCTAAAAGACAGCGAAGCGTTTAAGGGATTTGATTTCACGATTACACTGCAGTGTAATGTACACTACGAGGGGAGCTGCAGCAGCTCGGACTCGCTTTAGGCGTAGACGCACTTGCCGTTATCACACTTGAAGCCGCTGTCGCAGTTCTTGATGAAGAGGCTGGTGGCCGGGTTGAAGCACGTCGTGCCCTTGGGCTTGCGGCACTGGGTCTCGCCGCGCGGGCAGTACTGGCCCGACGGACAGGCCTGGTAGCAGATGGCGCTGTTGGGGCTCTGCTCGCTGTGCACGCGGAGGTGGATGGAGGCCTGACTCTCGGCGGCGACAGGCTCAAGGAGGCACACCATGGCGATGGCGGCGGCGAGGAGCGCGGAGAACTTCATTGGTGTGGACTGGTCTGGCTTGGAGGTGCTCGAGGGGCGAATGCGAGAATGAGCAAGAAATCAGTGGCGGCGAGTGCTAGAAGATACCATCACGACGCTTCACCACCGGACAGGCATTCCTGCGGACGGGGTTTTATCAAAATGCGGTGCACGTTGAAGTTTGAGTTGCAAAACGCGGATTGAGGATCAAAGGACATGTCGAGCCGACGGGCTGCAGGCTGTTGTGGCCTTCTTCCTTCGTATTGTCTCCTTGCTGGGCGGACACCTTTGCCGATTGCGTTCTTGCTTCTGCGTGCTGAGGCGTGATGATCGGGGTTGCCTCTGGAAGAACAAACTGAATACAGGCGTCATTCGAGCCATCCAGGGCGGTGTAGCACGGATCAACGACCGCAAAACGACCAGGTTGAGATACTTCAGCCCTGCTATGAAGTGCTTGCATTTCATACTGTGCCAGTATATTGATCGGGCAAGGTGCGCGTGCACGTGTGCGTACTTTGCGTCCCATGGTTGGCGTCTTTGAGTGCCGAGCTTGTTCAAGTGAACCCCTTAAATGGTGCCGTTGAGCGTCTTATGTACTCTCTAATCTAGTGGTGTGGGCACGCCCAGCTGCAGTTCATGCAGGAGGAAACGAAGAAGGAAACACCATGACGGGTGTGCTAGGCACGCTCTCTTATGTGACTGCTGCGTGCTCATGGATCTCACTCCGCGTTTTACAATTCAAAGTTCAGCGGGCTCGGCATATAAAGTTAATTATGATACAAACTTGCTCAGGGCTCCGCAACCCCCAACACCGTAGATTAACTGACAGCCTTGGATCGAACACGGTGGTGTGTGAGACGGCCAGAAGCTCGGCTGGGTGAGTTTGATTCTGGTGGTTGACCGGAGATACTGACGGCACCAACGAACTGCTTAACCCAACCAGTTAGAAAACAGGGCGATCACTAGCATTTCGAATGGAAGCGCATGATTGGTATCGAACGAAATTAGAGACTATATCACACGCCCACGGGCTACCGCAAAAGGCAATTAAGGGAATGCCATCCCTTATTAGAGATCGACAACGAGCATGTTCAGCCCTGAGTAGGAGCGCGGCGTGAGCACTCGACGAGGTTCGTATCGGATACTTCGAAGTATGTGTCGGGTGGAAAGACGCAGGAAGACCCTTTTGGTGGACAATGCAGTGCATTACAAGCGCAATGCATCGTCCTGCATGCCTTTCAAAAGCTTCACGATGAATACCTGATGAAAGAAATTGAGACGCCCTCCTTGCGGAGTTCGTGCGGCCCTGTTTTCAAGTCGTTTTGAGCTCTTGCCGTTGTGCTCCATCTCACTATGGCGTTACTGCCAACAGCTGGTATCCGTTGGCAAGCTGAGGTACATGTATTCGCGCTGTTTGAACGGGGCAGCGGCGCGCACCAAACATGCTGTTTTCGGCTGGTGCCGATCTGCTGTGGCCATGCACTCGCCGTTGTTAACTGCCGTTGCAGACGAACTGCAACGAGAAGCCGAAGCAGGCATCGTGAAAATGGCCATGACGGGGTGTTGGGGTGTCGCACACATTTACAACGAGGTTGACGAGCCGAAGCTATTGCATCGCACAGCTTCTCGCACTGCTTTAAGCTACACACCTCGTGGCCTGCTCCCGACGCAGCGATGAAGTGGCGAAGGCCACGACTTGGTCGTTTTCTGGCAGTGGCCAGCCTGAAGGAACAGGTGGTCGAATCGGTAGATACGCGCTCCGCTTCTTCAAGTGCGGTTCAGTTCTTCTGGTGATCCAAGAAAATCTTGAAAGAAGACATTGTATCACATCGTCGAGGCCTCCATTGCCAATGTTTTGCTGGCCCCACTGCGCTGCAACGAGTGGGTACTCTGAACGTGGCTGCCAGTACCAGTAGCTTCGAAATGATCATTCTCACATGGATATTCCGCTCTGCGATACATTCGTCAAAGCAATTGCCGAAGGCAAGACGGGTGTGAAGTGAACATGCTGGGTGGAACGTCCGTCACTTTCTCTTGTTTTCACTATCGGCGGGCAGCCGGGGCAGGTCCCTCCGCTTGTCTTTTCCTCGCACTTAAGCGAGAACCTCCACTTTCATAGAGCAGTCCGGCCTCGAAGCCTCTTCTCATTCCCCAAAACAGCCTCTCGTGATCAGACCTCGTGCTCGCATACAAACATTCATACAAACATGACACCGACCAGCAAGGACATGCGGCGGCGCCACACGGGCCTGAGCGCCTCCACGCCGCCCGTCGCACCCCCGTCCGCCCCCACCAAGAGCCGCCGCTTCAGCCTCGACCAGACCGCCGTCTCGTCCGTCGTCTACTGCGAGGGCTACGCGCGTATCAAGCGCCGCAACGTGTTGACGTGGACCACCCGCTTCCTGGTGCTCACGAACGCCGAGCTGCTGGTGTTTCCCAGCCGACAGGACGCCAGTTACCGCCGCAATGTGCTCGAGAAGCTGCAGCTGCGTAGCGGCCGCGTGGCGCCCAAGATGGAGCTGGGCGTCGAGTTGACGTGCGCAGACGGCCGCGAGCTCGTGGCGCGCGTGTTCAGCCGCGCCGACCAGGCCCAGTGGGTCTCGGCCCTGTACCAATTGGCCCTGAAGAGCGACGTGCGGAGGGTCAAGAGCGCGTCCGTGGAGGAGCAGGGCGACCAGGCCGCCGTGGAGAAGCGGCGCGTGTCGTTCTTCGGCAGCGTCTTGGTGCGCACCATCCCCAGTGTACCAGCCGACCAGGTGCCCGAGCTCTTTTACAGCAAACAGGACGTGGAGAAGTTCTCGGAGCAGGCCGCCAGTCTGCTGAGCCGCACAGAGGACGCCGTGTCGTCGGCCTGCAGCGCGTTCCGGAAGCCCACGCTGCCGTGGCGCCGACAAGTCGTGTAAGGCTGGACAAGGCCTGCCTGCCTTCGCTCTTCAGCCTATTTATTAGCCGCCGTGCTCTGAAGGGGAGAGCATGGCGGCATGGAACGTGTGGTAGGCTCTTGCGTGGTGTTTTAATATGCCATTACAAATGACACCAGCCGAACGTGCACTTTGCTGTGAGCCAGGCTTGAGCCGCACATGGCTACGCGTTGTCGACATGTGGGCAATGCTCGAAGAACAGCCGGATGGGAATATCCGCTATGAATATGAATATGAATACAATTGAGTGGTCATTCAAAATGCCATCTTTACTAAGAATTCATTCCTTAACCAAGGTGGTCTGTGCGAGCGTGTTCCAGCGCTCCACGACGCGCAGCACGGCGCTCACCTCCTTCACAATGGCGTCTGCGGCGGCGTACCGATCGGCCTCCTCCTTGGTCAAGTCCGCTCGAGTGAGCGCGTCAGGCTTGGTCCACATGGCGTTCACCCAAATGGTGCGGAGTCCTGCTCGCTTGGCTCCTTCCACGTCGCACTTGTAGTGGTCACCGACGTGCACAAGGTGCTGGCGACTGTACGAGGCCGGGAACTTGGCCACTGCAGCGTCAAAGATGGCCGCATCGGGCTTGGCAGTGCCCACGAGCTCGGCCGAGACCATGAAGCTCATGTGGTCCTGGAAGTACTTGGGCAGGCCGTTCACATCGCAGTTGCCATTGGTGATGACCCCCAGCAACGGTCCACTGTCTCTAGCAGCTCCAGTTCCATTGCCCTTCAACTCCGTCTCCAGACCTTGCAACAACTGCTCGACACCGTCGAAGAGCTCCGGCTGGCTCCTTGGCTCCAGGAAGGCTCGGAAAGCCGCCTCCAGGTAGGCCTCGAGGCTCGCAACGTTCTGCAATTGCAGGTCTGAAGAACCGACCTGCTCCACGCAGTAGCGGAGCGTGTGTTTGCGTAAATACGTAAAGTCGTGGGCGTGGGCCGGCAGTGAGCGCTGGAAGTCCCCAAGAAGCGCGTCGAAGGCCGCGGGCGGGAACTTCTCGGCCACTTTGGGCGTTTGGTGGGCGATGAACGCGTGGAAGGCGGTCGAGGCTTTGCGCAGGACGGTCTCGCCACACCAGAGCGTGTCGTCCAGGTCGAAGGTGACGCCGCGCACGGCCACAGCGGACGGGGACAAGGGAATGGTGGAGGGCTCTGGTGATACCATGGCGAATGTAATTGTAAGAAGCGCTTTTGGACGTTAACAACGTTGGTTTCGATAAGGTAGCGTAGATGCGTTTATGTTGCATGTTGAAGTTTGACAAGGTTTCCAGAAGACGCTCTGAAAGAATGTGGAGATGGTAACTGGCAGTTTTGAATGGGTAAGGAATGATGTCTTGTATAGGTTTACGTAAAAACAGAATTGAAAGTTGAAGCGGTGGAGATCTAAGCTGGCTTCGCAACGCGAAGGTGTTAGAACTTGCTTTACCAGCACGTCTAAGAGCTTTACACTACTTGTCGTTGCGGATAATCCGACTAATAAGAGCGGTGATCAACTTGGTGATGGGACCGCGTCTACTTCTTCTTCTTCTTCGCCTGCTTACGTATCCCCTTTCTTCACCTTCGCTTTCGTGGTCTTCACCAAGACGGTCATCCTTGTCTAGCGCAGACAGTGCATAGATTTTCGAAGCTTCGGTGTCAGTGTCGTCGCCGATTTCGTTGACCAGGAACCTGGTGTCTTTGCCCTCGATATGTGGAGGCAGTCGGGCGGATCCTCTCAGGAAAGCGGCAGGTAATGAGTCGGGTGCGACTTGGAACCCATCGGTATTCGCAATTAGAACAGCTGCCGCTATCACCGCGTACTGAAGACGCATCAGTTAAGCTGTGGATGGGTCAGTTAGCGTTGTGTGGCGGCTTGTGCAATTGGAAGACGATTGCGAAATGAAGTACCAGAATACAGTACCTGCTATTTGCGAGCCACCTCCCATTGCTAGACTAGTATACTACAAGACACGTACTTCTTAGAAACTTTTCGTTGTAGTACTTCTCCGGGTTCGCGAGGCAGCCATCCCATCCTGTTAGGCATCAATTCCGATTTAGCAGCACAGACCGCCCTGACAGCACCAGCTGGCAGGATCGGGAGAACCACACACCAGCAACTCGCTCGATTTACACTTGACCCGACTAAAGCAACCCTACCCCGATCGAAGCGCACCATGGGGGCGCACACGATCCGGGGCTTGACAAGCCACCTGATGAGAAGGGAGGAGAACTAGCCCATGGTGCTGCGAGGGCACAGGGCTACAGGAGGCAGAAGCGCGAGGCTCAAGTGGCGGGGCACCGGCGCACCCCAGGCAAGACACAGGACGAGACGTGGCCTCCGCAAGTGACAAGGCGGATGACGACATGAGTACCGGAAGCAACGCGTCGATCGTATCGGAGACCCCGCCTCTCAGGAGGCGCCGGCCGATACGGAAGGTGAAGCAGAGGTAGCCGACACGAACGCAGCATCACCCGCACCAGCCCAAGTGGAGCATGCGGCGATGGACGAAGCAACGGTAGGCGACGAACAGGAGGCTCAGTCCGATGCGGCGACTAGGCCAACAACGGAAACGACGGAGCCCGAAGCAACGCCGGAGGAGATGTTCGGTGCGGTCGTAACGGCAAGGCAAGCGGAACCGCGCGGGCCGCCACGGGAAGCCTGGCAAAGCACCATCGTGGAGCTTTATAGGATTGCCCATGCCTCAGTCAAGGTGAACGCAGACCTTATCCCAGGCGGAAAGCGCCGTTACCCCAAGCTCTACCGCGACGAGAAAGACCTGCTCTTCGACCTCTTTGATGAAGCATGCATTCGCAGTGGGGCGTTGTACCCACAATGGCTTCAGCACGCGACGGACGCCACGCGTGCCCTCTACAACACGAGTTGGACATTCAAGCATATCCTGCAGAGTCTTATCAGTAAGTTGAAATGGGCACGCATGGAGCCGACGAATCAATGGGCACGCAGAGCGGCTCGTGGGCGAGTGGCCACAGCTCAGCAGGCAAACGCAAGCGCTCACCAGCAGCAATATGTGGACTTTATGTTCAATCCCTCGACCTACCCTCCAGCGGACATCGCGGAGATGCAAGAGATCTGCACGCAATCATCTGTAGTGCGCGGGGATCGTCGCCTGCGGGAGGGCACGGAGGCAAAATGGAAAGTAATTCGAGGGATGGCGGAAGGCAACATTGTCTGCCGGAAAATGCCTGCCTTTCTACCGAGTGTACTCGACTCTAAGGAAAGGCTCCGTTTGCACACGACCATCCAGCAACAAGTAGAAGGAGAGCTCAAGGTACAACTGCGCAGCCGAACTAGCATCCGCGTCAACCGTCAACACACGCGCGCCATTAAGGAAGACATCTTGCTCGCAGCGGAAGGAACCAGAGTTAACCAACAGGAACTACGAACGATGCTAACCGTAGCGAAGTCTATGTGCTACAATCCTACTGAACGATCACTCCACTTCTACTTCTTCAACCGGGACACGGCGCGCAAGTATGAACTGACAATGGTCTCCTTCAAAGGAGCCGTTTACAGACTTACCAACATGCATCAACCGACGACAGGCTCAGTATGGGCACGCCAACTCAATGCAGACGGCGTCCGAGCTACTATGCAACGGGAGTACGTGGTGGAACTCCATAATGTAACCCGCTTCATGGATATCGGCAGGCTAACGGCATACCTCCAGGAGCACATTGGGACGGCTTTCAACCTGGAGGATATGGACTCCTGTACCCCCGACTCGAGAACCTCAACAGTTTGGAAATTATCGGCGAAAATGGCAGGGTGCCCGGAATTTCTACGCGGAATTGTGCGTATCCTCTGGTTCGGCCAGATCATCACTGTCAAACATCCCAATGTCGGCCAACGCCTTCAATGCCTGCTCTGCGGAAATCTGGGGCACACGCTGGCCCGATGCCGCTACTCAGAGGAACAACTTCAAGGACCAGGTAGCCGAGTGGCAGCCGAGACGGATGTGGCGAAACTCGAGGACCTCACAACGCCATTTATCAGCATGGCTGAAGTACGCGAGTCGGCAGCCACTCGGCTCAAACTGCAGGAGGAAGCAGACCGCCTCACCCAGACCGCGGTGACACCGCAGCCACTTTCAACCAGGTTGGCCACGGAGGGAGCGCCAACAGCGTCGCCAGCGACTAACATCGCTCAACTGCATGAGTCAGAGTCTCGCACCCGTACGGAAGGTCCAGTGGTTGATCCAGCCCCGCAGAGACAATGGGTAACAGTTCCGCTGCATGGGGGCCGGAACTATTCGCACATCCAGCCGCTCTCGCCCAGCGAGCCCGGGTAGAAGGCTCGAGGTTTGCCGACCTCGCTGACTCAGATGACGAAGAGGGTAAGGAGGACTCAGCTCCCACCGGCCAGACGGCAGCGAAGCCGGTCATTGAGATATCGTCTGGGAGGAGCCCGAGGCTCCACTACCACGCATCACGGCAGAGGCGAAGGCGAAGCTGCATCTCAACGCAGCTAAACCGCGTAAGGTCCCTTCAACACCGCAGCTAGTGGCCCGACAACAGCGCGAGAAAGTGGCGCTACAAAAGGCTCTCCAGCCGCTAAGGCAAGCAACGCGCGAGCAGCTGTCACGGGCGGCAGTAGCAGAGGACGCTCCTCAAGACTTCCCGGCGCTTGAGAGAGGGTTGGGAATCCAACCGGTTAGCACTCCAGCATTGGGCAACTGCATGGCGATGGCGCTGGCGCAAGCCGTAGCGGATCAGGACCTGGCCGCACACAATGAAGTATTGGAACAGGCAACGGCAAGCATCAAGCGTGGCATCCGCTGGACAGGCCTGCTTGGCCAAGACGTACAGTTCACGCATTTTGTGCGAACCACGACTCTCGTAAATGTGCAACGCGGCTGGATGGAAATGACGCCCAAGGAATCTAAAAAGCAATTTCTATGGTACCTAGACGACTACGCAGCGTCGCCGTCAGACCGGCAGGCACTTGTAGCGCCACACAATTGGGGCAGCAGCGAAATGCTTGCAACAGCGGCAAATTTTTTGCATAAGAAATCTTCGTCCTCGCTTTCGACACGGATCAGAAGCAGGAATGGCACTGCTCGGTGTACCGGCCCAGCGTAGTCACTCGAGGACGTCAATTTTTCGAAACAGGGCAGCAGGTCCCGCTGTCGCTCAAGAAATGCGTTGCAGCAATCCAGCAGGAGAAGACGAGTGCTACATCACCGCCGCTCATTATCCGCTTCTGGGGCCAGCACTATTCGGCGTTCGTGCACACCCGACCAGCCCGGCGAACACATGATCTCGCTGTCCAAAGAGATGATAAATCGGAGGAGGATGTGCATATGAGTGAGCCCGGACACGATGAGCAACAGGACGGGGAAGATTGCCAACCGGCAACGGAACACGAGGCCTCACAGGAACCATGGAATCCAAGTCAGTGGAACGGTGATGTGGAGGAGCTTCGAGAGCGGTTGCAAGGGCCCACGATTCCGCACGACCTGCAACGAGAAATTTACTACATCCTGAACACGGCTGATCCGGACCGCTATGCTGAATTGTTGACATTCCTTGTCAACACAGCAGCGCAATTGCCTTGGACGGAGCGCAAGGCGCTCCTTCAATTGGATCTAGCGGACGAAACGAATGAGACGATGATCAATTGCTGCAGAAGTACGGTATCCCACGTATCGTTCTCCAACAATGGAAACGGACAATCGCAACCGAGAAGCGGGAGGCTGAACAGCATTCAGCCCAACAAATGCCCAGACAAGGTCATAACTCCGAATCCTCCTATGAGCCCTCCCAGGAGAGCAGCCTAGGGGACTCACAAGCACGCGAGACGCCGCTAACACGAGCACGGGAACGCGAGTTGTTACACTTGAAACGACTGCACACGATCACGCCGGCAGAAGGCGAACCGATACGCCTTCTCCGGCGCACAAATCAAGGGCGGGTGGGGACAGCAGCGGGTCACAGCGAGCGGCAGGAGGTAGCGCGTCAGGCCTCATCCGACCCAGCCCAAACACCGCGTCAACGATGGCCCACCCTCTGGGTGACACTCGGTCAAGCTTGGTCGGCGTCAGCGCACGGAAAACTCCCGCACGCTTGCAGCAGCCCGGAGGAATGGATCCAAGCGGTCAAGCGAGCGCCGAACGCACTCGTGCGGTTCATCCAACAATTCCCTTACCCGGAGGAGCTTCTCGGGATTCTTGGGCCCTCCGTTCTCGAAGCATGGACAGCAGGCTGGCGACGCGAATGCCTCTCTACTATCCTCGCCGCCTATAGCAACAGAACGCAAGACCCGGAGACCCAGCAGTGGCTTGACAGCTGGACGGCGAAATTTACTCGACCTGCCGCGCAAAACCTGGCCCCCTAGTCGACACGGATGAAGATTGGGACCACTTGCGCCAGTTGAACTATGGCGACGACGAAGTACTTGCGATGAGTGACATCAACAACAAGCGCCGATTCGCGCATCACGTGCTCTGTGCCGTGATATATGGAAAGGAGATCCGGGTCCTAATCCGACGTGAGGACATGGGTGACCGCGGGGTGCTCAACCGCCTCCAGAACCACCTAGCTGCCATCAACATGCATGCCTCCTACCGAGACGCGTGCGATGACATTGACCAGCCATTTAACTGGCAAGGATTAGCGTCGTACTTCGCCGACCACTTAGAACACGGTGATGAGGAAAGCAGCACCCAGCCCTAAAGTCCGCCAGGAATGGCGAACAACTGCCCCTACAACAGCAGAGCAGAGGGGGACAGGGGACATCTACGGACGTCTTAAACTATTGCAAGGAACAGATGGAAATTACACAAGGTTAAAACGAGCCACGAATGAGACAGGAGCTCGCAATCGCTTTGAAACGCAGAATCTCCAGGGATTCACAGCAAGCAAACGACTGCAGTGGATGGAAGCATGGCGACGCACGCCGGTCCGCGAGAGGCCACAACTGTGGCTGGTGCAGGAAACCCACGTAAGTAGCGAAAACGAAGCCAAAGCCCTGGCGGCAACGTGGAAGCGGATGTGGGGCCGGCAGCATAAAGAAGGCGGCCCGCAGCTCTCCTACTGGAGTGTGGACGAAAGTAAAACCGGAGGTGTGGCCATTTTAGTGAACCCTGAGGTGGCTGAAAGTGTGCAGCCTTGGCAACCCCAGCGATGGTCCAAAAGGCAAATCGCAGTGACGCTCAACGGCATCCGGGTAGTAAATCTGTACGCATCCAACGATCAGAACGCCCGCGAGCACCAGTTCAAAGAATTGCACGGGTGGCCGTGGCAGCAGCGAGATGCCATCCTAGCGGGGGACTTCAACAGCGTGCAAAGTCCTGCATTGGATCGATTGGGAGGGCGGCGGACGGGACGCCCAGAGAGCGCCGCGCTCACTAAATTGGTCAAGTACCTGCGACTAGAAGATGCGAGGACATTGATGGACTCGGTCGAGGATGAAGATAACTTCCAGGACCCCCTAGATTTCTTCACATACTGGGGCCGGAAGTGGCCAGCCGAATCGACCGTTTTTACGTACCACAAGATTGGACAGCAATAGTTGAGCGGGTGGAAGTCGACGAACCCGCCATCCACTCGGACCACCAACGAGTTCGACTGCATCTCAAGCCAGACAATGTGCACCGCAAGAGCACAAACAGCGGCCGCCCATGCTCCTACCCGATCAAAACAGCACAACCAGACCGCATTAAGGCGGAACTACTAACTGAGCTTATCGAGGCGAACGTCGGCCGTTCGCCATCGGCAACGACATGGGATAGCACGGTGAACGCGTGTAGGGCATGCATCAAACGAGTCCAGAAGCGAGCACGAAAAAGGAGGAAGCCTGGGCACGACGGCTCCGAGCTCAGACGAGGGCCGCGATGCGGACTCGACGTGATCTTATCGAGGCAACTATGGAGGACATACGCGAAGAAAACCTAATTCGCCAAGGTCAGCGCCTCGAACGCACGGCGGATCAAATTCGATGGCAGTTTAAGCGGATTTCTAACTGGGAGAAGGACCAATCCGTTTCGCGAATCACTCAGGTCAACGGACCGCCGCTCACCCGAGATATGTCAATTGCGGATCGTTTTGCCTCGGAGTGGAGCCCCATCCTCAGCTCCACGCATAACGAAACGCCGGACGAACAGCTAGCCACCGAATTCGACGATTTTGTCAAAATACCGTCCCACCGTCGCGTCACCACAGCAGACAATGAACAATTGATGAGACCAATCACAACGGAGGACGTTATACAAGCCGTGAAACACCTGAACCGGCACAAAGCCGCCGGCGGCGATGGTCTCAATAATGACTTCTTCAAGGACATGCAGGCCGTGCTTGTGCCGGCGATGGTCGCGATAGGCAACGAGTTGCTAACCGGAGGGGACCCGCCCCCGTCGTTCTTAGAAGGACTCATTATACCGCTCCGCAAGAAGGGAGATTCGCCTAACGCCATGGACTACAGACCCATCGCGTTATTACAAACGGGCTACAAAGTCTTCACCACCATCATGGCGACGCGTTTGCAACGCCTCATGGGCAAGACGATCGGAGAATCGCAACAAGGATTCGTCCACGGACGTCAGATGTCGAAAGCAGTCGTTATGATGCTCGCAATGCTTGCGTCGGCAACCAACGACCCCGAGCTTGCGGCAATGCTCAGCAGGGTTATCCTCTTGCTAGATTTCAAAAAGCTTACGACACGGTCGCACGCGAATTCCTCTACCTAGCTCTCCTTCGGTTTGGCTTTAACCCAGAATTTGTGGCACTCATCCGCAAGCTACATGACGGCACAACGGCGCGATTTCTCGTTAACTTGGAGCTTTCGCAACCACAGCCAGTCTGCTCCGGGATTCGGCAGGGGTGCCCGCTTGCCCCGCTGCGTTTCCTGATAGCAGCAGAAATATTGGCACTAGCGATCAAACAGGACAAGGAAGTGACGGGCATTGTCGTACCTGGTAGTGGAGGGATCAGGCACGACTTCTCAGCATTCGTGGATGACTCTACGGTGTTTATGGCGGAAGCCCAGCAGCTGCCGCACGTAATGACCTTAGTCAAGCGTTTTGGTCGCCTATCGGGACTTCAAGTACAACCGGCCAAAAGCAAACTAAATTTCCTGAACACAGCAGTAGATATGACGGAGTGGTTTGGAATTCCGGTGCTTCAGCACGGGGACACCACGCGGTATCTCGGATACGAAGTCGGAACCGGCGATCTGGTTGATATCAATTGGGCAAAGCGTATAAGGGCAGCGCAGCGCAGGTTGGCGACGGCAGCGCAACTCGCGACGAGCGTCGAAATGCGAGTCAAGATCCTCAATGTCATCATGCTGCCATCAGTGCTCTTCACAGCACAAATGTTTGACCTCCCGCCTTGGGCGGAGGAGCAACTGTGCTGCATTCAAAAGCAATTTTTATGGCAGCACTCGGTTACAACGGCAACGAGTCGCAACAAAATCAACCCCGGTCTCCTCCACACCCCCAAACAAGCAGGAGGTGTCGGACTAGCCTCAATTCTGATCGCTTGCAAGACGCAGCGAGCAAAGCAGACGATCCTGTGGCTAACCCAACGGCAGGACATTTACAGCCTGGAATGGCGTGCGTGGGCATTCCGCAAGGCAACCCTCGACTGGCAGGGGAGGATCTCACCTACCCGTCTTAAGGGCGAAAAACGACGGCAGGGTCACAAACGCCGGGGGATGCGTTGCAAGCGCTCGTAGGGCAATGGCTTGAACCCACAATGCAAGTCCCAGATGAAATCGCCTTGCAGCACGAGGAGACCTTTCAGCGCTTTGTCAGCGACGCTATCAGCTGGACAGTGAAAGACGAATGGGTCGTGGAAATCCCAGGCGAGCTGCCGCGACAGACCCGAGCAATGACAACACTCGAGGAGCGATATTGGCCGACATATCAATGGGCAGATAACCTGTGGATTGTCGACCAGCACGGCAGCATGCTCACAGTCAACAGCTACGGGCGGATCCGGCCTTGTACCATAGCGGAACTGCAGAGCCAGCGAACGGGTCTCTTGACCTACACAATGCTGATTCCGACGAACGGTGCGGCCCCCACCGCCAAGACAAACTGCGCAGGTGGGGGATCGCGATTCTGGTGGGGGGCCTCGACTTCAAATCGGAGAAAGCCTGCGAGTACATGCTACAGCCACTCTCAGGCACCCAATGGAGCTCTCAACGGACTACAACTGGAAGGTGCTCGCAGATAGGATTACTCAGTACCGCCAGTTCCTGCGCACCACCCAGCCATTGGCCGACGATGTTCGAGTGGACGTGAGGCGTCAGATCCGCGCAGGGTCCGATGCCTGTCGCAGCGAGAAAAATTCGAGGCACCTCGAAGGGAAAGCAGCCACAGGACCAAGCGGTCATACTTCTAGCGCAACAAGCGGATGGACTTCACTGGAAGTTAGCGGAGGGCAATCCCACGGACCCGAGAACAGCCCAAGACTGTCGTAAACTGCGGCAGCGGCAGGAGAGCAACGCGATTGTATTCATCGCACACCCGCTGTTACACACCTTCCCATGGAGCGTGCCTGACGCGATCGCAAACCGCCACATGCTCCAGGCGCTCAAGAAGCAGCCTTACCGTCGCTACAAAGGCAACAGAAAGGACCTCACAGCACCGACCGATGAGTTGCAGAAGGCGGCGCTGAACAGTAGATGGCAGGCAGCAGCAGCGCAGCAGCTGCCCAAGGTATTGTGGGGTCACCGTAACGACCTCACTGAGTACCAAGTATGGGTCGGCTACAGGGTGGCCGTCCGACAATTGCTGCACTATGAAGGCAAAAACGAGGACAATAGTTGTCGGAAGCTCGGAGAATGTCAAAGACACAAGGAAACGGTAGAGCACATCTTCTGGGAAAGTCCATGCGCTCAAAGTTGCTGGCAGCTACTGCTCAGTCACTGGACAGGAGAGATCTGGGAGAACAAGGACGTGCAGCAATACATCGAATGCTGCGCGGGACGGAGAGCACCCGCACTTTCGGTGCGGGTATCGCAATGGCTACGGGGTGAGTACCCCGACGAGGAAAAGGAGTTTGCGGACCAGTGGCAGCGGATTTGGCGGGTCATGAGCAGTGTTTGCATCACCTGCTTATGGGGCCAGCGCAACCGTGTGGTATTTCGAGGTGGGGAACTGACCAAAGAAGGTAGTGCACAGGAATTCTGGACTATCGGAACCCGGCAACTCAGGGCCATCGCAAAACGAGACAGTCGGCAAGCTGAAACAATGCTGCAAGGCATCCGCATGCAGCTCTGTTTGCAAGCCTTCACCAGACAAACCCAGGAGAAGTCGCGACAAGCGACTAGCCTTGTACAACCACCGGACCGAAATACGGCACCGGCGTTCCTAACCAGGCTTAGGACTTATCAGACATCTTGCAACCACTAAATGACAAATAGATCGAGCTGCCTCCTCTCTCTCCCATCCTGTTAGGCATCCTTGTTCGTGCATGCCAAGCAACTCTCGCGTTATTACGCGCCACCACAAAGACCGTAAACTTATGTGCAACGAATCATAATTTTCGCGAATCATATTATGAGTTCTACCGACTTCCCATAGTCAAGGGAGAAAATCACGTGAAGGTATCGAAAAGAGTACTGGATCACGATTCGTATTTTGTTCAGAAGCAAAAACTACCGGCAAAGCAGGAATATCAAGTATGGTCACGGCTATTGCGGAAGCCAAATTTGGCTTCCAATTTGGCTTTCGGGTGAGCTTTGCTTTTTCTAGCAGCTGGATGGCCGGAGTGATGGAGCCCTAAAATCTATCCGGTGCTGCCAAATTTGGCTTTGGAGCCTAGATAGCCGTAGTGGTGAAAATGCTCAAGGGAGACAACCCAGCGTCGCCCAATTCAATCGATTCATTTACAGACAGCTGGTACCTTTGTCAAAGGAGACAACTTCTATTGTCCAGTCAAGTGTGGGGAGTCGTGGACATCGTACCGATGAAAGACATCGGAAGAGTGGACGTCTAGAATGGTTTTGAGCGCTGCATCGAGGTGAACGTCATGGCGAAGCCCCATATAATCGTGGGATTCCGATTTATGGATTTGTGTGTAGCACATTACTCTGTTTTACGCTGTGATTTACTTTTTACCAAGGGTCGATATCAGTTTTGAGTAGTTGTGGTTTTGAGCAGCTTGAAATCAGAATATTCAGAATATTCAGAACATTCTAAATGTTCACTTCCAGATCTGCGCCCGACTGCTCACGACGACCCCTGGTCCAAGAGCAGCCGCCTAGCAGAAGTGAACCCGGGGAGCCAGGAAGTCTCACAAAACCCCGGGCATACGATCTTCAAGACAAAATCGGAAGGGTCGCGGAGAAGGTCACAAAGCAGCGGACCAAGATGCAGCCTGCACAGACCACGGCGACGACGGAGGGAGTACGTGCGGCATCATGTGCAGACGATGGTAAATCAGCGTCAGGGGATAGGAAGTTGAACTCAAAGGAGTGGAAGATAGCGATAGGGAGGCAGCAGATAAAGGCTGCGCTCTCAGCAGAGCGTGCAGAGGAAGGAAGCACGTTGCGCATGAAGACCGACGGTAAATTAGGAGGGGTCGGCGCAGGAACACTGCGTCCAGGATCGCCACAGCGAGCAGGACAGACCAAGCGAGGAAACCGCGATTGGGGTGAAGACCAAGGCGACAGAAGGGCGATCTTTACCCAGCTGAAGGCTTACCTCGTTGCGGAAGCGCCTGCAAAGTGGATCACACTGCAAGCAGCGAGGCTGAGCGAAGTGTCCAAGGAGAGACGTTTTCTAGCGTACAAGGCGAGGCTACCAAAGAAGGAAAAGTACTGGGGAGACTGTGCTCCGTGAACTTTGGACTGATAAAGTCACGGAACTGCAGCAGCAAAAGTATCGGCAACTTCAAAGTGATTGGGACCTGAGCAACGAGGAACACAGGGGTAATTTGGCCAAGCTTCTCGGGGCCTGGATAGTGCACGGTAATCTGGGCCAAGGGAAGTCGAGACCAGGCTACGTTTTCTCAACATGATGGTGGACGAGGAAACGGAGCAGAAGCAGGCAGCTTCAGTTACGGATAGCCGCACCTTTCTGGGGCAGTGCAGAACGGAGTGCCTCGGCAGAGTTCAGTCGACTTGGCTGAGGCACTGCGGCGCATGGTGGAGCTCTACACCAGGCCAGCAGCCCGGCTCACGACACTGAGGCGTAGAACGGAAGAAGAGGACAGAGCGTTGTGGGCTATAGTCCACCACGAGAGAAGTGCCGGCGCCGCTTCCCTTCCTGACCCAGATCATGACCTTGAAGGAGAGAGCAAAGTTTACCGACACTTTTCGGGGTCTCGAGTATACGCTCTACGCGCATCTGGCACCCAGCCAACGGTATGGAGCTGAGATTCCCCAAAACGTCCTACTCGCCCAAGTGAATACGGGAGCGGAGGCCGCACAGGCGCAAAGAGTTGAAGTGGACAATTTCAAAAGTGCAATATCACGATTATCGCTAGACGCGAAGACAAGAGTGATCACGGTCACCTTTAAAGGAAAAAGGGAAGCCTCCAAGTGGGTCAACTGGATGATGCCATTAAGCCCCAGGCTTCTACGACTCATTGACTATGATCACCAGAGGAAGTTGGCGAAGGTCACGAAGGAAGCAATCAGGCTGGATTACTACCACTTCATGGTGTCGCTACGAACGGGCACCGCTACATCGGAGGAGATGCACGGAGTGCTCGAGAAGCAATTGGGGCTCTCAATTCAATTTAAGGATTTCATTCCCACAGCGAGTGGAGGACTGAATGATAAGGAGTGGTGGGTCAGCGAGACCAAAGCCAGCTGTCCGACCAATATGTGCAACATTACGGCGTTGAAGAATGATCACATTGAAATCATATTGATGCATAAGGAGATCCACATTAACTGGCCATGCAAGAAGTGTATGTCAGCTGAACACCCTACGAGATACTGTAAGGTGGAAGAGGACACTATCGACGAGATTAAGCTTAAGTATACACAGAAGATTCAAGCCTTTGGCCGTGGAAAGGTCCAGAAGCAAACAATTGGAGCAACGCAGAACCAACGGTTGTCGGCTGCGGAGCAGCTAGAACGTCTGCTAGCTCAGACAGACAACAGAGCCACGGCAGTTGAGGAACGCAGAGGGACAGGGAGCTAAATGGCAACAAATCACCCCAATCTCCTGCTCAAAGAACTCACAAAGAAAGTGAGGCGGACCCTTCACTACCTCAGGAAATGGCGAAACACCGGCGCCAGGAGCAGATGCAGCCAAGAACGAACAGCAGCTTCAGCGGAGTAGGGAACTCGTCGATGGGCTATGACGGGGATGAAGAGGCTCCATATGCGTACCCGCCACAGACGGAGGTCGTGCATGAACCAGTAAACTCAACGTAGCCGGGGTGAACTGAACAAGCAAGACGACGGGGCGATGGAAGTCGATGAGGATGCAACGACGAAATATGGGCAAGACATGTGGACGGCGCACATAGAGGAAAATGGGGAGACCACTCCATGACGGAGTTGGCGGCTAAAATGACCAAGACAGCTGATGAAGGGACTGAAACTACAGGCGCGGACGATGTGGAAATGCCAGGCCATGGAGTGGAAATGGCCGACAGCCCGTTTGGACAGCAGGTGGTAGTGGTTCGTGCGAATGTGCAAAAACAACAAGAGGATAATGAGTCCACCACATTCAAGAAGGAGGCGGCACTCACGTCACCCACTGAAGGTGGGGAGACACTGACAAAACGAAGGGCAGTGTGGATGAGTGCCAAAACGCCGGACAAGTGGTAACAACGGCCAATACTCCAATACCATCACCAAAAAGGCAGCTGTCGGAGAACTGGGCAAATACGCGCCAACAAATGGAAGGGGATCTACTGCATGACGACAAGGCCGCGCGCAAAGGGTCGCTGACTACAGCAGTTCTACCGTCAGCGGCTCAAGACGGCCAGGCGGCAACGATTGAGGAGAGCAAGCAAGGACATGATGTGGCAAACGGCTGTCAGACCTCCGAACAAAATCTGCGAGTGAGATTGGAGTCGTCAACGGTGGCCACGAGGTGTCAGCACCAGGAACACGACGATGTTCCAGTGCATCAGGAGCATACAGAAACGGCAAGCTACAGACAATCAGCGAAGAGAGTAAAGTGGCTACCGCGCAGGATGCAGATATTACCTTGGGTGTGGAGACACGACCACCGAAGGTGATCACCCGGATGACAGGACCTAAATACGGTGAGCTGGCACCAGCGGCCGACGACATCGAGACAATGAGCCCAGCAATGGTGGCGGTGCGACTCGACACTCCCGAGAGTCAACGGGAGGAGCTTGCAAAATGCTGTGATGCTTCAGTGACTACCGATTTGAACGCGCAGCACATGGCAACGGACGCTGGAGCGAACACAGCACGGGTACCTGCGTCGAAGCGGCATATCTCGAGAAACTGGAAAGAGCAAACGTCCAAAGCGGACAGGAGGGACCCAACAAATGAGGACAAAGTGACCAAAACAGACGATTCAAACTCTACGGATCAGATCCAGACCAAGGTGGTTAAACCGGCTGGCAACGCAACACAGCAGTCGATTCACCAGTATCTATCACCGCTATAGCCGAGTGGAGCTAAGGTGGTGAGCCAAATGATATTTGAAGAGACCACGGAGGAGGGAGACGGAGATTGGGATACGCCAGCAATAAAGCTGGAACACGCCAAGTCAAGCAGTGACCTCGCTTCACTTGTGGATGACTCGGTAGGCGGGTGTTCGCCAGGATACGAGCTATTATGGGCTACGTCGCAGATGGATCCTGGGGAGTCGGTGACCTGCTGGATGGGAGCCATTATGGCCGTCAAAGCCGGAGTAGCAGCGACAGGTCAATGTGGATGATTGCATTTGTTGCAGCGTACTTCAAAAAGGCAGATGGAATGCTTAAGTTGAGCAGACAAACAGCGGAGAAGATCTACGGCATCAAGAAAACGGTGATGAACGGAATGGTGACCTTTGTGACAGTAGCAGCTCGATTTAAGCCACAGGATGTCGAGGCAGAAGCGTTCGCAACGGGGTGGACACCACATGAACCAGTCGATATGGACGTGTATGTGGAGGTGCTAGCACGCCACTACGCGACGCAACGGGACAAGAAGGTCAAGGCAACAGTCCCTCTTGAGTTCTGGGTGAGACCGGCTCACCTAAAGGCTATGGACCAGTTTGTGGGAGAAGAAATCTACGTCCTGCAAACTCACCCAAATGGACAAGCCTATCTACAAGTCTATCACTACGAGCTGACAGATATCACGAAGGAGGAGAAGAATGATACTGAGGGAACGGAGCCACGCAGTGCATCGGGGCAAATGGAGATAGGCAAGGTCACCGCGATGGCAAGAAGGAAGGGAATACGATTATTTACAGAACTGGTTGAGCAATGGCATTTTGCCTGTCGTCATTGTGTTGACCAACGAACACTTCGAGCCAGCAGTCTACAATGACAATCGATATGCCACTTACGCGAACAGTAAGGAAGCCCTGCAAACAACGAGAACCGCCACACTCAGAAAATACGATATCGAAATGGGGTATCGAATAACCACGGACGCTACCTATTATGATCAAACTGCCAAGAACGTGCTCCGCGCTATCACGTAAGCGGAAAGTTAAAACTTCAGAAGCACCAGACTGCACAGAATATTAGCCTCGACCAACAAGTTGGGGCACTCACAGGGGACAAGCGGACCTCGGATTTTAAGGCGGATCCTATACACGTGACAGCACAAGCCGAGTCAGGATCCACCCGCGGCACCTCGATCAAGGATCTCGTCGCCTCTCTTCCCAAGGAGAGGGACGACGATGGTTCAAGTGGTCCACAACGAGTGTAGAAAGGTGACGTCGACCACGACGGCACCGGGGAAGGACGGCAGAGAGAGGCTGGCAGAGTGGTGCGGCAAAAGTCGCTGCTGCACTACTATGGACAAGCAACAAGAGCGCAACATGTTACGTCAACCAGAGTGGAGATGAGGAGACTAGGAAGACGATTATTAAGGGATGAAAAGAAGAAAAGGAGGCGAGAGGTGAGATCAACCAACAAACATGACAAAAAGATCGGAGTGCAGACGGTAAATATTCGTGGACTTGCCACGCACTTTCAAGAGCTCGGGACCCACTTGCAAGGGGTTAAGGACAACACGGCAGGGGACGTATTGATACCACGTTCTTACAAGAAATACACCTACATGAGGACGGGCACGGCAGGGCGGCGGCACGATATGCGTCGCTCTGGGGCTTCAGACACACGGAGGTGAAACGACTCTCTTTTTGGGCATCAGGCTCGGGCAGAGGTGCCGGGGTCGCCATTC
This sequence comes from Phytophthora constricta, assembly GCA_011947335.1. Taxonomy (NCBI): domain Eukaryota; phylum Oomycota; class Peronosporomycetes; order Peronosporales; family Peronosporaceae; genus Phytophthora; species Phytophthora constricta. The sequence continues at coordinate 181,419 of JAAVTI010000629.1, read as the reverse complement.
TCATAAATCCATACGGGGTAACGCAGAATCAGGCGCCTTGGCGTCCAGATCTGTGGTCTCAGAATCTGATAATGGTGACAGGCAAGCTGAAAGGGAGGAAGGTATTGTTAATCAATATGTATGCACCCTCGGTGGGAGATGAGAGAGTCAACTTCCTGCGGCAATTGTGCAACATTCAGCTGCCACAGGATGTTCCAGTTATATGTGGCGGGGACTTCAATTGTGTGCTTGATCAAGGATGGGATCGAACGCGATCCATCAAAACTAGGGATGTTGGTCACAAGGAGTTTTGGGTGCTGTTGGATCGGTGGGGACTGGTAGACGCGGTGATGAGTGCCTGTCCCAAGGACCTAAGTGATACAGATCGATTGGACTTCGCGAACAAACAACACACATATAGACATACAGCTAAGGATGGAAAGGTGACGACGTCACGCCTCGATAGGTTTTACGTGGCTCGATCGGCTGTTAAACGGATCCGGAGTGTAGCGGCAGACGATGCCCCATGCCCCACGGACAACAGAGCAGTGCTGATGGAAATCCATGAACCAAATGGAGGCACGCGGCTTTACAAGCGTCCAAAACTATACCCGCCACCGGTTTACGTACAGAGTGCAATGACCAGTCTCATAGACACCAAATTGGAAGAGTTCCAGGCCCACTTGGCCACAGTGGATCTGCAGAACTCCGCCACAGAATGGGAGCAGTTTAAGACTGTGCTCAAGAACGATATGAGAGCGCTCAAGGCCACTGCTAGGACAAAAATGACGCGGGGTTATAGACAGCGCATCAGAAGGCTGAACAAACGATTAGCGAAACTGGACTATTCTGGTTCAGCGGACGAAGCAGCGAGAAAGCAGCTAGTCCAACAGATTCAGCAGATACAATATCAGCGAAGGGCAGGTCGGCGGAGGGCGCTGACACAGCAGACGGTGTGGAGTTCAGCAGCCTCTACCAAGATGTTTTCCGCCGAATCTGTACGAAATACGGGGATAACGCAATCCCCACGCTCACAGTGGCGACTGACAAGCCGAAACGAAGCATCCATGACAAGGCCAATATCCTTGCGGACGCTTGGGCACCGGTATTAGGAAAACTGACGCAAACAAGCGGTGATGTCAGCTTTCGTCGAAAAACACAGCACCAAGTGGCCAGATCTAGATTTGACTTCGCTGGACAAGCCGATTACGGAGGAGGAAGTGTTTGACGCCATCTCCCAAGGCAAACGAGGAAAGACGTGTGGTCCGGACCAGCTCCCAAATGATTGGTATAAAGACTATGCGGCTAGATTGCCGCCAATTCTGACGCGCCTGTATAATGACTGTTTGGAAAGAGGCTCCACGCCGGAAAGCTTCCGTGAAGTTTTTATTTTCAGCATCAGTAAGGGTGGCGACACTAGCAATCCACTGAACTACAGGCCAATTGCGCTCTTGAATTCGGACTACAAGATATTTACTCGAGTGTTGGCGTGCAGGCTCAGGGCTTCATACCTCAATTGGTACACAAAACCCAGTTTGGTTTTGTGCCGGGCCGCACTATACATGAAGCCATTGACTATTTTGAGGCGGCTCAACTACGATGTATGAACGGGGAAGAGCTGGATGACGCGCAGGTGCTCTTGCTTGACTTTGCGAAGGCGTACGACTCCTTTGATCGGGACTTCCTGGACGAGGTCCTACGGCGAAAAGGGCTGCCATATAAGCTTTAGATCGTACGGGCCATTCACACAAACACCACGGTCAAGTTCATGGCCAATGGCCAGATATCGAGCGAAGTGGATGCGACTAGAGGTATCAGGCAAGGCTGTCCCCTAGCGCCACTTCTTTCATTATATCGGTGGCTTTGATCTACGATGAAATTGATGATTGCCAAGACCTGGCAGGCGTTAAGCTAGTGGCGGTTGTTGGGGAGATCGAGTTACGAGTTGCTGGGTTCGCCGACGACAGCGCTCTGTATCTAGAAAGCGCTGATATACAGCCGGCGGCCATTGCCGCGGTAAAACGTTTCTCAGATGCGTCGGGGTTACAGCTCAATGTGGGTAAGTCGAAGGCGATCCGACTCAAAGGTGGCAATGATATATTAGCCGAACAAAACAGGAATCGGGACACACAGGAAGGAGTACACCAAGCCATCAAAGAAGTACACTGGACCCGATACTTATGTCATATGGCCAGTGCCAGCAACATGACGAAGGCGACCTGGAAAACACGATGGCAGCAATACGTAAGCGCTTGGCGCTCGCAGAAGTCAAGACCACCACGGCGATCCAGAGAGCTGCGATTGCCGCGGCTATCATCATCCCTAAGATCTTGTTCGTAGCCAGGCAGGAGTGGTCCACAAACAAGATTGTCACAAAATTGGACAAGAAAATCAAGAACTACGTGTGGAGGGCTGCCTTCACAACACCGAGCACACGCACAGTTGGCTGGATGAAGACCCAACTGGCCGAGCAGAATGTACTTTAGGGTAGACTGGGGGTTCCCAATCTAGCTAAGGAGTTAATTGCAATGAGTGGGTCCACCGTGCAGAATTGGGCCACAACCCTTGACAAGCAGAAGCAGGTTGTTGGTGCCCTACTTGCTGAGAGAGATGGGGTGAACGTGGATCACCTCATGCAGCGGACGAGGACACCAACGATTGCGGTCAAAAGGTCACTTCGAAGTACCGGGAGACCATAGGCGGAACGGCAGATGGCGCAAGATGCCGAGATTAAGGCATCGGAGGGGACAGCTCAACAGCTCAGAAGGGACATGCTGAGGGACAACGGATTCCAATCCTGGTGGGATCAGCGAGGCCTGCACATAAAGTGTGTAGGTGTACTGAGAACGGCCATAGTGGAGGCGGTACAAAAAGGAAGGAGCACAGCGGTTGCAGTCAAACAGCGGAATTGGGGTGGCTGAGGCTGGTGGAGCTGACGCTATGGACGGCGACTGGTGATAGAGGCAGGTGGAGTGATATGCGAGCTTTCACTGGCAACGTAAAAGGGCGACGTTTGCAAGACCTATTGAGGATCGAATACAGGAAATGAGGTGAACTAGTGCTCACTCCAACGGAGCATCAGTTGCCATTGAAGAGCAAAGAGGCCCACACGTGTCGTGAGCTGGGCATGTCACTAGTAGCAGAATACCCGGAGCTGCTGAAGCCGATGGAGGACAGGGCAACGCTATTTGTGGGCCACAATGGGGATGACCCACATCACGATTTTCAGGTCGTTGACACGTCGGGAAGCAAGGTGAAGCACACCTGGTTCCGGAAGTTACCGAAATCGAGGTTGGTAAGCCAGGTGTGGCCTTGACGAAGCAGATCGCGGAACTGTTGGAAACGGAGGAGAGCAAAATCCATGTCTGGCCACAACCGTGGCTTACTCGCACGAGGGCGTTATGGGTAGGTAAAAACGAATTAGGAACAAGCGTAAATACTACAAACGCCTATACGATCACAAGCAGGCAAATGCTATTACGGAGGATTAAAGACGGGTGCACGAACGACTTGAAAATGGCGACGCCAAGCTGCAGGGGCGCTGAAAGGCCTCAAATGGCAGCAAGTGCATCGTATACCCGGAGTGATGCCATACCAAACGCAACATTTAGTACAGCTGAAGCATGGTAAGCTCAAGGTGTGGGCAGGCCCGGAGCAGCGATACCAGTGCCAAGTCGCAATTTGCAGGCAAGAGCAGAAAGGGGGCACGGCACATCTAGTATGGCAATGCCCGGAGGCTGTGCACCTGTGGAGTCACGTACTCAACCAGTGGCAGGTAGCGGCAGACGAACAGAGGGAAGAGGCTGTGGGATTCGTGAGATTTTCGGAATTAAACTGGATGGGACGCCTGCATGGCTCTCAGCCAAAGCAAACAGTGATGGCTTTGAGGAATGGAATGTCCTGTTTCCGGTGGCCAATGACCTATGGCAGATTACATGTGCAGTGACGATCTCCACTTTATGGAGACGGGGCGTGCATAGAGCGCACCTAGACGGAGACGAGGAGTAGAGTATTGCCGCGGAAGCGGCAGGATTGCGGAATGCGGTACTGGCTGCATTTCAGATTTACAGAGCCGGGCTATATCCACTAACGCAGCGGACGGCACCGCGCATTGACGTGGTTGGCCTCATCATGACACACTGGATGGACAGAATGTGGGAGATGAGATGCACAGCTTTGAAACAATTGAACGAGTAGGGTTTTTCGATGGGGGTCTCGAGGAAACCTCGGGCCCGGAGGCAGCGGAAGTGTATTCGTTGAACTGACCGGAAAAGGGAGGCCCAGGTGGTGTGGGCTGCAGCTACGGCGTGGGGTGCAAGGATGCCACCAACAACGTGGCGGAGTTCAAAGGCTTGCACCGATTGCTAACTCATGCAGTCACCAAGCAGTGGAGGCATCTCCATGTGATGGGGAACTCACAGCTGATACTGACCATGATGAAGACCCACAAGCAGCCCAAGGCGAACAAACTGAAACATTGGTATAGGCTAACGACCCGATTAGCGGATCTGGTGCAGGTGAAGTCGTGGACACACCACTTTCGTCGAATCAACAAGCCCGCTGACGGCCTAGCCAACCTGGCCATGGATTCCAAGCGTAGCAGGGCGGTGGAAGGATATATGAGTGGTCAGCTGGTGAGTGCGGTGCAGGGGGCAGTCAACGGCGATATGGAGGAATGGAGGAGGGGCAAGGAGTATGGCTGACAGACTTAATTGGCCGGAGGTGTGCACTAGTAAATCGCGGCGCATAGGTGCTGAGGGACCCATGGCGGTGTAAGGATATAAGTTAGTAGTAGGGACAAACGTAGATACTCCAGCGAGCACAGAAGCCACGAGAGATGGTTGTTAGTAGTTCAATCGGAGGAAGGTAACTCAATACACCGAAACAAAACAAAACAAAACATTCTAAACGTTTTGAGTCGATTTTAATTGATCAAAATGAATCAAAATTCCTCAGGAATCAGATCCCGACTAATCAGAATCAGCCAGAATCAGTCAGACGACCGCCAGCTGAAGATGGATTACTCTCCATGCCCAAGTTGTGGAGAACGCGATGCTTCGGAGGAGAAGTCGTCAACCGCTGTATCCACCAGAGCGCATACCCTGCATGCTGCAAAGCGTGCATTTCGTGGAGAAAACTCGCGCGAGATGACAGGTGCTTCTGAGGACTATAACATGTCGAACGAGTCCCCAGGAGGCCGACCGACGCCTGCGCTTCCTGTTCGTCGATCTCCTCGAGCTCGAACTCTACAGAAACGTTCACGGTAGAATCTTTATTTTTATTAAAAAAGTAAAGCCTGGTCGCCCGACGCACATGACCTGGAGCTACTTTCAAAGATTTGCGGACGAAGCGTCAATGCCGCACGCCGACTGCAACTACATGGCATTATTCGCAGCGCTCAGCCTGGGAAAAACATGCAGCGTCACATGAAAAACGGTCCAGCTGCTCCTAACGTTGTGAAGCAGCACGTATGCGACTTGTTCCCGAGCTCCAGCGTCCCATGGTGTTGGAAACCGATCCATCAAACGAACACGATACGGCAGCTACACCACCAGCTATTGTACTGGCAGAAAATGATGATACCTCGGCGGCCGTAAATAGAAAGGCACCCAGAACTCATAGCGGTTGCTCTAAAAGTAGTGCTCAAATGAGACCCAGAAGCACCTCAAACGAAAGCGAATGACATCCATTTCCTAATTGTCGGCGCCCGCAGCTTCGCGGGTTCACAGCAGCACCATCATGTCGCCATCTAGGCGGCCACTCAGCCCGAACGAGAAAACCCTATCATGAGAGTAAATGATTATTTCGTCGAGGAGGCCAAACCAGGTCGAAGTAACGGCCGCTCGTCCCGTAAACATACTCACGAAGCGACATGCTTTGGTGAGAGCACCATACAGCGCTTGTTGGCGGCTCGGAAGCAGGATACACCGACCGATTTCGCCCAGGTTCGAGCGTCCTTCTTGCCTTCCTAGGGTTAACTTCGCGTCAACGACCATTTCGACTAACTCTATAAAATGATATTGTGTGCTAAAGATGACAAGGATGGCGCCAACACCAACAACGAAAACCCTTTATAATTCAATTTCAGATCATTATTGAAAATGTGATCTTCTTCGTCAATTTCACAATCACATCTGTTTTGCCTACTCGACCAATAGTGCTTCTCATTTCAATAACCCGTTTCCCGAGAAATGTAGCGCTCTGAACACCTTTTGCAGCGCCTGTAGCGCAAAAACGGCTGCGAATTCGACTGTTTTAACGACAGATTCATGCGTAAAATGCGCAGTTTTACTACATATCTAACTATCGTACCAGGTTTTTCAAAATTGAGCCCACAAAAACACATCCTTTTGAGGTATCATCATTTTCTGCCAGTACTATAGTTCCAGCAGAGAGGTTTCACAACCAGGGCAGGAGCCGTAGCAGTCCCATGAAGAGTCGTAGGAGGGGTTTCGAAACGCCTCGTAGCAGCACGAGGGAGCAAGATTTATCTTGCTTTCATCTTTCATTAATCCTTAATTCACTTCCTCCACAAGGCAAGCTACTCATCTTCAGACTGACTAACGACTACCCTGTGCTTCGCTCACGACAGCTCTTGCAACACGTGGAGCCATCCAATATTCAAGAATCTCAAGGAGGTTCTGGTGGTGGCAATACCCTGTCTTCAACTGCTGACGAGACAGCCCATTTTGTGTCGACACCTACGCCCGTACAGCAGCAACAATCCGATATGGCGTTAGCGAGCATGTTTTACCTCTGCGCGCTGCCTTGTAGTCTAAAGTATATTTGAGCGTGTTTCAACTTCTCGCTCCGGTGATCAGATTCCCATCCAGACACAGACTAATTGGCGATTTGCTTCAGCGTGCACGTGATCAAATCCGCGAGCGGGGAGGTGCGCTGAATAGTTTTGCTGCGACGAAGCGGATCTGATCACCTGATCAGAGAAAGCGGCTTGACGGAGTTGAGCCTCGATTCTATTGGACGAACAAAGGATGAAAATGCTACAACTTTGGGAGATCGCCAAACTGGTGTTCGCTATCCCAACATCTTCGGCAGCAAGCGAGCGCGCCTGGAGTATCATGGATTTTATCCATTCTAAGAAGCGCAACAGATTATCGACGGACAAGGTCGACATGCTAGCGTAGATCTACGTTAATCATCACGCCGTTGTGTAGGAGGTTGCAGACGACACTGGCTGGGCACAGCTGCACTCCTCCTATCCAGAAAACTGCGAGGCCCTCGATAGAGAGGCGACAGGGACGCGCTCGTGAATGCGCAGCGACTGCTGTCTGAGCAGCGCATTGTGAGCAATCGTAGTTTTGATCGATTTTGAGCTAAAACGCAAATATGAGTGAGCTGGTTAGACGTTTTAATTAATTTCGAAATTACTCCAAACCATCACTAGTTTTGAGAATGGGTTAGGGGTACAATTTATGATTTTATCTACTAGAGACCGTTTTTTGCAACAAAAAAACTCTGATTACGAGCATTTTGGAGTGGGACACATTTACTTAAACTGTTGCAATCTTTGACAGCTGAACCGGCGACAGTGACCAGATGACTCTAACGCAAGGTTCGAAGTTGTTAGACAGGAAAAAGGGCCTTGACTATAGGAGCCTTCAGAAATAGATTAAATCGCTAATATTGGCACAATTGAAGGCCTGTAAAGACCCCTTACTAGGCTCGGATTAACCGAAAAACACTCTAATCCTTAAAATATGTCGTAAAAACAGCGTGGCGTAAGAAATAAGCGTAAAGGTCTGCGGCGACGGCCGTCGTGCATGCTGGGCACTTCGACTACAGCGCAACCTGCCGCAAGAAGGAGGGACTGCACCAGAGTAGGGGCGGAATGTTGTCGCGCGCCCGCTGCTTGGGGGGCGGTAAAAACAAACAGGTCGCGTGGCGAGATGAATGAGCATGTGATGCATTTTGTCGTTAGGTAGGTGGCAGACGGACTGTGTCTATTGATGGCGAACCTCTTGCTCTTGCGCGCTTGTGTATAACGCGCGTGAGGCATAGCCACCATGCTTTGGTGTGTATTGCTCGTGTTGCTGCACTAGTACGCAGTAAGCCTCACAGCTCCGGATGCAAGGAAGTGCAGCATGCTAACCACCCCGTCAAATGCGGTCAGGTGGTGAGAAATTACTCGGTCGGTTCGGGGAGCGTGGTAGGCACCAGCCGCAGCTGCCAGCAAGGATTGGAGCCAGCCGATCGTGTTAAAATGCATCCGTCGCTGCTTGAAGCACCGACGCACCGCTAAGCACGTTGTGTTTGCCGGTAAAAGCAGTCGATGACTGCTTTCCGGCACCCATCGCCTTCACTTGGAAGGTATGCTGGGCTATAGTGCTGCGTGTTGAAGTGGTTAGTGGATGCATGCATAGCATCGCGCTGACATGTGCGGCGTTCGAAATGACAATGATGGGCGAGCAGGGCGTACTGGCAAGAATACTCTTGCCGTGAAGAGAGCTGGGGTTTCTGTAGCTGGTTGCAGACACGTGGTCGTGAATTGAGTTTGAAGAGTGGCCAAAGGACTAGAAATTGGTGGAGAGGGATAGAGGGGTATATCCGACGAATATAATTTGGTCGGACAATTTAATCATCACAATTGCAAGTTCTAGGTGTTTGATATCGATAGCCGTAGGCAGGTGCAGTGCGATCCAGTACGGTAGATTGGCGGATGGATCGTGCAATCTATGGAGCATAAACAGAAGGGACGGTCGGATGGGCTCGTGTGGACGCATGCACGATTGACGGTTCTAGTTACTTGTAGCAGAGACCGCAGTAGCTGCAGGTATTCATAGAAAAGCTCAGCGGATACTAGGAGAATCGCGAAAATACTCAGTGCGTCGTACCTGTTGGAATCAGACACCAGCGTTGGGCTTTCCGCGCGCATCGCTAGGTTTGGATATCTAGCCGGAGCTATAACTCCATTACCCTGGGTTGGTAGCGACAAATACACATTAAAATAAATCGATAGATACGAGGAGCATCGCCTTGATGTTCAATACGTCCCACTTGTAGACGGCGGTCGGCAGTCGGTACCTTTCTCGCATGCCTCGCTGATTTCCGGGTGGTCAGTGACACTAGCGGTCACCAGTACAGTCTATGGCCATAAAATTTGTAGGTGTTGAAGTTGAAGTGTCACCCTTTGTTGCAGAAGTTCGAGGAAGGAAATAATATTCTCCGTATTGAATCTGATTAGAAATACGAGGAACTGCTCATCACAGTTGAATTTCCGCTACGGTGAACATGGCGAAAGGACCGAGTACGCGAGCTGGTAAGGCTGCGCTAAGCACTATTGGGAAGTTTTGCGAGGCCTAGTGTTGGTGACAAGCCAACAAAAATGAAACGGAAGCACCCTACCGCAACACTTGAGGACCTTGAGATCCGAGCAGCACATAAACGTTCGGAGGAGACCGAGATCGAAACTCGGTTGGTCAAAATTTGCCTCCTTGTTCTTAGCGAACCAAGCGTTCACCCGACCCCAGCTCGTCACCGGAAGAGGCTGATAAACGCTGTAAGTAGGGCACAAGATCTAATTCGTGGGTGTTTGTTGCAGATACAGCGTTAACTCTTGTCAATCGTTGATTTGTGTGCAGCATTCTTCGGGGCAATAGACCAAGTGCTTCTTCGAATCTGCGGTAGCTGCGAGGAACTTGCTAAATCTTTTCGTGCTGTTCAGTGATCCGAATAGTAGATACTTTGCACCTCTTAAAACCAAATATGGCGTGTGTGAAGTCATCGATGAGGCCATTGCACGTCCCGATCCTAGCGGAACATAATTTGTCTGGTTTTGCAATCGATGACATATTTCTCTTCTGAAACAAGAGACCCCCAAGTTTTGCTGTGCTAGTGGTTTCCGAATAGGACCTATAGCTTCCGAACTCGCTGTATCGAATCGAATATAGGCCAGACTGGTTGGCCTTGGTATCTCGTTTACGACGTGTATCAACCTGTATTGAGATCAAAATGAATTTACTAGGGGAAATGCCGTTAATTACTGGAGCGATATTGGCGAGATGGCTACGTCACTTCCGAGGCCGCTTTTCAAGTCTGGCGTTGTTCTTCTTCAAACAAAAGACAACAACGGGGATGCCTTCATCCGCGTTCGGCCGGAATGAATCCGGCGAGCGCTGCAGTGGCTAATTCATAACAATCCCCTATATGAACACGTGTCGATCTCGGAAGACGCCCTCGCAGAAATGTCAAATATAAATGCTAGTGCAGCAATTCCAGTACTACCATTGAACGAGGAAGAGACTAGTGACATCGGGTTGATCAATAATCAGAAAACGAACGAAATTCAGGATCCACCGTCCCCCGAGACGCCTTGGACAGCGAACACTCTGTAATTATCCCTGCTACTCGTGCTAATGCAAGGGCTGGTAGCCCGATCAAAGAGACGTTAGATATTGTTGAGTCTTTTGAAATGGAATCGGACGGTAATGACAACCAGACCGAGTCAGAAATGCTGAATGAGACCGTCAATGCTGTGGTTGGTAAAGCGTTGTATCCAACAGGCGAGTTGCCACATCGGAAGAACGCCATTAATGAGTATACCACAAAACGGTCGATGCAAAACTGCTTTCCTGTCTTGTTCCCGAACGGGAAAGGTGGGTTTCATCCGATAGTTGAAGAGGATCGTTTGCATGACTATTCACTGTCGGAGTACTGCGCCCATGTCATGAAGTGGCATGATCGGCGGTTCATAATCCACGGCAACTATAAATTCTTTTGCCTGAACTTAATACAGAGGCGCCAAATCGATGGCCTCACTCGCCAATTCTCGATGCCCCAAAACGGTGACTCCATGGCGCATACATCAGGTCAATTTGGGGGCTCCATGGGCAACAAAGCAGAACCTAAAAGGCAATGGAGCTGCTTGAAACCCTTAAGCCATACTTTCGTGGGGTTCGAGGTAGTGGTCTTTATTGGGCAAACGTGAAAGATGATCTTATGGCTATGATCGGCAACCGTGTTTTGGCGTCTCGCTGCCCTAAGTGTTTCCTCACTCTGAGTGCGGCCGACACAATATGGCCTGATTTTTTCAGAGCTTGCAATGCTGCATTATCGCGCGATCAGGCTAGAAATCTTACATCACAGGAGAGGTGGCGCTATTTGAGCGAGAACCCAGGCATCGCAGCACGCCACTTTGATCGGAGATTTAAGTCGTTTTGATACTGTTTGACACGGAAAGGCAAAACCACTTGGGGAAATCATAGATTACTTTTGGAGAATAGAGTTTCAACAACGAGGATCACCGCATATCCGCGCTTTACTTTGGGTAGAAGGCGCGCCTGACGTGCTTAAATTATCGGAAAGTGAACTTGGACGTCATAAATTAGCTACCTATGTTGACAGTGTGATCTCAGTGATGGCGAAAGCGCCTGAAGAGCTTGAGAAGTGTTCATGTACTAACTGTATTAGTGAGAGAAATAGTGAACATGACATACTTGCATCGCGGCCTCCCGTCTGCGAAACAAAAAAATAGAATTGTGATATAGCTCGTGTTGTTAACAGAGTACAGAGGCATGTATGTTTTCCAGGATCAATCTGCAGGAAAAGGGGTGACGAATGTAGATTTGGATATTCGAAAGAGTTAGAAAATCATACAAAGGTTGAGTGTGATACTTCCGTTGACGGCATTGCGTCGGTGAAAATTCGTTTTAAGCGCCAAGATCCTGCCACTAATAACTACTGCCCGTCACTGCTCTCGCTCTGGCGCGCCAGCATGGATATTCAATTGATTGGGAATGCCTGCGGTGCTGCCGAATGTACCGCTGCTTATGTGAGCAAAGCAGAATCAGACACACTTGGTTTTAAAAGCGTGATTGCTACAGCCGTTAAAAGGTGCGACCCGAATATGCCACAGTATGCTACGCATAAAAGAGTTGCCAACACTACCTTGTCAATTCAGGAGGTCAGTCTACAATAGGCTTATCATATCCTGCTGCGAGAGCTACTTATCCATGGCAAGTGTATGCAAGTAACCCGGGTTAAGGTAATGAGGCACTATAAGCGATACTATAGGATTGAGTGAGAAGAATTACTTTCTGCGAAGACAGTAGATAACATTCGCATTGAAAAGGTCGAGACGGCCTATATGACACGCCCTATTGAGCCACCTTTTAATAACATGACGCTAGCTTCGTTTGTCGAGAAGTACGAGCTTGCAGATGATTTATCTAAAACTGACCCGTGCTGGAAACTAGTAGATGATGGTGGATATATTAAACTCCGCGGCAAGGCACACGTCATTCGCGAAACGCCGTGGATAACTCCAGATTCGTCTAGCCCTGACTGCTGTTTCGCCTAAATTTCCCTACGTACGCCGTGGAGACAACTGGCACAACTTCCTCAGACGGATGAAGATTGCATTAGGGGATTTCAAAATCAGAAAACGCGATGTTGAAATCTGACGTCATTTCATGATGTACCACTCTACGAAATCCGACGCGGTCCAGGTGCGAAATCCGACGCGGTCCAGGTGCGAAATCCGACGCGGTCCAGGTGCGAAATCCATCGAGATCCAAGTGTAAAAATCAAGCTCATGTTCCTTTGATTTCTCTCTGCTTTGCCCTCCCCAAAACCAAGTCAGTCACGTAAAAGCAATAAAGCCGCCATGGTAAAGAGTAAAAAAGACCCACCTAAAGTCAGATGATCTCTATGCGATCGTAATTTGGCTCGAGCATACTCCAAACTTCGCGAAGTGTTTTGGCGTATTTGGAAAGACCTCATTGGGAAAGCAGTCGTCTAAGCTTGACGGGTTCAGGGCAATGGCAGCATCTCTCTAGCAAGCAGCAACAACGGCAAGTTCCGACTGAAGAAGCAGCAGATGCGCGATCGCTTCAGCACCTACAAAAATCGCTACCTACGGTCCGAAAACTACGAGAATTCAGCAAGCTGTACACTTAAGGACCGCTGTTTGTGGCGCGCACTAGGGCCGACGACATTGAAAATCTGAAAGTCCTGGATATAGTCGTGTAGATCAGTAAACGAAGACTTCGACACGCGTGTTAGTTGGCGAAAATCGATGTCCCATAGTGCCATTAACTCATTGAACCCCCCGATGCGGAGAGCCGATACGATCAAGCAGATATCTACTGATAGCCCGCAGTTCAAAAATATGTCCATAGTACGTTGTCCTCTTCGTAATCCTCACTTGCTATGATGCAGGTGCATGCTGCGTCCAACGTACGTAGCAGCTCGCGCCGCTCTGGAATGCGAGGCATGCGGTGCGTTCTGTTAAAGCAAATGATGTTGAAATGCACCAGTATCGAGGCTGGTGCATTTCGAAATCCAATTCACCGTGGTACAGGGCAAAACACGAGTACTACAAGGCGCCAAATACAAGTGGTACAAGGCGTCAAATCAGACGGTATTTGGGCAGATCGGCGACGACCAAAAGGAGTCGTATTCGTTGATTTTGGGAAAACCCCTATTAGAGTTTTCCAAGCTGAGCAAGACCGTGCACTACGTACGGAACTCACTGAGGAGTCAAATTTGACACTTTTTCGGCACGAGAACATTGATCTCCTAAGAACACATGGCTCAGGGAATGACCTTAGCGCAATGTCCGAGTCGGAATATGTGTTTGTTCAGCAGCAAAATGATTCAGATAACATGTTGGTGGTGGGCCCCATCAAATACAGGAAATAATGCCATACCCTGGACGCCAAAACATTGCTACGGCCTGATCAAATTAACAGGGCCCTAGAAATTGTGAAACCCCCTACATCAAACCTTGGATTAAAATGCAGCGTGAAATTAAAAGAGTGGTTGTAGTTTCGGGTGTAACCAACGGTCGACCGAGAGCTCGCACATCTACCCTATCGATTCCTATAGCGCTACAATGGACGAATCGCAATGGGTGTATTTGCTTTGGCGATGAATCACTCGAGGAAAAGTTTGCAAGCATCGTGTGATAATAGTTTTATAAACCTACGCCAATGATTATCCGGGGCGAGGGTGGTTCTGAAAATAATTGGTTAATAAAGCACATAGTTAAAGATGTTCACAACGTGTTTCGCGACCATTCGGTCTCTAGACGAACTTCGAAACGGGTTCTGCTTTTAACTCACCAATGTACCGCTGCTTTTAACATCACTGGACAGAGGATTTGCTCGGCTTTCGAACTGACCTCATATTCGCGGAATGCTTTCTCTTTTCCTTACACGTCGCTGACGATTCAGAACGGAGGTATTGCGTAATTAAAAATAATGCAGGAGCGATTTAGTTTTATGTGCATTTGGTTATAATAGACGAATTCAGTGTTAACTCGTGTGGTATGCTGTACTGGAAATATCAAAGGATGCGTGAAATTCGGCCAAAATGCAGTCATCTTTTTGGGGTGGACGAGAGTTATGTTTACAGGAGACCCAGCTCACTTGAATCCTGTGATTCCATACGACCTACTGCTAAAATTCTGAACTCTACCCAGCGGCTTGGTCGAGAGATTTGGGAAAATATTCACTGTGTGTGCTGCTTGGAAGGGCAAACCGAGGAAAACTCGACCCTGAGTGGTTTTCAGCATTACGCCGGCTTCGTTGAGGATGCACTACAGACAAAAAATGGCGTTTTGTAACAGTAGATATTGTGATTCCCAGCCAAATTTGGATTTTCTGGTCAATAGGCGAATCCGCCAGAGAACCGAACTACGGGGCTGTGATTGGCTGAAAAGGTCTTGTCCGCATCGCAGGCATTGTCGACGGCAACTTGTTCGCATTGGAGGCTTGCCGACGGCAACTTGTCCGCATTACAAGAAGTCATTGTCGACGGCGACAAGGTCATCAAGCTGCTTGGTCACGATGGAGGAAGCTGTCTTGAAGCAGCACCCCCACCAAACACAGTATTTCACTGCCTCTATGGATTTTATTGCCTGGGGTATTCTCGCAGAGAGCTTGCGCGAATATACGGGAAGAAAATGCAGACAATTTACAACTGGATAAACGAGTACGAGAGGACCGGAACTTATGAACGAGCTAGTGGTGCTGTTCGGAAAGCATTGTCACAGGAGCATCGGCAATGGTTGTGCGACTTTTATGCAGAGAAGCCACTAGCATATTTGGACGAAGCCCAAGACGCTTTCGTGCGCGCTAATCACGTTAACATCTCGAGGTCGTCAGTTTGGCGTTTAATTCACGAATGTGGCCTGACGCGTAAAGTGCGACGTGCTATGCACATCAAGGAGCAGGATGTGCTTCGTTTTGTTAAGGAGCTGAGCAACATTAAATTGGTCGCACCACAATATCGTGTTTTTAGACAAAGTTTGGTTTGACAATCGCGGCATGATTCGAAAGAGAGAGTACTCTCTTAAAGGAAAGACAATTGCAATCCGAGGAGACTTTCAACGCAAGCCAAGAGTGTCGGTTCTTGCCTTTATTGGTGTTCGTGGAGTTATCGATTATTTCAACACCGAAGGCACCTTCGACCGAGTTGAGTTAGCAAACTGCTGCAGTGATTTCGCGTATTCTACACGAAACCGAGTTCATCAGTACCCAGGGTCTCACTCTGTGTGAATTTTAGATGGTGCATCTATTCACCGGGACCCAGAGATTGTCCACTTCCTGCGACTCTTTCCGGCGTACTGCCCATTCTTCAATTCTATCGAGTTCCTTTTCGGCTATATTAAACAGTCATTCCAGCGGCACTATGTTGAATCCAGCAACCCCAATCTACTGCTGTTTGTTGTTGAAACATTCAATCGATTTGAAAAGTTTGACATGGCTCGAGTCTTCGAACATTGTGGTTGGAAAATCGGAGGGCACTTTGATCCAACTGGCCCACTCTCCAAGGAAAAACGACTACACTCCTGGACACAATATTACGGTCACCTATATGTTTGCCTATAACTTTTCTCCTACTGGGAGTTGGCGCGTGCTGTTTAGATATGTGCTGTAAACGGCCACAAGATGCATAATTACGATCTGAAGTTTGCGGATTTCGCGCTGCGAGGGAGGCTCCCATGCAACAAATCAAATGGGTGGAAATGATTGCTGCATTAACCTTTAGTAGTGCGTGGTGTTGCCCTGCTTCGAGATGACTTCGATGCAGCGCCTAGGCATCGAGTCAATTAGCTTTATCGGGTACGTTAGGTCAAGTGCTTCCCACGCAGCTAGGATAGTGATTGTCAGTTCTGCTACGCTGTCATACTGCTTACCATTATGATAGACAATCTGCGCCATAATCGACCAGACATTCTCAATTAGATTGACATCGGGTGAACAGGCAGGCCAATCGAGAACGTTGATCCCTTCCTCTTCAAAGAACTCGGCTGTGAGCTTGGAGCGGTGAATAGACGCATTGTCTTGCTGATATATGTAGTCAACACCGTGGTGGAGATGAGCAACGGAAGCATGAACTCCGACACAGTGTGGACGTAGTGCTCTGACGCTTGACGACCTCGCAACACCGCAAGCTTCGACTTCCATGCAGAGCTGAAGCTGCCCCAACTCATAACAGAGCCGCCTCCGTTTTGCCGTTGCACAGTCTGTCTTGCGGGGCGCCGAACGTCACGTCAGTAATGGCGGAGCCCGTCTGGTCCATCCAGGTTGAACTTCTTCTCGTCAGAGAAAACGATCTGGGCCCATATGTCCGGCTGGACAATCATACGTTTCGACCAGTCGAGGCGCGCCATCTTGTGCTCCTTGGTCAGGGGAAGGGTGTTGTCCATCGTGGTGTAGTCCAACCAGTCCACGCCAGCAAGAAGGCGACGAATCGTTCGAGCCGAGAACGGGCACTTCGGGTCCTCTTTGATGCGAGTAGAGCTGACGTCGCCCGTGGCGGACTTCCTGACCACGTGGCGCGTCTTTCACTTAGAGAGAGAAGGCTTCCTGCCTGGTGGACGACGTCGACTTCGCGGTTTCAGCGCTCGTTGCACGCAATCACGAGAGCGCTTGACCTTGTTGGCAATAGCTCTGATGCTGAAGCCGCCCTCGCTCAACCCTTGGATCCGTCCGCGCTCCGCTTCGGTCAGTGATGGTCCCCGGCCCATGTAGTTCGGAAATGGGTAGTGAAAACGCAGCGAGATCGCTTAGGTGTACTCGCAACCATCCAGCAGACTGGTGGATGCGAGCGAAATTAGTTAAGGCAGCAATCATTTCCACCCATTTGACTTGACCTTTTATGCTCTTTCCTGGTCGTAAATTGTGTCTGACCCTATAAAACGGTTTGATGGAAGCCTCCCCTCGCAGCGCGAAATCCGCAAACTTCAGATCGTAACTATGCATCTTGTGGCCGTTTACAGCACATATCTAAACAGCACGCACCAACTCCCAGTGCGAGAAAAGTTATAGGCAAAGGTATAGGTGGCCGTAATATTGTGTCCAGGAGTGTAGTACCTGATCTGTCGACTGGCTTAGTGCGCGTGATGAACGGCGAAGAAGACCTTGAATTTATTGAAAGGCAAATACTAGACTCTCAAAACTAGGTGGGAATCCCTACGAAGAAACTACCGCATGTAGCCAGACGCTAGCTTGAACCATTAGCTAGCATAACTCACTGCAATGCACTACGGTCTAATTACTCCTGGTGATCTGTGTCCTCAACGTTCTCCACCCCTGCCAGTTGATCAATCATATCGGCCTGCTCTGGAAGAGGGATCGCTTGCAGAATGCCCTCGATCACTTCTTTGCGAGCAATTAATGCGTGTTCCACGCATTCCAAGCGCCGGCCAAATGTCTCCCAGTCCTCCTTTTAAGCGCTTGATGTCAGCGAGGGATGCCTTCACACAATTTAGCGCCAAATTCCCTGTTTCCATGAGGCGTTCCAAGTGTTCCTCGACCCGCGAGTCCGCGGCCCGGAGATTGCACTCGATCAGGTATGTTGGGCGATCCAAGATAGCGGTCTCCCAATTAGAACGATCGAGATTTCGCGTGATTTCGTTAGCCCACATCCGCCACGTTGCTGCGGTACCTTGATAAGTCCTTCCCCACGCTTCTTTTAGCCTCTACACCATCTCACAAGGCGATGACTCTGCAGTTGCTCCAGAAAGATCGGTGCTTTCAGGCCTAACGCAGGCCCTCAGAAACTCCTCGTAGGCGCGAGCATTTGGGATGCCCAGACCATTCTCATAAATCAATAGCATCACTGTCTCTCCTCGGAGCGACACAACCCAACGGTTCCAGGCCTGTTCTGACAACGAGGTTGGGACAAGATGGCGATTCCACTTGAATTGCATCACACGGTTCCATCCCTGCTCTGCTGGGGTGTCGACAGACCAAGTATCGTCCTGTTTCGTTGCTACGCCTTTAACGCGACAACTAAACTTCAGCCACAGTTTGTGCATGATGGCGTCAAAAGTGGCACCATTCGCAACAAAGTCTTCCATTGTCTTGCCCGAAGCATCTCGCTGCCCAACAGTGGTCTTAATTATAGGACGAACGATCAGCTGGAGCCTGCGTACATCTGAATCTTGAGGGAATCCATCCAGTGAAACGCGAACCCGCTGTGTAACAACCTGTGGTGTCGGGCGCGCAGAAGATGTTGGCGATGGTGTTGATCGCGGTGTTCTTGCACGCTGGGGGTACGGCGATGTACGCACAGTCCCTGGCGATGACGAGAGAGGTGTCCTTGCCATCATAAAGTACCGGGAAGTCTCACGGGTATCGGAAGATCCGTGCTGGTGTCTGGTGCAACCGCAATTCGATGCTTTTCGAGGTTGCCGCGCTGTTAGAAACCTATATTGTGTCATCGATCTATGCTCTTATGCAGGTATGTCGATTGCCTGCGCAATTGATTGGATGAACCGCCCAATCAAATTTTGGGTAGAACGCACGATACCGTGGGCGAGCGGAAATGCCAGACTGGGGTCAGACAGCTAAACACATAGTATATCGTAATGTTGACGTCGACGAAGCGAATAGTAATAGCTTAGCATCTAGTCCTCTTCCCATCATTTATGTGCGGTCGAAACACCCGGTGCAGTTGAAGCGCCTTGCGAAGCAGCGCGATATATCTACAGCAACCGTTCGTACGTTACAACATGAAGCGGAAAGTAGACTGTAACAGAGACCGAGTCGTAGGAACACATATGTGGCTATCCATCGGGGCGCCCGTAACTTTAACCTTCAACGTGAAGCAAGCTGTAGGCCTCTGCAACGGTACAAATGGTGATGTGTACGACCTAATATTTGCGGGAAATTTGCGGAAATTTTGGAGGTTCCTATTGTCCTGGTTCAGATCACCGACCTGTACATCAGACCCTCTTTTCAAGCCAACGTTCATAACATTGTACCAATTATCCCTAAAAATAAGTTGGAGTAAGAAAACAAGTGATCTGAGTGTTTACCGCGAGGGAGTTCCGCTACGGCTTGCGTATGCTATCACGGTTCATAAGGTCCAGGGTCTTACCTGCTGCAAAATAGTATCTCACTCTTCTGCTATACCTAGCGTTTCGTTTGCTTATGTCGCGTTGTCTAGAGTTCGAGCTCGAGACGACATAGTCCTCACCATGCCTCTTACGATTAATAAACTGACGCTTTCGGCAGATGATAAGCGAGCGGCGCTCGAGCTTGAAGAACAGCGAATAAATGTAGCTGCGCACCAGACGGCAACCAATGCTGTCGAAACTATAATAGCCATGCAACAAATAGCGTCGGCTCACAATCAATCCTTGCGACCTCGCTAATACCTCTGTTTGATTGGTCTCTGGATACTGAATACCTCTACTTTCTTATTGAAGCTGAACTGCTTCAAATGAGTGCATCCCTTCCGAAGGACCAGCACCGACACGTAAGCTAGACCTGGTTACAACATAAATTTACTTGCCAGTAGCAAGCTATCATCATGAGCTCCAAAAAGCCACCCGTGCCCCTACCGACGGATAACAATGCGACTCCAAAAGCATCGCAAAAACACCGGTCTCCCAAAGCGAGCCCGGCATCCAAGCGGCAAGCGAGCCCGGCAGTCCTGCACTCAAAGCGGCAGGCGTGCAAGCGGCTTCAGTACGACGAGTCACCGGACAACTTTAAGATGGGACATAATAAGATGAAGTCCACAGGTAAATACACGTCAGCGGCGATGGTCAACAACGTATCTGCGCGCTTACGCGAAGACTGCAAGCTTAGCGCCATTTTTGGATGGAGCAAGGCCGAGATTCACGCTAAAATACAGCGTGTGAAGGCCGGTCGTCGCGAGGGGCTCGGCGGAGGCTGGCTGCTATTGAGGTGGAGAAGATTCGAGCTCGGTTGTACCACGAAGTGCCTGGTCGCTTTGATGCTGAAAAGATTATGCGTATGTGCAAGGACGTCAGCTTCGACATGATGTGCGAGCAGATTGAGCAGAACGACAGGTCAACAGGGAGAGAGCTACGGGAGATTACGCAAGCATCGTTTGGTTGAAACTTTGCAAGATGAGAGTAGTTTATTGAATACTTGTTGTAGGTAGGCTATTGCTATTCAATTTATGAATCGTTCCAGCTTTACTTCTTGGAATAACCTGCCGCCTTTACAATCGACCCTCCTTGCGAACCACCTAAATCAGATCGGTTTCTTAATTATTGACGCTCTTCTCGGGGGCTGAAGGCTGCTTGCGCTCGGGCGACGAGGCAGCTTTGCTCTTGGCCCCCTTAAGTAACCGAGCATGAGCAGCTTGGAACTTGCGCAGCGCCAACACCTCGCGGCCTAAAAAAACGTTATGCACACATCAGGGTGAATGCAATTTCCGTACCTCCTCGCAAAATACTCACGTGCTGCATTTTCGCTGCTTTCATTGCTCGAGCGTGAGCAGCACGTAGCCGTTGCGCTTGCAGGGTTCGCGTCTCGTCGACTGGCGCAGAATCTTGCTTTTCGAGCGTGCAAATGGCACCACTGCCTGTACGCGTAGGCCTTACATGTCCATCGCGCCGGCGCTCTGCATCAGCACATGATTAGATCTATTAGATACGGCAATACAATGATATATATGGGTTGAGCGACGTGAATGCTAGAGCGCAGCCGCAGTTGTTCCCAAGTTCTCTTGCGTCACGCAGCACCATTCCACGCTACACCACAGATTACAATCATGCACCACTAAGCTGTCCGCTGTCCCCTCCTTTGAGAGACCACTACTTCCCTCCGCCTGTCGGCGTCGTCTTCATTTTCGCCATGGTGCCAAAAATTGATAATGTACCAGGAAATGTGAGGGGCGTCGCCAAAAACTATGTGTCCACATAGATTAAGGTGTCACCCCATCAAGCAACACGTATTCGTGAAGCTCCGCTAGTTAATATGAATCATATATAGTGGGTACGTAGTACTTCGAAGTAAAAGTCATTCCTGCTTCTTAGTTTTGCCTACGTCGCTTCATTATGACGTTTATTGTATTAATACGATCCGAGGATCGCCTTTCGAGCAGAACCAGGCGTGATTACGAAAATCCGAGAATGTGGTGTCTCCCTGACTTAGGGAAGTTGGTACTCAAAATTTTCAGGGCCGACTGGTTGAATCAATCGAGCTTAACCGTGCTACCAATCGACCTGAGCCATTCAAAACTTTAACTACCTGCAATTCGCACTTAGACGAGCGGTTACGGTGCTACCCTAATTGCTTTGGGGCGATTCTCGAAATGACTTGGATTTGTAATGGATCGGTTCTGATTTGAGCATAGAATCGCCCCAGATCGCCAAATTTGACCGGAATTCACAATATCACGCAACAAATCGGTCTGTTGCAATTCTCTGAAATTTATTTCTGAGCTAAGAAAAAATCTGAGGGGGTCTGATTTTCTATGAAAGTAAGACCTGTTAATTATTACATATCGTTGGGTCATTCACACGGTTAGGGGTTGAATAAGAATGATAAGTGTAGTTGGTACCTAGCGTGTGTAGAAGTAAATACCTTCCAAACCGCATAAATTAGGTGAATGTTGACTGTGTCGTCACCCTCCCGCATAAGTGCGAGTGCGGTGGCCAATGAAAAGTGCGACTGTTGCGTGAAGGTGAAGCTCGAGACAAGTTGTCCAAATGGACGAGTCGAGCAGGTCTGCGTCACTATTGTGTATAATTGAATATCAATACGGAAAATAATCGAGGTCCAGTCTGAAATGTTTCCCAGTCAAAGTCAAGTCAAATGAAAATCCTAATAATGTTTAAAACATATTTCGTTTAGATGACCCCCGTCCCACACGGCTTGTTGAAGCAGAATTTTTTTGAGAAGGGGTGTCATCCTCAAATGTCCTATCGTCGCGCTGGACCCATTTGTCGCATTGGGCCCAATTATTACGGTAGAAACAGTACCGATATACAGTACAATGAAACCGCAATAGAAACGGTACCTAGATTGAGAGTCTGGGTGTCGAATATGAACGCGGCTCGTCGAGGTCGGGAGCCGCAATTTCGCTGGCTTCGGGTGGATGTTTATTGCTCGAGTGGGTTTGTTTCGGGTCTGATGGGGGTATTGTGGTGCTAGATGAGCGTCGCGTGGAGAGGTATCGCATCGGTATTTGTGCACAAGCCTTCAGCGCGCAGCGTCGAGGTCTGAAGTCGCGGTTTCTTGGGAGGAGAGGGGTATCCGTGTATGCGATGACCTTGTCGGATATCTGTTACGTTCTGTTGACGCTTCTTTTGGGATGCCGCTGTCGGGTGCAAAGTGAGTCCAGTTACGAGGCTGATATGAAGTATTGACATTTCTAAGTAATGTATGTCTGGGATCGTGGATGGCTCCGTAATTAAATAGGACTAGGTAAAGCGCCACGCCCGCTGGGGTTATCTTCCTGTGCCTTCACGAACATACGCTCCTCCAAAAGTTGTCATGAACTGCGCTCTGCCCGGAATAACACTGGTCCAGTGCCGCAAAGACAAAGGTGGCATTTGCGATCGTTCTTTTTCGGTGAATATCCAGCAAGCGCCGATCATTCCGGCTTTTACACTAACAACAGAGGAGTGTCAAGGTCTCACCAAGAAGAAAGTTGTCATCAGCCTTCCTGGCCACTTCACTAGACGACATCCCTAGCGTTCTTCGTTTTACGTTGCCGTTACGCGTATAACGATGTTGAGCATGTACCTCGTTGAACCGCTCACCCTTCAGTTTCTCGAGTACTTTAAGCCTTCAGACGCCGCTCTTAACGAGACCGTCGTCTCCGCCAGCTTGAAGCAGCCTTCAACCAACGTCTCGCTCTTCAAGGGGAAGTACTTGGTTAATTTATACTTTTAATAGCACCTACATATCAGAGCTCCCTTTTGCACCGCGCGACTTTGTATGATTACAGTGGAGATATCGCCCTTCAAAGTGGAGCCAGTGGATTATGTGTAGAAAATTTGTTTTCGAGAAAATTCATTTTAAACGTTTTGGGTGTTTTAAACACAACCCCAATCGGCTGTACATACCAAGTAATGAGGGGGCTTCAATTGATTTTTTGTATACTAGGGCTCCGCGAAGGCTGAGATAGGAAATACAAGCTGAAATTAGGCAAATAATATTGATTCAATGCAATGACAATACGGTGCCACATTAAATGGCAGTATGCAAAGAACACACGTCAACGGGTCGGTCTCCGTCGGAGCTTCCACTGTGTTGAGCACGGCGCAGTCCACCACGTCCTCGTGGTTCATGAAATACAGCTGCTGGCATCGCGACTGGCTCCTCGTCCCTACTCGCCTTCTCCACGCACGACGGTCTGTTGGCATCGCGACTGGCTCGTCGTCCTGGCTTGGCTTCTCCTGGTCATTGATGTCCTCCTCTGGGCGAAGAGTAGAGCCACATGGTTTGAACAATTTGACTTTTTGCGGACACTATGCGGTGAAGTAGTATAGTACAATGAATGGAGCGCCGCATTGCTTATTCCGAACGGACAGGTCTGGGGTTTAGGCATTGAGGACGGAGACTCCGACCTCAGTGCGGTGTCAGATAATTTACGGCACCACGGTGCCTAATCTGCCCGACTAAGCTCTTGACCGATGGTGGTAGTGACGGCCCTGATACCTAGTTGTTGTTATTGTTGCCTGGAGCGAGACTATCGTACGTATCGTAGTTACTTTTCGGCTCCAGCGAATTCATGTATGCTTCCTCTTTACGGATGGAGCTGGATGGTTCGCTAGGGTCGAGATATTCGAGCCTCGTAGATCCATTGGAGATCTCCGTCCCAAGTCGATTTGTGGTTCCAGGGTTCAGCAGCCTCTCCATTGCAGCATTTGTGTACTCACTTCCAGTCACACCGCTAAAAGCCGTGTGCGCATGGGGAATTGCGTCTGCGTCGTCTAATGGGCAACGTCCCTTGCGTCCCGGTCGAATTGCATCTCGAACACTAAGGGAAATCCTGGCTGCAAGGACTCGAAGACAGCACAGCGTAAGAGATACATAGGTAGGCCCATCTGAGCCACGTTTTGATAGTATTACCCAGCTTATCTTCTGTGTGGAGTGTGAAACATGTTGGTTGTGTTCTCACTGTGGTCTCCCGCTCAGACACATCCAGTAATCGTTCTCCTTGAGCACAGCGCCGTCCTCGTTGTTCGTGATACGAGGTGTCCTCGCTCCGTGCGCGTTCTTCTCCGGTCGCTAGAACCACCGTGACGGCGTGAGTTCATCCAGGACGTCCTCGTCGTCTCCAGCTTCGTTCTCGTTGTACGACGTGACCAGCAGCGGACGCGCACTTCATCCAACACA
The DNA here is from genome assembly GCA_011947335.1 of Phytophthora constricta. Taxonomy (NCBI): domain Eukaryota; phylum Oomycota; class Peronosporomycetes; order Peronosporales; family Peronosporaceae; genus Phytophthora; species Phytophthora constricta. The sequence goes on along the minus strand of JAAVTI010000629.1, from coordinate 156,862 downwards.
AGACGAAGCGCCGGAATCCACTGGTCGTAGCCCCAGATACCAGCATTGAACACGATATCCGGCTCCCAGTACAGCGTCTTGTCTTCGAAGAGTAGTTGAATCGGAGCTGAAATGACTACCAAAAATTTCAATCCTACATTTAAGCATTTAAACATGGATTTAATCCAATTTTAAATGTAGGAGTGAAAATAATGACAAGACCTCTAAACAGCTTATATTGAATAGAACACTCCTTTTAACCTGAAGATGTTTCATAAGTCATCAAGCACCTAATATTCATAGGAACGATTATAGAAACAATGTCGCCGAAAAATCTTACATACAAATCTTACAACATCATTTATATAATGATTTAAATATCAAGATCAGAATTTAGAAAGTTGCCATCTTAAGCGAACTTTCTATAAGTATATAATAAGATATCATACGATAAGCAACAATTATGAAAGGATACATTTACAAGATCTCAAACGAGGATGGGACATGTAACTATATAGGTTGTTCGACTAAGTCTATTTCTAAATTCTGGAGCGATATTAATTCAAAATATAAAACTTGGTTGAAAGACGGTAAGTCATATTGTACCATATTTGTATTTTTCCAGAATCAAGGTGTTGATAACTTCAAAATTGAGTTACTTAGCGAGCATGATATAGAGAAAACTATCGATATATACGAATACAAACAGTTAGCAATCAATCGTTACGAATGTATCAATGCTAATGAATATCCTTTTAGAATTGGAGACGAAAAACTCAATAATCGACCACCTCAACATGATCCAAGAAGAAAGATTCAATGCGACTGTGGCTCAGTATATAGTCGATACAATCAAGGTAAGCACAAATTGACAAAGAAGCATCAAGCTTACCTAAATCAAAACATCAACTAAGTTAAGCATTTTTTTAAAAGCCTTAACGATGAATATAAACCGACTCGAATTATTTTTTCATATGATCCTAACAAATACATTAAGTAGTATATATAAAGTGATATAATAAGTATGACATACTCAAGCGAACGTTACCAAGCCATGAAAGAAAGTATTAAAGCTTCACAGAAGCGCTACTATATTAAGACACGTGAAACTAGACTTGCCAAGCAGAAAATTTACGATGATTTGCATCGTGATCAGATTCACGAGCGACAACGTAGCTATAAAACGGTAACTAAAGTTGAGTTACCACCTCAAATTGAAAAAGAAACATCAAAATCTAATTAATTAAAAATATTTTTTTGTCTTTAGTAATATATAAAGTTCAACTTAATATACTAACAAGTAATATAAGAAGATAATTTAGTCAGCGATATATAACGATGCTTGCTCACGAACTTGAAGGACTGAAACGTTTAGGACTTAAACCTATTAAATGGGGCACCAGCTACCGTCTAAAGGTTCGAGGGCGAACCAACAAGATGGTTTTCATCAGCAACGTAAGTGAATTCAAAAATAAAAACTTGTTGCTAAGTACTACAATGTGACTATGGATAAGCTAAACAAGCAGCTAGCTCCCGATTATCACGAGGATCCTAAATATCGTTTCTACAATAGCAAATTTGGAGAGTCTCATCTATATGAATACATTCCAGCTGGAGAGTTTTACGAAAAGCTTGAGCACGTTTTGTTAAGTCAGAAGAAAGCTTACAAAGTAAATATTGCTCTCGGTTACACGCTCCATGATCCTATCAACGATGAGGACTTTCACTTCTATCCTAACATCGAAAACACAGCCGTTTATGACAAGCCATTCGCCGTGAATAGTCGAGCTGATGCGAGAAAAATCGTTTCTGATATCAGAACAAGAGAGCTTGCTGACAAACTTAATTACCCTAAATCAGGAGTAAAGCTCAAAGCGATTACCGCTTTTAGAATCTATATCGATTATCGCGATCACGTTCTCGGTGATAGTGATGCTGTCGTACCAGAGTTCATTAAGAAGAACAAGTATATCATCAATTTTACAAAGACAAACAACAAATGCGTTTTCTTCAATATTGCTTACCACAACCAACCTGAACCAAAGAGACCCGATCGTATCAAATCTTTTGTTAAGGATACTTTCAAGCAATATTGTAGATTTAAGGGTATCGAGTACTCATTAGGTCTATTCAAAAACTTCAAGCCGATTGACCTTCTTAAATTTGATGAATTTGAAGAGTGTTTCAATCTAAATATTAATATTTATGATTTTAACAACGCAACTACTGAAGTGAATTGTATTAGACCAACCGTAGGTAAATATGATGATACGCTCAACATCCTTTCACATGACAATCATGCTTTCTACATCACAAACATTGATAAGGTACAGAGTAAGTATATCTGCTCAACGTGCTCGATGACTTTCGATAATTGTTCACGTTTAGCAAATCATAAAAATATGAAGTGTGATCGAGTAAATATTGCTACTTTTCCTAAAGAGCCAAAGATGTATCAACCTAATCCAAATATGATTCAATCAATGCTAAGGAAGTACAACATCAGAGATGTCGATCACTATGTTGATCATTTTATTGTTTGGGATTTAGAAGCTATATTAGCTCCTCAAGAATTTAACCATGAAGCCAAGACTCAATTCTATAATGAACATATTCCTGTATCAGCAAGCGTATCAGATAGCTTAACTAAAGGTGTCGAATGCTTTGTTAACTCTGATTCGAAGTTATTGGTTACTGATATGATGACTTATATCAAGCTGATTCGTGATAAAATCTTTGAGTATAATGTTCAGAAATATGAGAAGTTGATCATTAAGTTAATGGATTCTTTAGGCCTGGCAATGATTCCAGGTGAGATCATAACAGAAATATTTTATAGTGGTGATCTCCATAAGTGGATTGGTCCTTCTAAATCATTTTCTAACTTGGCTGAATTCGTTGATTGTAATGTGTCATCCTTCGTTAATAAAGACGCAAGACGTCTATTAACCATACTTAAGCAGGTTCCAGTCCTTGGTTTCAATAGTGGATCGTATGATATCAATCTGATTAGAACCGATCTTTTCGACATATTGTACAAATCAGGTAATATGAAAGTCATCAAGAATAATGGTTACATGGCTATTTCAACATCGCAATACAAGTTTCTTGATATCCTTAATTACGTTCCACAAGGCGTAAGTCTCGATAAGTATCTCAATACGTACATTGGCGGCTGCACATGCGAAGATAAAAATCGTTGCTCATGTGGCTTGACTAAGGGTGTTTTTCCATATGAATACATCACTTCATTCGAAATCCTTAACGAAACGACTATCCCTCCCAAATCAGCGTTCGGCAGCAAGCTCCGTAAAACGTCTATCTCTTCTGATGACTATGAGCGTGTTCAATTTGTTTGGAAGCATTATGAAATGAAGTCGATCAAAGATCTTCTTATTTGGTACAACAACCTCGATGTAGCTCCTTTCATCATTGCAATCCAGAAGCATCGTGAATTATTCAAACGTTTCGAGTTGGATATGTTCGTTGACGAGGTCAGCTTACCAGGTCTTAGCGAGAAGGTAATGTATCAAACATGTATGAAAGATCTAAAGCCTATTCCTAAGATAGCAGCTAAATCATTTGATTTCCCTATTGGACGATTCAAAGGCTATATCAAGCAGGATAAGGAAGCTAATCATGATTTCGATATGACGATTGGACATCTTAACTATCTGCTCAAGAAGCAAAAATATCTATGCTCACATTGCTATTGTCAATTGGATACTGAAAATGTTTCAGCTGATCGTGTTAATAATAGGGTTGGTCACAAAGACGGTAACATCATGATCAGCTGCATACCGTGTAATGTCGCTCGTAAGGACATGCTAATTAAAGCTTTCCGACACAAGAAGTTGCTTGACTACAACAGCGATCGCTTAGTATATTCAATTGATGAAGAGGACGGAGAAATCTATCATAAGATGAAAGCGAATATCGCTGGCGGTCCATCCATCATCTTCAATAGATATGCAAAGCGCAACGAAACCAAGATTAGAGGTGGTAAATTATGTAAGAAGGTTATTGGATACGATGCTAATGCTCTTTATCTATGGTGCTTAGGAAATGACATGCCTTGCGGACGTTTAACTACTATCGAGCCTTACGCCAATATCATTGATGATATTAAAGACAATAAGATCTTTGGTTTCCTAGAGTGCGACATAGAAACACCAGAACACTTAAAAGACTACTTTTCCGAGATGACTCCTATTTTCAAGAACATTGATATCGAACCAACTGAGGAGGTCATTGGTAAGCATATGTTCGACTATAATCAGTCTCGCGGTAAAAACATGTCCAAGAAGAGTCGTAAGCTTATTGGTAGTTACTTTGGTGAGAAAGTCCTTATCTACGCACCTCTACTAAAATGGTATCTCGAGCATGGCATGATCATCACCAAGACCTATAGCTTCATCAAAGCAGCTGCTCATAAGCCTTTCAAATCCTTTATGGAGCAAGTGTCTGACGCACGACGCGAAGGTGATGAATCTATTCAATCCATCGCTGCTATCATTATTGAGAAATTAAAAGCATGTGATCCTTTAGAGGAAAACAATGATTTGCTCATCGAAATGCGAAAGATCAGTAGCAATCCGGATTTGTTAGATATGACCTTTATCAATGCTTTTATCGAAGATATAAGTGCAAAATCTAAGTTCCAATCGATTAAAGATCTACTAATGAAGTTTACTTCATTATGTGATGGTGAAGATAAGGGTATGATCGCCGATATGATGAAGCTTATTGGTAATGCTGCGTTTGGTCGATCTGGCATGGATATGTCTAAGCATCGTCAAGTTGAGTTTCTATCGAACGAAGATGAAATTATTAAGGCTATCGAACACTTCACTTATCTGTCCAGAACCGACTTCACTGATGAAATGGTTGAGATAGTTAAATCAAAGCGCCGTATCAAACTCAGCAACCCCATTCATCTTTCCATTGCTATCTATCAACTTGCTAAGCTGAGAATGCTTCAATTCTATTATGATTGTATTGACTTCTACTTTGATAGATCTGATTTCGAATACCTGGAGATGGATACGGATAGTGGCTATATCGCTTTCACCTGTGAAGACCCCTTTAAAGAATGTATCAAGCCACATTTAGTTAAACACTTCGAGAAGCATAAGTATGATTGGTTTCCCCGTGACGATAGTCTTGAGAATGCTGCTTTTGATCGCCGTACGCCTGGTCTATTCAAAGAAAAATTCAGGTGCAATGCTATGGTTTCTTTATCATCTAAGAACTACATCTGCTATCTAAGTGATAAAATCGATAAAGAAACAGGTAAATCTATGATTAAGCTTTCTGCTAAAGGCGTACAAAAGAAGAAAAACTCTAATGTTCTAACGCCTGAGAACTTTGAATCAGTAGTTAAGCAGGATGAGTCAATCAAGAAATATCACTACACTATCCAAGGAACCAATACAGGTTTTCGTATTCGTAAAGAGACTAACTCAATCATCACTTACTCGCAGACGAAAACTGCCCTTTCGTACTATTATGATAAGAGACAGGTTCTAGATGACGGAATTAGCACTGTCCCTTTACAAATTTAGGGGACCACTCAGCCATTTTTTTATCAACATGATATAGTCATGGATAAAACGATAGATAACTTATTGAAGAAACTTTACTATGATCCTAAAACTGGTTATGTAGGTGTTAATGCTCTATATGAAAAAGCAAAACAAATAAGAAAGACCATCAAGCTTAAAGAGGTGAAAGGTTGGTACAAAGATCAAACAGATATTCAACGATATAGCGAGAAAAAGTCTCAATTTCAGGATTTTAAGATCACTTCACACAATCCCAATAGTTGGCAAGCTGATTTAATGTTTAAGAGCGGTAAAGTAATTTTTACTGCTATCAACATTAATAGTCGAATAGGCTTCGCTATGATCATAGAAGATAAACGTTGGAGTAGCGTGGTGAAGGCAATCAAGTCACTTGAAAATCAAAAGGTCGATGTTTTAACGACTGATAATGGAGTCGAATTCATGTCTAAGAGAGCTCAAGCATATTTCAAAACTAAAAACATCATCCATTACAATAACGAAGCAGGTGATCATAGCACGATGGGAAAGATTGAACGTTTCAATCGAACGCTGAAATCACGTTTGATGAAAATCAGACAGCCTCTCACGATAAAACTTCTTAGTGATGTTATCGAAAATTATAATTCTACTATTCATAGCTCGATTAACATGACTCCTAACGAAGCTAGAGGTCAAGTAATGGAGAGTGAATTAAATTATAATAGAGACACCATGGATAGGCTACAGCTACAACTTGAAATTGGATCAAGCGTAATATACAGACTAAAAACAAAGCAATTTCAAAAGAATCGATTAAATGGAGTAAAGCCATCTACGAGATCGTTGGAATAGACGGATATCGAATCCAGATTCGTTCAAAGAATGGTCATACTCTCTACAAGTCACCAAACGATCTTAAATCAGTGAACGACTTACCTACAGAAGCTGAAACGAAGAAAGGTGATATTTTTGAAGTCGAACGAATAATTGATCACAAAAAATGCGATCTGGTAAAAATAAGTATTTAATTAAATGGAAAGGATACGACGAGCCAACCTGGGAAAATCAAGATAATTTGCGACTGATCAATAAAAACGAACTATCAACCGTCGAGAAAGAATATTTCTCAAATCGTTAAAGAAGTAAAATCGCGAGGTAGCTTGACCGGTCTATACATTCTTTTAACTAACGGTTTCGGTGGAGATACTACATCACCTTTACGTTTTCTTTTAATCTCAAACAACTTAGACGCTTCTTCTTCAATATTAGAGTTATCGAATGGTTCCACCTCTTCGAGATCAATCCATATTAAAGCTGAATCCATAGCTTTATATTTCTCAATATATATACTTCAAAAATGAATAAGTGTAAAGCTATCACCAACAATAATAACCAATGCTCAAGGAACGCCCTAAAGAGTGGTTTATGTACTCAACATGATAAGGATTTTACAATTCATATGCAGCGTAAGGAGCTCAGCAAAATGCATCGACGCGTCAGATTCTACTGTGATAAAATCAATAGTTTTCATGGCATGATCACTGATATCCAGCGGCTCGATTACTTTAAATTTCACATCCAACAAATAGATCCGACCACTCGGGCATATCGTCACGTAATCAAAGATGATAAATTTAAGAATCAACTTGAGGCTCTATTCGATCTACCAATTGATGAGATATTACCATATTACGAAGCTTTATTAAAAAGAAGAAACGAAATCGTTCATAAATATTCAATTAATGGGTGGACTGATGGTGCTATCCCCGAATCAATTAAATATAAATCTAGATTCAAATCTCAGTAGTGATATATAAGAGTAGGTCTTAAAGAACTTGTTCGAAAAGATCTACGACGTTTCGAACTTCGTAAAGCTGACACTTCGCACTTGAGCGTAGTGTCTGCGACCCCACGCCCCGCGTGTTCTAATAAGAAGAAAACCAACATGTTTCCATCTTTCGACAATCTCGCTCAACGTGAGCTTAAACGTCTAGAATTGCTTCAAAAGTCACAATTGCGTGTCAAGCAAGCTAATCTTAAACGCGTTATGTTCGCCGAGACGAATTGGGCAAGCGACTTGGATAATACCATCACTACACTAAAGCAGAAGCAAGATATTTCAACTCAAACTGAATATGACGCTTCTGCTAAGGTTAGTGATGGACTTTAAAAAGAATGACATCCCAGTGAGCTCTCAAATTAATACTGAAACGGATGATTACTCCAATGTTTCCCTGATGTCTCAACACCTAATGTTCAGCCGATGGATGATGAAAATTTGTTTGATGATGAAAATTTGTTTGATGAGATTAACGAGCAGCAGCGAGCAAAGCACTTGGCAAATTGTCCCTAGGCGCTCCGACGTATTTAATACGCGCACCACCCCTTTGAAGCAAGGAAATTTTTCGAGTCACAAACCACATACAATCCCTTCACACAGCAGTCAATCGATCACAAAAACGACTACAGATAGTCGCTCAAATCGGTAACATGAAATGGCACACCAGCGTAAACAAATGAACCAACGAGAATATGTAATAAGTGGCTCACTCCAGAAGCACCTCTCCTGGTCCCACTTAATTGGACTTGAGAGAGCGGAACCCCAACGACATCTAGTCCTTAGCCGGCGTGCCTCGATAGCTAGCAGTTAGCCCGGGTGTCCTGCGATTTATTTCGTCAGGCACACTTGTCCAGGCCACTTACGTGCTTGAGGGCAAAACAGACTCTGTTTGAATATTAACTTTGCTATCTGTTGGTGGGTACAAACACTTCGCTGACTTTGACTTGGTTTCAGTTTGGGGTCCGATGCGGAGGCTCAGCTACCTTGCGTTTCCCTTGGATTTCGTTCACTTCCTTGACTTTGACTTGGTTTCAGTATGGGTACCCAGGGCACACGCATTCAGCGATCTCGTACATCCTTGGATTTCATGGCCTTTCAGGCGGCCCTTGAAAAAATCTCGGGTTACCCTCTATCCTGGTAGGGTTGTTCCTGGTGACTTGTTTCTGGGAATTTGTTCCTGGTCATCCGCCACTTGGACTTGGACTTGGACATGCTGCACTTGGACTTGGAACATTGTGCACTTGTGACACTTGGACTTGTAACATTTTGAGTGATACCAATGTTGCATCTTCGCGCAGCTTCAATCTGGGACAATGCTCCCAGATGGCCCTTCGCCCTGGGTTCCTCCCATGGTGAGCCAATACTAGCCAGGGATCCTGGCCAGGGAGTTTCAATAGAAAACTCAAATCACATCGTTTCACAGTCATGCATATCAGTTAGTTAACTTCTAATACCAAATTGGAGCGGAGCACTGTGGTCGCTGCACGACACTTCTCGAAAGCCCGTGTCCCTCCTGCTAGGCTTCCGCCCAGCCATTCCTCGCGCAGCGTTGATCCATATGGTAGCTACCAGACACAATGCATATTACATTAGAGAGGTTATGAGCCAACGCGTGGGCGGGACGACGAGGATTCAAGCTTGCCAGCTCGGCTGCCGATTCGTCAAGACGCTATAATAGACGGGCTACTTGCCCAAGCTATGGTAGCTGTCATATATCCTACGCCAATACGGCCAACCAGACGAATCGAACAAGCCAGTTGCATCCACTCCTAGCCTAACCTTTCAAGCCCACAACACAATCTTGCAGTCGAGCTCCAAGGTCCAACCGTCACCCCGTACGGCACTCAAGCACAGAGACCAGTAGATGTCTCCACGCCGCCGTCAAGCGTACGACGGCGGGGACGGGAAACAGATGGATGATGCGGGGCGACCTCAAAGGACACGATGGGGTGCTGTCAGCCGAACCAGATCCAGCTCGTCGATCAAATCGACGGGAAGGTCGATAGGGGAGCTGGAAGACCAAAATCCAAACGATTTTGCACTAGCAGGACCTATTGAAGCTTGTGCAAGGCAGCGATTTCTACTATGTAGAACAAGCAAGCCGCCAGCCCAAGTGACAACTGTGCTTTGAAGATCGAGAACGCACGGCGCACGCAGATATCGTCTTGTCGCTCCACGGTGACCTGATCGACCGCTTCAACGCGGACATCGAGAGCGCTAACCCCGCGAAGTTGTGGACGACGCTGCTGCGCACCTATGACGGGACCCAAGGCACGAGCGCCATGCAACTCAAGCAATACATTTATACCAGTCGCCTTCGCCCAGACGGGAAAGTAATGGACTATGTATAAGATTGCAGCGGATACGCTGTAAGCTTGAGCGTAGGGAGATTCCTATGGTGGAGGGTGAGATGGCAAGCATGTGCTGTCAAATGTAGTGTCCGTGTACTCGACGATTACAAACGACTACACGCAGCGTGTGTTGCGTCTACGAGGTTGCTACGACCGAGAGCAACGCGTCCAAGATGCTCGTAGCAGAGCGTATCTCGCAAGAGCTGCTGAGTTGGGAGCGGCACGACGAAGGTAGGGGTATTTAGCACCAAGTGAACACGTTGACATGTTCACTTGGTGCTAAACATGCTGGCACAACTCACCGCCACGTGGATCTACGCAACAAGAACAAGCTCCACTTTAAGAGTGGCGGTGTAGATGGTGATAAGAAGAAGCGCAAAGGCCAAGAGGCATGTCGCAAGTGACGGGAAGATATAGCTGACAAGAAGCGCAGTTCAGAGTGCAAAGCATGTCATGAATGTGTCCATTGGTGGAAAGAGTGTCCAGGACAGAAGTCCACTAGCAGCGGCGAGATTCGCACTATGGCGGGTGCGGTGCTGTGCCACACGAAAGAGGTAAACGAAAAGCATTCCGATCCCAAGGCTAAGCAAGGAGTACGAAGACATGTGGATCTGGTGGAGACGCACCCAGTGCGGGCGATTCAGAAGCGCCAGCACGGGGAGACGTGTAGCTACTCTAAGATCTACAGTCGCCATGGGTTTGCAACGCTCGTTGGCTATGACTACGAAAAGCGTTTGGCGCATGCATGTGACGCGCAGCGTGAAGAACAGATTATGATATAATCTCTTACACCTCCTGCAAACGAAGACGATGATGTTCATGACTGGGCTGGGACAACGTGTCGGAGTTGCAGTCCAAGGAATGGCTAGAACGAGTGCATGGCACATCTTAACGCATTGACATTGCAGGATTTGTGCTGATGCTGTCGTGAATGAGTGAAACGGTTCGACTGAGACGCGCGTGCTGGAGGATGTGCGCTATTTTTAGGGCACCAACGTGAGCCTGCTCTTGCAAACCTACATACAGTTTCAGTGCGGGTTTGAGCTTCGTGTCCGACGATTAGCTCATTACCTGGCTCATGTTGCAGCTCAACTTCATCATGCGCGACGGCCTTTATCGCATGCGCGTGAACAGGCAGCATAAATTGGGTTTAAGCGTGCACAAGCGTGGTGACCAGTCCAGCGTGATGGAATTGCTCCATAGCCGCATGAACCACGTTAGCATAGACACCATTAAGCAGGTGGTCGCTGACAACGTTGACTTTGGCGTTAAGGTGAACACGAATGCTATGAGCTTCTAAGGTTGTATTCCATGCTTTGATTCGATATGAAGGAATCCGCGTCGAGCATCCAAAAGCTGGAGAAGATCTCAGCAGGCATCTGCTCGATCAATGAAGTTGCCGCAGACAAGTGGACGGTGTTTGTTGTTGTTGTTGTGGATGAATTGTCACGGTGCAAATGGGCGCCTAAAATCATATTCAAGTCAGCACCTGCGTCACATGATCATCAAGCTAGAGAAGCAGTTCCGAAACCAGAAGGTGATGGTTTTTGACGCAGGTGGTGGAGGTTAATTTTTCAGCAACGAGTTCAAGCAGTTATGTGCTGATCACGGGGTGGAAATGCCGTACACACACGCTGATAGCCCAGAAGAGAACGGTATCGTAGAACGTGCGAAAGTTGTGATTGTGTCGCGTGTACAGTCGATGCTCGACGCCACGGATCTGCCTGCCGTCGACAGGCTGAATGTGTGCCTTACCAGCTCGCTGGGTGGAAGATGATGTTCTACAGCAAGAAACCTGACCTACGGTAGCTACGGGTGTGGGGTTGCATGACGCATGTGGACATCAATGATTTGTCACGCCAGCACAAGGAAAAACTGGAGACGAGGGTGCGGACGTATACCTTGTTGGGTTATGTCGTAGATAAGAAGGACTACCGGCTGATGGACGTGGAGAATGAGTCGGTCATCACAGTACGCGGGGAGAACATACGTTTTCGCGAGGACTTCACCATTGAGAGCGGATTCATTGAGAAGCTCGTCCTGAACATGTTCTTCAATGGAGCGTACGATCTGCCACCACAAGCACCTGTCGTGCGTTTAATCAAGCATACAGAAGTCTGCTACCACCAGGGTATATGAGCAGGCAACTGCGGCGAACGCACGAATATTGCGCCCTCAGTATTGAACATTGTGAGCGCAGAGTCGTCTCGAAGGAGCGTTGCAAGTGCTGCGGCTCGGGCTACTTGTAAACGCAAGAGTGTGACTGACGAACTTGCAGCTCTCGCTCGTACAGCCCACGAAGACGATGACTGGTTGCCGACCCCAAAAATGACCAGTCAGCCAGTGTTACCTCACGCTTCGATGACGCGCACACGAAAGTCAACTATACGTCTCCGGGACAACGTGGTGAACAGTGTACAAGTTAATGATGATATTGGTGTTCCGTCTAATTACAAACAAGCTCGTGTATCACTTCAGTGGAGCCAGTGTAAGCGCGCGATGCAGTCAGAGCTCGACTCGCTGTATGAACATGGCACGTGGGAGTTGGCCACCGAACCTCGGTGAGTGGTCGCAAGGCTATCACCAGTCGTTGGGTATAACGCAACGAGCGTGAACAGATCAAGCGGATCACAGCTCGGCTTATCATCCATGGATTTAAGGGCTGGAGTACGTCGAGACTTACACCCCAGTAATTCGTTTAAAAGAATCCGCACTGCAATCTACTTTGCCATCCCGCGCGGCTGGTTGATTCTTAAGTTTTATGTGAAGACCGCATGTCTCTATGGTGATCTTGACGAAATCATCTATAGTGGTGTCGACGATATGGATTTAGTGGGAGCGCCGAAAGCAAAACGACAAGCCCTAGAGATCTAGCTATACAGATCGCTAATAGCTGCGTTGCAACAGTAGCGCTAAAACAATTTGCCTGGGCCCCGCGCTGCCTCATCCGGTGGAAATTCCTCATTGGATGGCAAGACGCTGTCAGTGCGTGACTAAAGTCGAGCGGGAGCACTCGTGTAGTCCTCAAAACAAGTCAACGCAATCGTCGCCAAGGCAACCCATTCCTTCGGGGTGGGTGACTTGACCGTCGCACACCATGTGAAGGTTGCGCACACCACGCCCCTGGACGTGATGATGAAGAAGAGGACCATGAACGCATTGTCGATTACGGCAGTGATTATCAAGCGAACGAAGAGGAACACTCTTCGTCCATGAAGGCCAAGCCTGCCGTGAGCAAGCCCCTTCATGAGAGTCCGTCGCCGGGCTCTCGTCGTTCACGTGAAGATTCACCGGAGGAAGGCGAGACGTGCACGCTAATCATACACGATCTGAGTGCAGCGGACCCGTGGAGGCTGCCTCCGCGGATCAATCTTCTTCTGCGTAAGCATCTCTGCCCGCCACTCGCCGTGCGGCTTAGTCTCAAGGAGCTAAGCCGTGGAAGCTTTTATCAAAGTGCGTTCGTCGACTCCGATAGTCTGGTGAAGGCGGCCAGGTTACACCTTGTGCTCTCCTCCATGTCAACGCCATAAAAATGTTGATGTCGCGAAGGAGCTCGGTCTTGCTGCCGGCTTCGATAAGCGGCACGACTACTACGCGCTGCTGTACCTTGCTCTTCGCTACTACAAGGGCGTGCGTTACAGCGCTAAGAGCAAGGTCTCTTAGACAGTCGCACTGACTCAGGGCTGGAACCAGTTTGTATCGAACTGGAACAATGATGCTGCTGCTTTTCGAACGCATATCGACAGCATGCGTGAGCACTTTGATAGACATAATAGTGGTGCCAAGGTTGGTCACTTGTACGAACTTAGTGCAAGCTTGGATTCCTTGTGCTATCCTCCAAGGGTAACGATGTCCGGTCTGTCCGCCCAATGCGGACAAACCGCGTGAGAACGAAGTCGACCGGTACTCGACGATACGAGTACCCGGTGAAGTTCGCGATCGGCGTTCTACCGTCTTCCTGAATATCGGAAAGAGAGCGCCCCCGCCTAAGCGCCACGATGTTTTCCGACCCTCGGGGTGCGGGGTAGAGCAGAGATCTAGTCTCGGCTCGGGTGGACGGGGTGGCGGTCTTCGTACGCCATCGCAATTTCGGGAATATCCTTCACGAGATTATTCCGCGGTTCCCACGAATCGTGTTGGGGAGATATCGAAAACGACGCTAATCTTGGTCATTGCGTGGCTCCTGGTGAGCTACAATTCGCTCGACAACCTAGTGAATTTAGCCGTCGGCAGCCGGCAAGGGTGCTGGCAGAGGGGGGCTTCGATCAGCCGCTTGTGGCTGACTGTGCTGCCTTCCGCCGTGAGGCATGGAAGACGATCGCTGAGCAAGATCAGCGGTCTCAAACATTTCGTTACGTGTGGCTGTTTCTCGCGTGACAGCGTGTCACCGCTGCTCCAGGCGAGGACGTCAAGAAGAAGTTTGAGAAGGTCGTTGAAAGCGTTTTCATGCGTCGCTTGCGTCGCTTGCGTGAGGAGCACGCGAGTTGGATGTGACTTAGGCGGGCACCGCAGCAAGATGGACCATCTTGCTGAATCGGTCGACAACGACGAGCACTCCAGCGCGGCGCTTGGCGTCGGGCGGTAAGCCGAAGATGAAATCCATACCGATGGACTCCCCACACTCTGCTGGTATAGACATAGACTGTAACGATGCGTGTAAGCCGGCGTCGGCTCTACTCGTTGGCACGCGTCGCAATCACGGACGTAATTGCGCACCCGCTGGCGATGCCAGTAGAAGTCACACGTGAGAAGAAGGTACGTATTTTCTCGTTCCGGATGACCAGCCGGTAAGGCACCGTAGACCTCGAATATGATCCGCAATCACATATGATAATCATCAGGGACGACGATGCGAGCGAAATCGCCGTCAGCTGCACTGCAGAACAGCAAGCCGTCGCGTGCACTATACCTGATCACACGGGATCTCATATGTGGAGGCAGCGCGCGCTGTCGGAAGGTGCCTCCACATAGGCCAGCAATCGCTTGACGTCGGCGTCAAGGGGTACGCTTCACGCACATTATCGAGCAGCAATTATGTGGGCACACTGCTTCGTTGAATTCCAATGGCTTTGACGTCAACTACCTTGTAGTTGTACTCCGGCCGACGCGATAGTGCGTCGGCCACCACATTCAACCTTCCAGGTTGCGAACAACCTGGAAGTTGTATTCAGCGAAGAATGACAGCCACTGTGCCATTCTTGAAAGAGCTGTGGTGACGTTACAGCCGTCCGTAAAGAAGCGTGATCTGTGTAGATCACCACGGGTCTATCTATATGGAGATATACACGGAACTTGGCCAAAGCGTATTTCATAGCAAAGCGTTCCTTGTCATGTACTGAATAGTTGCGCTCAGCTTGCTTAAGGTGAAGAAATGACTCGATCACGTCCTCCGTGATCGTGCTGTATCAGAGCGCATCCGATCGCAAAGTCGGATGCGTCACACACAACTTGGAACGGACGATCGTGGTCGTCGCCGACCATGATCGGTGCCTCAGTCAGGCCTTGCTTGACCGTTTTAAAGGCCTGCTGACATTCAGCAGACCATCTCCACCCCGCGTCCCTTTTCACGAGCGCGAGAGTGGCCGAATACGGACACCGTAATCGTGTATGTACTTGCCAAATACGTAGCCAACCAAAGGAATTGGGACAGTTCCTTTGCATTCGAGGTTGCCGGCCTCTCGTTGATCACGCTGATCTTTTCAGGATCAGGGCGAACACCGTCCTCGCCGCAAGGCATCCGAGAACTGGAATCTCGGACGCTCCGAATGTGCACTTCTTCAAATTTGCATATAACTTGTGCTTGCGCATCAGTGCAGGCAGCTGTCCGAGATGATCCTGGTGCATCTCGACGTCTGACTTCTAGCCCACAGCCCGGCTGTGAACGAACACGTCGGCGAAGTACGTCGGTGCTCAGTCCTGCCCCGACCGTAATAGATGCATTACGCATCTGTTGAACGTCGCAAGGGCATTCTTAAGCCCACGTGGCATCACTAGCCACTCCTAAAGCATATCGCTTGGGGTGCTTACCGCTGAGATAAAGATTAGGTAGAAACCATCTCTTAGACCGAGAGCACTAAACACGGTGCTCTTGCTAATCGAATCGATGATGATGTCCTTCCTCGGTATCGGCGTTTGCAACGGTATCGTCGCATCGTTCATCTTGTTAAGCGCAGAAACGATGCGCCATCCGCCCTGTGCCTTCTTGACACAGAACGTGGGGTCACAGTGGGGGAGGTTCGATTTCCGCACTTGGCCCGCACGACGAAGAGCTTCGAAGAACTCGTCGATGGTCTTGATTTGTCCATGTGGCAGTGGCCACTGTCGATGGTCTTGATTTGTCCAGGTGGCAGTGGCCACTGTCGCGTGACACAGACTTCGTGCCTGGCACAAGATCAATCTCGTGCTGAATCCCCTGATCCTGAAAAAGCGCCACCGGAACTTCATCCGGGAATAACGTCGGCGTCTTCCCAAAGAACGTTGTAACAGCGGGTCCCAGCTCTGTTCTTCAAATCGATCTTTCTTCGATTTTTTGCTGAGGGCAGCGTCGCCTTCAGGGTGCCGAAGAGAACGTGGCATAGGTCCTCGAGCTCCGCTGTGATCACGACATTCTTACCGGTGGTGAGGGTGCATATTTGGTCTACCCCCAGCGCGTAGATCCCGCGCAAAGCCTTTCCCGTTCTGCAGTTCCAGCGCTATCAACTCCGAGGCAGTGCTCGGAGGACACTTCAATGTCAATTCTTGACGTCGGGCCATAGAAACTGTTTGCGTCATTGCATTCACTATCTCGTACTCGACATCGCCCGTCGCAGGCAATTGAGGCTTGTCATCTGCACTCTCGGGTGCAGGGCGTTCTTGGGCCAGATAGGATCTCCTCATATCGCGACCTTTGTCAGATCCGGTCTGACAACGACCTAGTCTGGTGTCGCGACGGGACGGGCCCGTCGAGAGGTCTCCTAAAATGTTGGTTCCTCAAGCCGGGCATGGGCGGATCGTCTTTTGAACAGTCGCCTCAGGCCCGGCCGAGACGGATTCCTGGTTCTTGCCACTTCGGACCTGGTCCCAGTTGGGCTCTTCTCGATTGTTACCTTTGTAGACCAGGCTGCGAAAGTTTCGGTTCGATCCTGACGTGGATGTGGGTGCGCTCCCGGAGTGTACCCTTCAGTTGTAGTCATGTCCGTTCACGGAGCACATACGAGACTATAACTGAAGGGCCGTCTTCCGTCTTCTTTGTAAACGTCGGCCTTGGCAGCCGACTCGCTCTCTGGATTATGATGAGCAAGGTTGCCCACGCTTCCGACGGATGCACGGCGAGGTGCGCGCGCAACGTCGACAGGGTCACTGATCGCTGTCTCGTTGTTCGCTGTTCGATGACGTTTGCGTCCTCGGCGCCGACTGAGATTTTAGACTGAGCCTTCCAGCCTATCACTGGTGCATGGCGCTTTGGCCAAGGCACACCCAATATCACGTCGAACTTATCGTCTAAGTCTAAGACGATCATGTCTTCCGTGACGTTCCGACCTTCACCATCAAAGCGAACAGACACAGTTTGCTTTCGTCGTGTTCACGGTTGCGCCTGTCGCCAGGCGCACCACCAACTTGCTCCGAGGAGTTTCCTTTTCCTCAGGGTACATCGTATTCAGACTCTGCCGTCGAACGAAGTTGTTCGACGCGCCTGAATCGGCCAGCGCGTGAATGAACCTCCATGCATCGCAGCCTCTAGGATGATCAACCCGGCTGTCAAGCCGGGTTGATCATCCTAGAGGCTGCGATGAGGGGCTGTAGTCAGCACATGTCCGACATCGGCAGTGTGACTACACCAGTATGGGGCCCCGTCCATACTGGCTCCCGCCGCTTTTTTGTCGTCAGCGCCAACTATGCCCGTTGAAACGATAGGACTTACCGCGAGCAAAATGGAAACACTTCTGCGTCCTTCTGCGCGGACCCGTCCACTGCCTGCCAGCAAACGCACTTGATAGGTCCATCGGCTCGGGGCCGCCATAGGCCTCGGTGGCGGACACGGCACCCTGGCGTTTCTGCGTGAAGTTTAGCTTGATTTAAGCTAAATCTTTCCTGCGATGCAAGTTGGATGGCTTACTTAAAAGAAATCGGGTACTCTCGGAAGAGATAGGTATTCCCAGGCCCATCTCTATGTCCCATCATGTAGGCGACAATTTGTATCGCCTCATCAAAGGGTTGGTTCACGATTCTTTACACCAAGTATCAATCCTAAGGCGCGTACGCAAGCACGCCGCGCCTGCCTTGCTTTAGGCCCGAGGAACTCCATCGTCGCCCTGAACTCCGACTTGGGAGGCTCAAACGCGAGTTTGAGGTCTTCCTTGACTCCTCTAACGTGCTCCAGCACGCACCGTTCATAAAACATTTGCCGTACGCCAAGTGTCTAGCACGATGTGCTAGACCCGACATCGCGTAAGCGACTTGTCAAGACGGATCCTGGATCCATCGCGCAGCGATCACTGTCTTAAGCTCTACCAACCACCGCAATAGTGTATCGTTCGAGCCACCAGAGAACGTAGTCACTTCCACCTTCAGTGACTCGAAACGCAGCAGCAGAAGTTTCTTTCTGCTGTTGCTCCTTCTCCATGAAGTCTACCACGACTACATGGTGTTCACGGGGCGGCAATGACCGAAGCGATGCTGCCACCGTGGCCTTGCCTACGACTCACGAGAGTCGTAGCAACGCGTCCCACTGCTGATCACTATTGTGGGGTCAATCCTATCTCGTAACACGAGAGTGGATGATTGGAGCTCCGTCTGACCGAGCACCGCCTGACGGAAGGCTTTCGCGTCCATAGCCAAAAGTCCATTTGACAATTCTCTCTAGGCTTTGAACGGACTACAAGTGCTACCAGGTGAAACAGGGCGAGAGGTACGCTCTGTTTCTAGCATACACTGTATGCATGTAGTGGGGAGCGTAAAGTTTGTATGAAAGATAGAAATACACAGACTCGTGTATTTCTAAGAACACCTAACTCCTTAGACAAAACAAAACAGAATTGAATGATCGCCGCCGCGTGGCTGGCTGACCTTATCTTTACGCTAAACTATCCAAAGAATTAACTATTTGCAAAGGTGAGAGCTCGGTTTGCTCTTACGCGTTTGCAAAACTGCATGCTCATGAATGGTTCAAATTTGGCCCTTTCAACCACCAGCTGCGCGCCTAAGCGCCCATCAGTGATGGCTTTGATGGCTCGTAACTGTGGTCGCTAGTGTGTGTCCCCTACCCAATAGGGGCTTGCCTGTTTAGTTTATCTCTGGTACGCTTTCTCTTTGTAGCCCCGCTACACATCTGGCGGAGAAGCAGGGCAGCCGCTTGCTGGAGGAAAAAAGGAGGTCGTTTGTGATGAGCGTAGAGGCTCGTTGGGGTGCTTTTTAAAACTGCGAAGTAAACCATCGTGGAAACCCTAAACCCTCGAGAGCTGAATTACGTCGCTTGTGCGATCGGGCTGAGTACTGTCTCTTGCGAGAGTGACCGTTGAGTCCCGACGCCGCAGAAGCCGACTGGGAGAAGCCTCTCGTTGCTTGGTTCTAAGTTGTGCAGGGAACCCGTCGACGGAATGCGGGAGGAACTGTGAGAAGACCGTTGGAGTGTGAAGTTAACGTTCGCGGGGAACGTTGTGAAGCACGACAGTAGTAGGAGATGTTTCTCGATGGATCTACGACAACCGGGATAGGGTGCTGAGTATTCACGGAGCCAGATAAGGCGTGCATCGGAGAACTCCAATGTAGATTAGATCGGTGACCGGGCTGACATACGTTGGACGCTGGTAAAAGGGCGCAAACTGCTGCGCGGAGAAATGCTGGCGCAGGAGTCGACCGCACAATACTGGCTGCCGCGCTGGTCGACACGGGAATCGACATCCTGGAGGTCACCGTGCATGGCTGACGAGACAGGTGTTACCGTTTTCTCAGAGGAGGCATTCAGGGAGGAACACTCCTTACTTACGAGAGAATGGTGACTGAGTGCTTTCTCAGTCGCCATTCTCTCGCACTAAGGAGCTGATAGTTGCGGGCTCTAATCCTGCCGAGTTTGATGTACCTTGGCCTCATGTTGAAGTTGCATCTTGGAACGACAGGACGGATACGGCTGCCTCCACAAACGGAGATGGACACGAAGCCCCTAGTTTTGAGCCTTTGGCGTCTGATCGGCGACAGTCAATTGCTGCGATGCCACGCTAGCGTCAAGAACTGCATTAATCCGAGATCAAAACTCTGTGGCATTCCCGAGTGCGGGATCGCGACCGTGAATCGAGGTCAAGCTCGCGTTCAAGGACGCCAGCGCCGGCGCGGAGATCATCGCCGTTGGGAGCAACAGCAGGCCCTCCTCACGGAGCATCCGCAACGAGACCTGTGACTGGACCGCCCGATGCTGATAGACTCTATGGATTTGTGGGGTCGCCCACCGTTCCAATGAATACGTTTGCTACGGTTGGGAGGCCTCCGAATGAAACCGTTGTGCCCGGAACGGCAGCATCCGTGACAATTGTGCATGACGGACGGAATGGTGTGGGACGGTGTCCAGTCTATGGGAGTGATCCTGTGGCGGTGATGACATCGACGGGATCGGTAATGGCTACACCTGCACGGCCACTGAGGATCTACAGGATGACTGGAGGAGATATCCCAACGTATAGAGGAACCACGCTAGGAGTGGTGCTGGGGGGCTACGGTGCTACCTTTTCGAAGCCTTTCCACGAGCCGATCCTAAACACCCCGACCGAGTTTGGGCCAGCCTCTTACTGGCTGGGATCAGCCAACTGAGATGTTGCCTCCGAGCAGAGTACCCGCAACGACGCCGCCTGGTACGACTTGGTCTACGATCGCGACCCGGCACGTGGCCTGTCAGCTAGTTCATCGCTCGGATGAAGCGTCCCAACGCCAGCCATAATGCGGCTATGACTAGTGCCGGCGCTGGAACTGGATTGTTTGATCAAAACTTTTGGGGAACATCTAATTTTGGTTCTACCGTGTCTGTCTCGTCTTGGAATGGACATGACGTTCATGCGTCTCGATGATCCAGGCCAGAGTCCCGGCGTTTCTGTGGTCGAGCCGAGGAGCTCCTACTATTGGTGGACAAGGATCTTTGACGTCTATGCAGGGCGGATGAGGCTCAAACCCGCATGTATCGAGGAGGCCTGGTGCAGTATGGAAGTACGCAACCCACTCAGGGCTACAGATAAGTTCCCCGGTATCCGACTAACGCTTGGGGTGTTCTACTGGCTGGTCAGGTGGGTCACCGGTTATCTGTGAAGAACTTCGTCGACATGATTACTCCGTTCAATTCCGACATCTATACGGTAGAAAATGCCAAGGCGTTCAGGGCTATGTTTCAGAAAGTCACCCAACGAATGGAGGAGGGGATGAAGACGACAGTGTTCAGGCGCTGCTTGAATCACAAGACCGCCTAGGATTGGTGGGGCAACTCGCATATCGATAGTTGCGAGACGCTGCGGGTCTGCTTTTACAATCGGTTCATGTTCCTATCACCACCTCCGATGATGGAACGGCTGAATGACACGAACCGTACCCGTGAAGAGTCCGTGGAAGAGTGCGCCGATCGCATTAACACGTTGTGCGATGCTACAAACTACTTTGATCCGTTGATGCGTTACCAGTACTTCCCGAAGGACGTAATGAACCGGGGATGGTTGGTTACTCTAAAGGCGACGAGGTTACGTCGATTCCAGAAGCAATAACGGTGTTATTATATGAACATGCAGATTCCCGTGAAGCATGAAGATGATTTTAACGACGAGATATTAAGAAAGGCTACTGGCGACACGGCGGTACAAGCGCAGATGCTAAACATGATGCAGCAGATGTAAACCATGATGATTCAACACCGACAAATGCTGTGAGCGCCCCGTTCGCTGAGGAACCGCGGGACTGTCACCGCCCTACCGGAGGCCTAGTCTTCTAACGGTGGAGGTCAGCCTCAGCAACTGTACCGTGGAGTCAGACAAGACCAAAACATGCGTACCAAAACAGGTGAGTCGGTTTGAGGGCGTTGTTTGCGTGCTGGTTGTAGTCGAGCTACGTGTGCTCGCCAGTATGGTACCTGCAACCATTTTCAGCAGCCACGCGAAGGAAACGGTGCTACGATCGGTGGACGAACGCAGAACCGTCGCCCGTTGCAGTGTTTCATGTGTCACGGAATTAGCCATGCCGTGGCTTGGAGCCCAATGCTAGGGTGGCTTCAAGGGATCGCGATGCATGCGGTTGGATGAGCTGCGCTAGCAGCTCCGGCTTCGATGTCACCCTGGCTCGGCCACAGCAAAGAGGACAGGAGGTGATAGGATTATGTTGCTCCCTCCTCTTGTTAGGCGAGCGTCATGTTAGAGGTCCCGATGCAGCCGTGGTTGAGATGGTAGAACTGGAACTGAGGCTCCACGGGGTCAAAGAAAGGTTAGTGAAGATGCCCTCCTATCAAGTATGCATTGAAAAAAACAGCTGCGAAATTGACGATTGTATAAGAAGGTGTCAAGAAGGTGATCGAGCTACCGGAGGAAATTCTTGTTGAGGACTTCGGTGTACTGACTGGTAATGCCGCCGAAGAATCAATTGGTCTGGATAGAAGGCATGGAGTGTTATCCAGTCCGGATATACGCTTCATCCAGTAGTTCTTCTCGGCGATGGCCTGCCGCAGCTGCTCCTCCAGGTCGTTCACCTTGGCCTGCAGCCGCAGCGGGTTCTCTCGCTGCGTCTCGCAGAAGGCCAGCACGCGGCGCATCTGGTCGCCCATGGCGCGCAGGTCCTCCTCGAGCGCATGCCCGTCGGTGGACGACGCGTAGGACGGCAGTCTCACTCTCCCGCTCTGCAGCTCGTCGCCCGCGTCGACGTCCACGAGCGCGACGGAGCCGCTGGCCACCGCCGCGTCGTACTGCGCGTCCGTGAAGCCCATCGTGGCCAGGTCGGCATGGCTCACTTTGCTCTCCAGCGCTCGCTTCTCCTCTTCGAGATCGGCCACAGGAGTGTTATCCAGTCCGGATGTGCTGACAGTTTGGACCGGGTGCCGTCGTCTATCAAAGAGCATGAAAGGTTGGTCACGGATGAGGAGCGGAATCCATGGGAACTAGGCCCGACTGGGCCAGCTGATTTGGAGACCAAAGTGTATGAGAGGGAGATTGAAGAACGGCTGTATCCCTTGGATGAAGTAAAACTGAAGAAGGGGTATATAAGAACGCTGAACGCCTAAAGCGTATGAGAGTGGATGAGTTTAGGGCAGTTCTGGCCATACTAGTGGTGATGCTCCAACAGACTAAGGAGGTGTCCCTAGGAGTCCTGTCGACTCCAAAATATTGGTTGAATCGTATCGTCAGACCCTAGCGTATACGGGAGAGGCCATGCGCGCGAACCGTGACTTCAGACAAAACCTTTACTCCTGCTGCAAGTGTGCTCCGTGAAGAAAAGGACGCTCCTGTGAACACTTCTATGAAGGGCTGTTATGGAAGACGAAAACGTGCTACCCAAGGAGACTGCCAGGGAAAACGACAAAATAAAGCATAGTGTGGACGAGTGCGTCATGCTACAAAATATATTGGTGTCATTAAAGAAGCCACCAGACGGTGAGATGGCCGCGAGCATCTCGGCGAGTGTGCGACTACAAAAGAGGTGACACACGGTGGCGCAAAAAGTCTTGTATGACCTTGTCCGCGAGAGGTTGAACTCCGAGAAGGAGACGAAGGAGCTGGTTAAGAGCTCCGAGGAGGGTGCCGTCGTTGAGGTGCCCACCTGAGCGTGACAGAGGCAATGAAGGCCCGACTTTGATGAAGATCTTGCCTGCGTCATAGTGGAAAGAGACGGCGTGCTCGCTGGTGGAGAATTGTTCCTGCGGGTGTGATCCTTGGTACGCGAGAAGGACCGTGACGAGGTACGGTGTCTCCATTACAAGCCGAGGTAGGCAGCCGGCTCAAAGTATTGATCAAGATCCCTTGCTGGTACCAGAACGGATTTTGTCACCCGTGAAGTAGGTAAGTTTTGACTGTTCGTCCCTGTTTCAAGATCATACATACACGCTGGGAGAGCATGCTCCGTGCTACAACGAGGTTGACGACCGCGCCCATAAACGCTAATCTGGTGCGTGAAGGTTCAATGCACCCCAGGACTCGGAAAGTTGGGCTGCGCGAGGTCGACAACGGGGATAATGAAGACAGTGATGACTTTGTGCCCGGTGGAAAGCGATTGATGTGCTCAATTAACGCGGCTAAGAATATAGATGCTATGACGACCTATTGGTAGAAGGTCTTCCTTTGTTGGATCTTACTGTGCACGGTGCATGATGGCCAAGTGCTGGTGGAAAGTTGCAGCGCCTCGACGGAGGATGTGATCGTCAAGAAAGGTATCTACATTGCCGCAGTGATGGTGATGTCGAACGCAGCTTTTTGAATTTGACCACGGGGGTTCTGTAGACCATATCCGAATGGCGGGCCGACAATCAGCTCGGTGACTAGTGCAGATACTCCTACGCTGGGCGAAGAACGCGCGAAGGAATGGGTGCCTGGGCGGAAGGAGCAGACCAGATGAAGGACTACAACGAGCTCAAAGTTGGACGGTGAACAGCATGCATTGCTGACGAAGAAACTAAACTCATTGAACAACTTGTTCGTGGACCCATCTATGAAGCCGGGTCGGACTGACTTATTAAAGTTCTTGATTGACATTGGGAATCATTCGCCGCTGAAGCAGCGACCCTATCGTGACTCGCAGGCTGAAGGTGGTATCATGGAGGCTATGATCCATCAGTACCGGGACCTCGGGCTACTCCACCCGTCGATGAGTCCTTGACCCAATCACGTTCATTGATTTGTCTCGGGGGAGACGGGAGCTACGGATGCTGTTCTGGACAAACTTTCGTGGAGTAGAACGCCTTCGTTGTTAAGAACGAGACGGCAAAGCGTGACAAAAGACGTGCATTAAGGAACGTTTACGTGGAAGGAAATGCCTATTATTTCTTGGTAATCTTTGCGGATGCCTTCTTGCTGGTGTAATCGTCCGCTCCCGAGCCACTGTGCCCGCTGGAACCGTCATCCTTAGCTTCTGGCTTTTGATCGCCCCCGTGCTCGCTGTCGTCGCGGACTTCAGCGTCGTCTGCACGGAACGCCATGGTGGGGACGGCTCGACGCATACTGGATGGCCTGCATGGCTTGATGATGATGACGTTGTTACTAGCCTCGCTTTTGATGCACCTACCAAGAATGGTATATCGATCCTTGGAGTGCGTCTGTCGGCATTGGATCGGGTGGTTGGAGCCTTCCTTGTCTTGTTCAACCTGGCCAACCGCGTATGGCATGAGCTCGATGGCTGTTACATCTACTCGATGGTGTTCATCTTCTGTGGCGTGTATTGCCATGTGATCTGGGAATGTGAATCCGCGGGTTCGGTCAGAAACATGACACCGTCGATCTTGGCCTGGGACGCGGTGATTGCTCGATCCAAGGCGACGGCTAGAAGGTAACGTGGTGCGACTCTGATGATCGATACGTGATAAATGAGGAAGTCCCGCCCGTTAGATGGAAGAAGTGGTGCTATGACTGATGATGACGACGGTTCTACGACTGAGAGCGAGACCTATTCCGGGGAGAGTACGCCTTCATCCTGTTCGGATCTGCTGGCAGAGCGTGACCTGCTTCTCATTAAGGCCGGTGAACGGCATCAGGCGTGCCGACAAATGCGCCCGGTTCGGTAAGGTCACCTCGATTTTAACTGGGGATGATGTCCCGGATCTGGCTCTACACGCAATAGGGGAATGGTGCAAGGTGTTCCAGGAACGGTTGGAGGTTCTGTGAGCACATTGATCAATGGATCTGACCAATCGATAGTGTCTCCAATACCGGGGCCTTGGATGGTCTGAAAAGCCGACGTCGCGCCATCTTCGACGGAAGCCAAGGAGTGAGCGGCGGCCGTTGACGACTGGCATGAGGGGCAGCTCGGCTTGAGAACAGAAGGCACGCGGCGGAAGGTCTCAATGTGGTCAAGCAGAGGAGGGTAGTCACCCTGTGTATCACTAAATAGGGGTTCTTAACTATGGAAGGGAGTCATTCCGTGAAGCACATCCGAAGAAGTCTACCAAGGACATTCGCTATTTACGCCCTCGCTTCCTGTCTAAATCCTCTTTAAACGCACTTTGCTTCGTTCGGAAGCCTATCACCACCACAGATGGCACGCCAATTGCATCTGCGTGAAAAAAAGAGCTTGGTCATCCGCACTTTCTGTTGTAGTTTATCGGCAGTAAGGTATGTGCCTCGCGCTCGTTACTACACTCAAGGCTGTCCTTCTCAACCTCAGCGCTGCAAACGTCCTCGTCCGTGGGATCCTCCGCGATGAAGATTTCGTCGCATGGGTTGAGCGGCTGCCATCGGATCCTTCGAATGTAGCCGCGACTTCATAGACGTTTAAGCCCATTCGTAATTGCGTCCTCTTCCTCTGAATCTTCACACTCACAGCTGCAACAATCTAACGGAAATTCCCGAATAGTACCCTCTCGGGGTAACCTCATCGTAACCTCATGTAGCCTTGACTTCACTACTCACTCCGGTGACCAACCATCTCATATGAGTCTACCTCACTATATAAAACTGCCATAACCAACCATATAAGCAGTCTACACCTCTTTGAGCTACCAGAACGTCATTATTCGCCAAAATGCCAACAAGAATCCCCATCAGCATTTGGCGCAAGCAAGAGGTCCTTCGGTTGATCGAACAAGTCGGCGACAGCGCCCCTACGCGACCAATTAAGCACTTCAGTGCCAAGGGCTGGATGCTGGATGGCGGCAGCGTGCGCAGGTAATGGCGATACCGTGAAAACTGCTGGCTGCAGACCCGTCCAGCAGACGTACAGCAGGAGGGGGTCTTGTCTTTCAGGCGCAATGGAGGAGGCGCTCTATTGCGAGGTCGTGGCCAAGAGGCCCAAGAAGGAGAAGGTGACACGTGCCACCTGCCAGAGTTATTTTTGGGTGTCAATGTACCAGCAGCGCCAGCCCTGGTGGCTTCGCAGCCTCCCCCACTGGATCACGAGCTTCATGCGTAGCTACAGGCTGTCTCTCCGGCGTCGCACCACCTCATAACTCTCAGTGATGAAAAGCTAGTGGATCGCGCCGTTTCGTACATGAAGTTCATGCAAGTTGCTAAGCCTGAAATGGGCCCAGAGCGCACAATTCGGACGGATAAAACGTTTGAGGACGCGCGTAATCAGACCGTTGACATCACAGGAAGTCGCCGCGTTGTGGTCCGCTCTACTGGGTTTTCATCGATGCGGATTACCGCAGTACTGGCGGTGTCAGCGTCGGGCACAAAGCTTCCACCTCTTCTGATATGGAAGGGTAAAGCTTTGCCCTCGTTTGACAAAGTTGGCGGCGTTTATGTGGTCCGCCAGCCTCGCGCGTGGGTTGACATCCAGCTGCTGAAGCGCTGGATTGACCTCGCCTTCCCGCTAGTCGATACGAGCGAAGGAAAGCATCTTGTTTGGGACTCGATGGGGCGCACATCTCCAAGGATGTGAAGTCTACGTGCGCAGGTCGTAACGTGAGTATGCGTGTCATTCCTGGGGGACTCACGCCATACCTACAAGCGGGCGATATCGGCATTTCCAAGACGTTCAAGGACCTGTTGTACATCGACATTAACGCGTGGAAGGAGAGCGACAGGATGGAGCACACCAAGTTCGGTAACCCTTGTATGCCGTCGGTATGGATTGTCTGCGGGTGGGTCAGGAAGGCTTAGCGCGACACTGACAGCGGTACGGTGACCAATTCAATCGCTGCTACAGGTTTAGCTGGCCACTGCATGGACTGGTATGTTGCAAGACACGACGTATACGGAGAGAGGTTTCGTGAGAAGTGGGAGGCTTCTAAGTAGGCCGAACAGGACGAGATCGACTTCAACCTCGACGACCTTCACGATGCAGTCGATGACATTGCTCTGATTGACGAGTATGCATGACAAAGTAGACTGTAACCACGAGTAATACCTTTTGTGAGCAGATGAGGGTACTGTTAAATAGTGCCCCGGTTATTGTTCGGGCATTTACGTTAGCAGGTGCGTATGCTTACCGCCGTTTTACGAACACCGACGACGGTATTGTTTCCCAGCCCTCCGCGCTCCTAAGCTGAACCACCAGAGCTGCAACGCAAACCGGCCAATGCCAATTGTATCTCTTACCCGATACAGATTTTGATAGTGTTACCTCTTGCTAGTGATAAATAGTATTTCCCAAGGTTATCGTTAAGGATAGGATTGTCTAAAGTACCATTATTTTCCTGAATATGACAGGAATTCAAAGCCTTGACCATAGTTCAATTGCGCTATGCTAACTCATGTGACAAGTGGAGACGATACCCATGAGGTGTGCTTCAGCATCACCAACTAGTCAAAATATTAAAGCCGACTCGCACGGTGAAGTTCGATTTTGGCGATCGGCGATGCTGTCATTGAGCAAACACTGGAACGTTCTCATCAAAGGAACCTCCTTCTGCGATTCACCTTGCAGGGCCCAAGCCCACCTCATGAGTTCCAGCGAGTTTCCAAGACTACTCAACCAAGAATGCATTTCTACTACGTAGTGCTGGTGGCCACGGCAACAGTCCTCGTGTCCAATGGTGCCGCCTCAGCGAATGTCAATAACGCTCAGAAAAGCATCGCAAGATCTCTCTGCATCCGAGGCACAGCTGATGAGTACGACATCCCCACGAAGATCCCGAAGTCCGAAGATGAAGAAGAGCGAATGTGGTGGCTTGGATTTAGCAGTTTTCCTTCCGCGAAGACGTTCATGCAAAAGTTGAATCTATTGGAAAAAGAAGCAATCATCGTGCGCGGTATCGTGAAAGGAACGGATCCAAATAAGAATTTTGGCAGGATTGGAGTTCAGCCGTCTTTCGTGACTGCAGAAGGCGAAGGTTTACTCGAAATATGACCAAGGATACCGAAAGTACCTTTCGTGGGCGAATTGGGTGCGCACCAAATATGGTGGATAGTTGTACAAAGGTAATATCTGGTTGCAACAAATGAAAATCCGAAAGTCACTGGACGGTCACTGTGCTCTATTAATTACATTCTCTAACGCTATTAATACTACAAAGCTTTGAGGCCGTGTTCGCGCTGGTGGCCTTTACAGCTAAAGCATGATTTTCAGCGTCGTCGAAAAACGAAGACGAATTTTGAGCCTGCACCATAATCCTACTTTAACCATGTCGTGTTCACGCGCTTGTTTTGTAAGTTAGCGCAAACTTCAACTTCTACATAGTGGCATCAGATCGGTTTCACAGCAGTTGACAAGATGCTTGTCACAAGCATGATGCTCCTCCTGATGTTCATTGCTCTGTTGGGTCTTTTTAAGCCCCCTTATCTGGCCAACTTGGCCTGCTCCCTCAATCGGTAGTACTGGTCAAAAATATAAAACTCCTGCTCCTCAGTCCATTTTGCTCGCTGCCCTTGGCCGTCCACTTGATCTGCTTATTTGTCTTCTTCACATTCCAATCTATCTTCCTGAGCACACTCGCTATGGTTGTCCGATGCTGAGCACACTCGCTATGGTTGTCCGATGCTGCGCTTTCCTCGCTCATGCTGCCATGGGTAGCCTCTGCTGTGCTGCTGCTCTTCGATGTGGCCTTCGACTCCGCCTTTCACACCCGACGAGATACTTTCGCCATCTTGCTATCGTGTTGTGCAGCAACGAGAACGTAATACGGCGATCTTTTTGTATAATGAGAGAATTCCCCTGAGAATAGCGACTCAGTGTCATTTAAAAAATTGAGCACAAACAGGATTTAGCCCTCTAAAAGCCCCCCTGTTTTACGAATCGGGCGTATGAACCCGGTTATGGTGTTCTCATAGCAGATACAGTCAAACCCGTACTAAATGATATCTGAGAAACATGATATCCTGTTGTACATGATACGAAATCTGTCCACCGACTTGGTAGTTAGTAATATGTATGGGTAAAAGATGATACCTCCTAAACTTCAAACTTGATACGGTTTTGGGTGAAAACAAATAGTCAACATTGACTGTCAACCTGACTGGAAGTAGCTGGGGATCGTTGTCTGCCTCATCGCATCTTCTCTTTCAAACCCGTTGATCTTCTCGAACACGAAACTGCAGCGTCCGAAAATCGGTGAACAGCTTCAGCTCGAGGTCTGGATGATTAGATAACATGAACAGCACATTTCGAACCGCGTCAACCTTCTCTTTTGTACTCAGCTCCGTTGTCACTTCGACTATTTCGTCTTCAGACTCTTCTTGGTCAGTATCGTCGGATGTCATGTTCAAAATAAGATCATCTGTCGACTCATTTAGCAATTCCTCCGGGTAAGTAATTCAATTTCGGTGGCATCTTCTGCGGGTCGCAAACGAACTCGTCGATGCTTACTGGATTTCGCTGATTGCCAGATGCAGATTTTGTTCTTCTGCTCGGATGTAAGATTGCCGACGTGCTTGGCCTTGCGCCCAATGGTAAAACGCGAATGACCCTCCGACGCGAAGGAGCACCATCACCCATATATAGATGGTAAGCTACCGCGTCCAAGGCCCATAAATAGATCGAGAATGAGACCTTAGGACGAGATGGTAATCTAAAATCTTGATTGTATTATTATGCATGATCCACATCGCGTCCACGGTTCATATCGTTTAGTAACCGTTTTAGCTGTAATAGAATGTTGTTTGCATCGTGTTCGCGGCCGAGATTTTCGCCCAAAACCCGATTACGGGCCTCAAATTCCTGTTTTAGGGCCATCTCGAACACGGCCTTAAATTGGGTATCAGGAAAGTTGTATTTTGCAATCATTCTTTGCATGTTATTCATTTTGTTCAACTTCAGATGCTCCAGATCCCCTTCACCTGGAACGAGCTCCATTAATATACAGGGTGTACGCCCACAGTAGGAAATCAGATGTGGTGTTGGTAGAAACATCGTTATCTAGGCGTTAAGTTTGTATGTACCAACCAATGGATTCAGAAGCGCAGTGAATCAATCATTTTAACAAATTGACGCACATAAATTTATTCTGGCATCAACTTAGCTGAACTTCTCGGTGCTGGTTGAAAATCAAACCAAACACGAAGGTGTCAAACATTTGACGCCACCAAAGAATGATGGGCTTAATAGTACTACCTGGTATGTGTGCGATGGGATTTCTTCAGGGTGTCCATTTTTATGCCGTTTTGTTTTTTAAGTAACTTGACGGTTTTTCGTGTTCAGGGGCTTAAAATGTGAAAGCAATATTCGGAAACCAATTGACGAAACTCCGAGTCGACACTTTTCGTGCAAAATTAAGAATGCAAGAAAGAATACGGCCAGATCAAATAAGACTGCGGCTGACAAAATGATGCTACTGAATATTTTTGCGGTTTCAAGATAAACGGCACTGAAGTTGGACCATCCAGTTTCGTACTTAAATGAAGTTGCCAGGAGGGAGAGTTCTCGGATTGTCTAAATTTGATCGAGGTGTATCGTCAGGAACTCGTGTACGGAGATGGAGGAACTGGCGGCATTCTCAGCAGCAGGCGAAGAAGGACGGACGCGTTAACGGAGTGGCGAGTGCAGCAGTGACGGCAGCGCCGACAGTGAGTGGGCACCAGCGTCTGGGAGCGAATCGTGTGAAGATGAAGAAGTGTCGGTGGTGAACAGCGGTGACGACTCAAGTGAAGGCGGGGCTGAGGAGGATGCAAGCATCATTTTGATTGAACGAAGATCTTCGGGCGAAGGTCACTCGATTAATTCAGGAGGATCCTTGCGAACGGAAGTGCCTAACGGATAAGACCGTTGAGCTGGAGAACTTTCTGTGTTCTCTGTCGCAGATGTCCGGTGGAGAGCGAAGCAAAGGATCGTGACTATGTTGGCCGTGTTGAAGGAGACGGACACAGTACTCCAGCATCGAGGCTCTATTTTGCGCGAGCAGTTCGACTACTACCTACTTCTGGATGACCACGTCTGTCGTGGTGCTTGGTGTGCGTGTTACGGGGTGTCGACACCAACATTCACGCGCTACCGCAGCCGTATAAACTCTCAGTGAAGGCGCATGGAAACCACATGAAACTTTACGCCCGTACTATTGTACTATTGAACCAGTAAATCAAAATGATGCTTGTATCCAGAATTTCTAAAACTCAAAATATACATCAAAAATTTGAAAACAGGTGTTCGTTCAGACGATTTTGAGTGACAAGCGACTCGAAATAGTCGCAAACATCGAGATAACAAATGAAATAAATGCGTTTTGGCTCCGCGAATCGGAGGCAGATTTTTCTCGACAACTATTTCAACAACGGCTGAATGAAATACTTTGTTTAGTAGCTCATTCGAAAGCAGACATGCTCCTCTTTTCAAAGGTGTGCACCAATTGCGTTTGAATCTAATTCTAACTAGCATTTTTTGTTTGCCGCAGTCTCAAATGCTGTCCGATAGAACTGCGCAATCCAATACATTGCTTGCACAGCCTTCCAGACGGTGTGCGTGCAGGGTCGATGAAGTTAACTGGTACGCAAGTGGTGTGTTCGTTCACCATCACAGCGATGTCTGGTCCGTGCACGCCTTCAAGATTGTCATCATAGCTCAAAACTATCCCATGCGACAGACTGTACCTACATACTTATATTGGTGGTGCTGCTGCTGCTGCCACTGGATGGAGGCATTCCTCATTTGAAGTTATCACTTCGACCGCACAAATGTCCACAGCGACCAATTCCAGTATGTCTTCCTTACGTGTGCGTGGAAGTGATGGAGTCTTCGAGCATCAGGTCTCCGGTGTCACAAGCCCCAACGGAGACTACCATCGCATTGAGATGTACCCCACCCATTCAACGGAGCTGAGCACCACCAACTCGCCAGTTACCAGCTCTTTGGAGCGCTTTGAGTGCAAATTTGATTCCGGATCCAAGAATGCGCGTGTGTTGGTGCTGGATTTCAACCGTAATGGCGAGTCGACTTTAAAAGAGATGAGTCGGGTGGATGTACTGCGCATGACTCAGGACGCTGCAGTAACCAAGAAAGAGGATTTGAAAAAGGTCGGAGAGGAAGAAAACACGCCACGACGAAGACTAGAAAGTCTGAGCAGCAAGGAACGAGAAGTCATGCTGCAGACGCGAGGAGATACACCTGGTGATACGAAGGATGCAACGGTCTGCGATGTCCAGGTATGGGAGGGTTGTAATGTGAAATTATCCAGAACGCAGATTTTCTCATTGATTGATTGCTTTGGATAACCAGCGTGTGCATGCTCGCGATATTCGACGAATGGAGAATGTTTTCTCGGTGTCGAATGAACCGTCAATTGTCATCCGGAAGCAAGCAATTCTTATTAGTGCTGGTAAGATGTAGCCACAATGTTGACGTTTTGTCGTTTGCTTAACGTTGGCTTTGTTGCTGTAACGTGTAGATCCTTTGCGTGCGATTATATTGAGGAACCAGTGCCTGGTGTACGTTCCTGACGGAGCAGACAGCTTCTTGTCTATCCTGAAGAACAACTTCCTTCTGACCGCCCGGGAGAATGCTGAAGCACGATATGAGTTCAGGTATTCGACACAGCTATGACTGAGTACGTCATCAAGCAAGTGCTGACACTTTTTAATTTATCTCACACAGAGCACTGGAAGCACTACTAGCAACACTTGCTCGATACTTCCAAGCAGACTGCGAGAAACTCTCTCCGGTGCTAATCAGCTCGTTAGACCGACTCGCACATGGAGTTCTTCACTCGCGAGAGCTTGAGACGCTGCGTGACTTCAAGAATACGATGAATGAGTTCGAGTCCCAGGTTGATGGCGTGCGTCGTGTGCTAATGGACCTGTTGGACAACGAAGAGGATCTTCGTTTACTTTATCTCACGAAGCTCCACGAAGAACCCTCCCTCCAAAGTGACCTTTTCAGCTTTGATTCAGAGGAGGCTGAAGTGCTGATTGAAAATTATTTGCAAGACATTTTCTCGACGAAAACGCGTGTGCAACTAGTGCAGCATCGGATCACCAACACGGAGAGCCTCGTTATGTTCAAGCTCGACACGGCCCGAAACTACTTGCTTCGAGTGGACCTCGTGTTTTCGCTCGTCATGATCGGCCTGTCCGTAGGCACGTATGTTGCTGGGGTGTTCGGTATGAACTTGGCATCCGGGATCAAGGAAGCTGCGGGGTGGTTTTGGAGTGTTACGATAGCTCTCATAATCATCTTCATCACCATTATGGTGGGCGGCATCCAGTTCTTCAAAGCTAAAGGTGTGCTTTAGTTATAGAGTGGGTCATTTTACAGGTAGTGTAGGAGGCGTCTCCATCAATTTCCTCGGTGATGGATGACGATTGTCGAGTGCACCACTGCTGAGTCCGTCGTACCACAGCAGCAGCACGAAGCATTATTGACGATCAAATCAGTCGAGAAAGACCGGTGTCCCTTGCTGTCTTCTGTGTGGAGATGTCGCCACCTTCGCTGCTGTATCGCTCCTTCATCGAACTGCCGCTCTATCTCCGTCTTTGTGAACAGTTTGGTGGAGCTGCCACTCGCTCGTGACTACAAATTCGAGTCGCTGGTACTTCTGAGCCGCATCTGGAGCAGCGGCGAGGAGTTCATAGTAGGCAAGCTGAATGGTGCAGTCCATACACCACGGAGGTTCTCACTCTGTGATCGCCACTATTAACAATATTAATTTGCGTTGGCATTGCATGAGACGGTGAGACTTCGGACCCTGCCGATGGTTCAGTGGCTGTTTGAGCACCTTCAGAGCTCGACGGTAAAGTGGTGAACGAGATATTCTGGCAGTTCTTTCACGAAAATGATATCAGTTTGTTGCTAGATAAGAGAGCTGAGAGGTTTGTGCGGAATGGGGTGGAACATCGAGTAGAGTAGAGTTGAGACTTGCTGTGCTTTGCAGTTGAAATGGAGTTGGTGCGGTTTCTGGGAAACTATGACGCTGGCTGCGAAGAGAGTTTTTCTAGACATTACTATGGGCTTTACGATGAATATAGTGATACCCGGATCCATCTCTTTCGCAACGACAATCAACACAGCTGCCAAAAAGCGTACAACACCATTGCAATGGATGCTCCTGCCTAAAACGGCAATTTAAGAGTGTTGCTGTTTTTGCGCGACCTGCGGAGCAGAAAATATAAAGATGAAGAAAGACACTGGAAGCTGCGATGTAGCTGTATTTGGCCAGCTGCACCTAGAGATGGTTCTGTGGTTTAATCAGCAAGGCATATCAAGATATCAACCATAGCAATGAAAGTCGCCAACATTTTTACCGTTCCAGGAGCGGCCCAGAAGTATCAACCACCCAAATCTACCTCTCCTCCTGTCCTGGCGATCTTCCTATATATTATGTGAATTGGACTTTGTGTATCCTGTAAATCCTGGGCAAAAAGTGGAGCAATTGAGAAAATAAATTGGAGTATTTCGAGAAGAAGATGACGACATTGCGAAGTGCAGTGGTGGTGATCGAAAAAAACAAATGTCGGAGTTATCTCCTGTAGAATGGGAAAAGCTTTAACTTTCCAGATAGGATAGTGGTCCGATGGGCTGTTTTGGCCACTCCCAAGTGATCCATGCAGCAAGTAAAGGAGATTTGGGAATGCTGCAGATTTCTTGACCACGGGGCTCCTACGGGCAGAGGTCGAGGAGTAGGAGTGCTGAGGCCAAATACAAGACACTTTGTCATCTGGGGCAATTGTAGGGAAAATGCAGAGCGAGACGGCCCGGTGACTGTATGGAAATGGTAAATGGTGAGGGTGGCTGGAGCTGCGGTAAGAATCGGAGATATTGACATGATAGACTGGATTCACGCTCGCAATGGTACCGTGAATAAAAGTGCAATGATGCTCTTGAGATTTGCCGCTGATGCTGGTCAAATTGACGTCATGGAGTGGCTACTCCAGCACAACGCAAATCCGTCTGCCGAAAATGTTACAATCCAAAAGGTAAGTTTGGATATGGTGAAATGGCTATTGCAACACCAGTCGCATCACGTGGTCGTCTCGACATTATTCATTTTAGAGGGCTTAGAAGACATTACCCAGACTCCGTTGATCTCGATCGTTTGGATTGATGAACAACAGCTGTAGCAATTTTTACCACAAGCGTGTAAAGTCTCGAGAAAACATGGTAGGTTCTGGAACATTTTACCCTTAAGAGCAACTAATGTATCCACGCGAAGTGGAAGGTGAAATCGACTCCGTAGTGTTGTAAAGTGAACTGAAGAATGAATACAATCCAGACAAATAGCCGACTTTGCAACTGGACGGCATCGTTCTCCAATATAAATGATAGCAGGAAAAGTGGGGACAGCCCGAGTTTGCGCTTTAAGACAGCATGAATAACCACGAACGAAATGACTTCTAAGGCCACGTAAATACAGAGATTCCTTAGTGTGGCCTTGAGTTGGTCCCGTGTTATATCTCGAGTGTGGGGAAAATACTCGTGCGTCGGAAGCTGACACAGAATTGCCAAGTAGATTCCATAAAGAATTGGCACAGCACACTCAACAAACTTGACCAAAGCAAGATATTCGCAACGGAAAAGCAGTCTGAGTGTGCTTTCCACCATATCAACTTGACGTGCTTCTCTCGGAGATGCTTCGAAAGTCGGAGAATCGTGAATGTGGTCTAAAGTTTCGACGTTAGAGATAGTTTTACATCCGACAACTGCTACAGAAACCCCTCTTGCTTCATGACGTGAAAACTGGAGCTGACGAGTATCAAGCTCGTCCAGCATTTTGCAATGGCTGATACTAACAGCTCTGATAGAATGTTTTATTGGTGAACGCACTCTTATCAGTTTCCCTCTTTGTTCGGAATATTCGCAGCTGCTGGCAGATCTCTAGCGCTGTCGTTACGATCTTTGCAGAGAAACATTTTGCGGCCGTCGATGACTTCATGACCTTCAATTGTTTCTCGTGGATTTCTCGAATTTGAATTTGCAAGTCGTGAAATGAAAGGACAGCATGAACAGCATCAAGACCAATAATCATCCCAGTCGCCAAGCCAGAGTTTACAGCCTGCATGCAGGTCGCCACGTACAGCACATTAAAAACTTCCACTGATAAAACTGCGATGACTGGAATATATTCTTCCACGTGTGCACAAGCCCATGCTACAACGTTTTTCATGATGAGTTTTGTGAGCGGGAGCAAGAGCACAAGCACAGCTCGATTCCTACTGGTAGCTTCAAAGTAAAGTCTGCTAAAGGCTGGATAAATCATAACGAGAAGAGCTTGAACTCCTATCACGTATATCTGAAGTCTTAGCTCACGGCCCAGCGAAGAGTTCGCTTTAAATTTCTTGCGGCCGATAACAAGGTAGAAGACGCACACGTAGACGAAAAAGCAGGTCCCGTGCCCAGGATAATACTAAATGGGACGGGAAATACCCAAAGGCTTGCGATCATCAATATAGTCAAAACGTAAACAGCCATAGGCACGATTGCAACAACCAGGCATCGCATCGTTGACAGCTGCAAATTGTTCACCATACCCTTAACTTGGTACGTCAGCCCCATATCAATAATCACACCACTCACGAAAAAGCGGATCCAAAACATGTAGTTGGCTTTCCATCCCAGGTCAGGACTGCTCAAAGGGATGAACTCCAGAAGTACCGTCACGATTAGTGGTGGTAATGGTGTGATCAAACAGACAACCACAGCACGCGCCACTGATGTTTTTCGCTGTACAACTGAAATGCTTGCAACCTCTCGACCGACTGCATTCCGCGATGGCTGATCTGCAGTTTGTTGTAGTTGTCTGCAAAACGCCGACAGAAGCTTAAGGCTCGCGTGCACCACGAAGTGATGAGCATCTCGCCGGATTCATTGTTAGTGGCCAAGTGGAGACCAGCCTGTGGCGTCGGTGCCACCTGCGCAATGTTCTTTAGGTGCATGTTGGCAATAACAACTTTGAAATGACAGAGACTTTATCGTGGACTAAGAAAATCACAGAGCTGAAATTAGCATGGTAGACTCGGAAGCACCTCGAGTTTGACAACGCTGAGCGCTTTCATTCAGGAAGTTATAAACGGAA
This sequence comes from Phytophthora constricta, assembly GCA_011947335.1. Taxonomy (NCBI): domain Eukaryota; phylum Oomycota; class Peronosporomycetes; order Peronosporales; family Peronosporaceae; genus Phytophthora; species Phytophthora constricta. Next base: position 119,140 of record JAAVTI010000629.1, on the reverse strand, counting down.
CGTGAGTACATGGCTTTTGACAATGGATCTGTGGTCATTTGCACAGAACTTGTCAGCACTTCAGCCAGTTAATTCGCTCACCTCACCGAGTCTGCAGCTCGAACTCCCCATTACGCCTTACATAGCCACAACTTTGCAATGGCAAATTGCATGCATCATACTTGTCACACCGAATAAAAACCTCTTGTTCACTACACATCCAAGTTGAAGTTGACCGCCTTCTATTCGGGTAATGTCCGACTTGATCTTCGTATGGCGCAACTACCACATACAAACTTCAAGTACCTCGCGATAAGGATTCCTTCGTTACTTGCGCTTTCCTCTTTTTCCTCGTCACTTTCGAATTTGCTATCTAGCTATCTAGGGTTCCGTAGGAAGTACTTACGTTCAGATAAATACTGCAATCTCTATCAGTTCCGTCTCGCCATGGTGGAGGCCGTGCAGCTCCTGGGCATGGACGTCGTGTACTGGCTCTACAACCACTTTAAAGGCTGCGTGGTGCCCAACAAGGCCGTGGACTTTGCTGCAGGAGCGGGAAGAGTGGGGACATCCTACAGTTCTAAAAGGACACTGAGGTGAACATCCGCGACGAGGCGGATGACAGAATCGAACTCGTGACCAGGATCAAATGCATGGACGACCCCGTGGCAGGAACGGACCGGAAGATTCCAAAACAGGTCATAGGCAGGTCAGGTCAGAGGATCGATCAAGCCGCATATTAAACCTCATACAATCCTGCCGTCGGGCAGGCACAGCTGCCTGAACATGCAGGTCCAATGTTGCGCTCGCATCAAACAGCTTCATAGCCACCGTGCCAAATGCCTACCGGATCTAACACCAGTCCAGACTGGACGGCGGAGCGGCTTCAACGATCGCGCGATCCCCAGCAGACTCTGGTCGGTATAGTTGAGAACAGTCCACAGACTGCTTGGAGTTTTGTTCGATACCTTCATGATTGAAAGTTTCATTTTCATCTTTAAGAAACTTGACTGGCGTGACTCGAATTTATTATTATGATTAACGTATGTCCTCACATTATCAAGTGAAATGTTTCGATTTTGCCCAGGTCTTGTGATGAAGTCCACGACGCCACTGCTGCCAGCGTACCGTCCGTCGTTGACCCCCGCCGTGCATGATGCAGTTTACTCGTTCTGGAGGCTTCCCGGCAATGCCCGTGAGTCGCTGCAGTCGAATCTACCCAAGTTTCAAGTCGAGGTCGACGGGATCGTGGCTTTGGACTGGAATTCGTGGCTCGAGAGACTTGATGCCCATGGCGTTGATGGCGTTCCCATCGAGATCGAGACGGCGTGGGCTCTGGGGCTTGAAGCTGAAGAGTTTATCGACGATGGAGCGCTGGATCTGAAGCCTGACACGCGAGGCTCCCGTTGGGAAGCAGGAAAATGCTTGACACATGCTGCCTCACTCAAACAAGTTGCGTCGCTGCTAAGTGACGAGTCGGGCGAGTTCTACATGGCCTTTGTTGTGGGTGTCACCATTCTGGAGAAGGCGCTGTACGACTTGCACGATCAAAAATCGTCTACTTCTGAGGCTTTGCCCAAGAAGAAGAACATGATTCTGAGAGACCTACTGCACTCGGAGACTTTGGTGGGAGCTCTACCGGTAGGCTTGGTACGGCTACTGAAGATTCTCTTCTTACCGTCAGGGTTAAATCTGCGCAATCTGGTCTGGCATGGGTTTATGGCACCTGCTGAGTTCCCAAAGTGCTTCGGATGCCTCACACTACTTCTCACTATGATGTTGGCAAGATACTTCGAGAGGGGACGGGAGGAATCGAAGGTAGAAGATGAACTATTCTGCCTTCATAGCTTTGATGAGAGGTTCGTGCAGAAGCCTATTGAAGCGGATGGAGATGCAGATGGAAAAGATCTCGTTGCTATGTTGAGGCTTGAACCCTGTGCAAGTCGTGACGCGATCATTCAACGATGGTCGACTGCGCCACTTATTCCTACAGGACGGTCAAAACTACTGCAGCGCGCTTTGGATGCACTGGTGGTACACGGAGACGAGTTGTGGTTTCTGTTTGCTGCTTTGCCGGTGCTAGAACACGCACTGCGACTCGAATTTCTGCGCGTGAATCGGGAGCGTGCCGCGTTGTCAAGTGCTTATGGCTTCGCACAAATTGATGCGTACTATTCTACACTAGACGGCTTCGGGCAGAAAGACAAGCATCAAGTGCTTCTACATCCTTTAGTTTTGGTGGACGCTAAACGAGATGAAAACGTGGACGACGAATCGAGCGATTCTTGTCCTGTCGCGAAAGCCAATGCACTATATGAGAGCCTACCCTTCGCGTCACTTGCGATCCTCTTGGACCTCTTCATGATGTCCGAAGGACCCAATCTTCGTGCAAAGCTATGCCACGGCGAAACAAGTCTCTCGACTTTCATCGAAGATCGCGAAATGCAGTCCTCCACGCGTGCGAAAGTCTCAGCATCCACTCAGCAACTGCTTGAAGCGGTCGTGCTTCTTTGCGAAAGTGGTAAAACTGTTTCTACTCCAGCCGGTACTGCTGCTTCTGCATCCGCGGTAGCATCGTCAGAGGATTCATCATTTGAGAAGATGACGCTGCCATCCACATCCAGCCGCTACTTATCGTCATTTAGCGCTGTCACAACGAGCTCATTTCACCCGTTCTACCGATTGCACCGTGAGCTGAGCACTGCTCAAGAAGTCGCTTCAGATTTTGCAGCTGCTCGAGCACCTTGGACATTCTATCGCCTTGAAAATCTTCCAACCAAATGCGACACAACAAAAAAATCAACAAGCTTGACTCGGATTGAGTTTGCTACTGATCCAAGTATCATAACTATTGATGGCTTGCCGTTCACTTTGGTTGAAAAACCGAGCGAGTAGCAGAATTCCTAGCAGCGCTGGGTATTGAAGGTAGCACAACGAATGGGGAATCTGGTGTTGCCAAAAAGAAGAGTTTTGCGCATTTAATCGGTCAGCTGAATGATCAACTGAGCGTCATTTCAACACGAATTCAAGAGGATTTCGAGACGCACCACGTATCAAGGAAGGGAGAACCACGATCCAGTGTCTTCTTGGCTCTCTTGAACGGCACGAGTTCTGGCACTTTAGATCTGCTCGATCAATCGATAAGGCGCAATATTCTGGCCTTGAGTGACCAAGACGGGCTCAGTGTGGCAGCATGCATGATGGAGATCATTGCGTGTTGCCAGAGATCGCTTTTGACCTTCCGTTCACGCATCACGCAGCTAGTGGGGCTTGTTGCACTGGGGAAGGCACGCACAAACCACCGACGTTCTTTGCTGACAAGCATATTCTTCCTCCCCGTCTTTGAGCGCATGCAACTGGTGAGTTTGAGCATTGTGGAGCACCAACTCGTACATTTGCACGATGTCGCCGCAGATATGCAGCGTACTAGTGAGTCGGGAGTGGAGAAATGTTCCTCGTTAACTTGTGCACTCTGTCCTCGAGCCATCGCAGTGGAGCAACTTCAACGCAAGCTCCTGCAGTGCATAACCTCGTTTGAAGGCTGCACAGGTAGCAGCGAGGCTTCTCAAAAAAGTGGCGAGCAGGCGGTAGAACGAGCTCTGCAGTTCTTGAATTCAAAAGCTCTGAAAGCAGCGTTTCCACCTTCAAGGAGGGACGTGGGCACAACACTTTTGGGACGTTCAAACAACGATAAATGAACATCCAGGGGCAACGATACTTTCTTTACGATTTTGGATCCTCGACTCGCTTCGTCGATCTACAGACTGTTCACGACACGACTGATAAAACACAGAGTTCTCATTCTTCGTGGTCGGCTTTAAAAGCCACTGGCGCGTCGTCGCTCCATCGACTTGGCCGTGTTGGGTCTCTCAACAGGCCACGCCGCTTCTTGGGCAGTGTACTCGGGGCATTATGAGGTTGTGTGGAGACTCGATCATCTCGACATCTTGGTCCTCGTCGTCACCCTCGTAGGCGTATTCGTCCAGCAGTCCAATAGCGACTTTTTCGACGAAGGGAGACGACGCAGGCATCAGTCCCAAGAAGTCCGAGTCGGTGCTGGCGTTGCGGGAACGGCTGCGCCAGCGCTGGTTGCAGGAGATCGGGACGATGGCAGCCATTCTGGACAGTTGAGTGGGTTATGAACGTACTGCGGTGAACTTGAGCGGTTGTTGGTGTTTTGGATAATGAAGTGGTTAAGGCCCTAGAAAACTCGGAGTGTCGGTGGAAGTGATGCCGCAATTTGACTACAGTCTTCCACGTTGCAATGCGAACCAGCTGCGTGGCTGACGATTGTCAGCAACCCTTCCAGCGGTCAAGGGATATTGCGAGGGTTGGTGACAGTCATGAGTTCATCTTCCAACGAAAATGCAGCGCTTGATAAAGGTTGGACGATATTGATACCATCGGGTCGACAGATGAATGGTGTCATCCAAGAGCAGCCGAAGCCATGGAGAAGGGTGCAGGTGAGTCCTTCTCTATATTTGATTCTTATGTTCTTGTCTTTCTATATTGACACGCCATGTGGACGCACCTCAGACGCGTCCAAGCCACATGCCGACCTGTCAATCCGCTGCTTGCATGGGCGCACGTGTACTTTTATTGTGCCTTCAGCGTCGACTTCACGAAAGTGCATGCCGATATTAATATCAAATGTCAAGCATCGCCTTATCGTTGAGGCACACAAGCAGCTTGTTGACAAGAGTGATGTGGAGAGCAAGTCATCACTAAGGACGCGGTACGTTGCGGCAGTGTGGCTGGTCCAAATGTTACTACCGCAGCTTGAACCGCAGTTTGAATCACGATGGTACTGATCTATAGTTCCTCCACCTAGGTAACGTTGACTTCTGTAACGAGGACTGTCGTGATGTGTTCGAGCAAATGGCAGTATGTAATACTTCTTACGAAATGGAAAAGGACTGGGGCCTCGGTGTTGCTAGCTAAAAACGACAGCTAGACTACCTGATCCGACTAATACACTGCTTCACGTAGGTACCGGTACAAGCAGCAAAAGGCTCACCTTACACACGCGCTTCCAGTGATTCCATTCTTGCAAAGTGAGCGTGTGGGCTGTGCACCCTCGAAGGTAGGAGAAGCATCCGACGCACATGGTGACAGGTCCTCGTCGGTCATTACCGTTCCCTTCTGCATGTTGATTGCTTTCTTGTGGTGACGCACGTAGATGGCAAGCACGACTGCAATGAGTACACCGCAGCATGCCAAGGTGATCATCCCGATCATCAAGTGCGACGTGCCTGGCACAGCCAAGGCCTGTACATTAGACTCAAGCGTCGGTGTTGATGTTGACGCTGAGCTTAGCAAATCTGCCGCTTCTGAGGCAGCCATCACGGCTACTTGAACAGCTTTCGACTGCACGGCACCAGACACTTGGTCAATGATGGATTTCACATTTTTGGAGCGAAGGGCGCTGCTGTATGTTGAGCTCGGCGTTCTGGTGGGTGTTTGATATGGAGCCGCTGTTGTCGAGGAAGGCATAGGAGTGGTCGTTTCAGTCGGTGTTGGGGCCGTCGCTGGGGCCGCGGTTGACGTCGGTGCCGGTGTTGAGGCCGGGGTCCGTGCCGGAGTCGGTGCCGGAGTCGGTGCTGGAGTTGGTGCCGGAGTCGGTGTCGGTGCCGGAGTCGGTGCTGGAGTCGGTGCCGGAGTCGGAGCCTGAGTCGGTGCCGGAGTCGGTGCCGGGGTCGGTGCCGGAGTCGGTGCCTGAGTCGGTGCCTGAGTCGGTGCCGGTGTGCGTGTCAGGGTCCGTGCCTCCGTGTCTCCACCGACAGTAAATTGATGTTTGCCTTTTGTGCAAGTGTCTGCCTTCAGTGACAACGTTTCCTCCAGCACCTCCCCGTTCAATCCTGTCAACGAAATGCTCACTGCATTCAAGTCAACCACCTTTTCACCGGCACCATCAATCAGGAAGTAGTATGCTGAGTCAACCATATCTGTCTCCTTGCCATCGATCGTCAAACTCTTCACGCCCGACACGAAGTTCGTAGGCTGAATCGCCACCCAGAAGTTACTGCTGCCAGTCTTCAAACAGTACTCTACGTCGTCCGAGACCGGGCAGTCCACGAAGTCCCACTCGATGGCTAGTCTTGAAGGCGACTGCCCAGTGATACTCGCAAAAACCTCTGGCGACAGATCGAGGTCGCCATGCACGCATCCCGGACAATGGTCCAAGATGTACACGACCTCAGATGGTCGGCCTGCGCATGATGCATCCGTGCACCGCACCTTCGCGCAACGGCCGCAGTTCGTGGTGTCGTCCCACTGATCTGTGTTGAGTGCAGCGTACTTGGTGACGGCATCGCTAGGCCAGGACATGAAGTTGCAATTTCCGCTGGAGGGTTCTCCGAGGTCGTAGGTTGTTCCCTCACCTGTGAAGGCAGAAATGGTTGGCACCGTAAGAAGTAGTGCGCAAAGCACAAGCTGGTTCGATGATCGGGTTGTTAGCTTCATCTTGCTTTCGTGGTCTCAGTTAACTTGAGTTAATGGTGTTGGTGTTATTGCGCAAAAGCAGGAATGAGGAAGACAACAAGTTGCCATGCTCAAGGCTGGATGGAGCACGTGGAGCTAACATGATCGCAATACTGCATGAATAATGCATCTCTATCTCGCACCGGTCCGTCTTATTTCGGCCCGAGTGTGTCCATTTCCGGGTTCAGGCGAGTGCAGGCCTGCCCAATGAATTGGCTCGCAAAACGGTCTCCACGAGCCACATGACGCGGCTTGGTCTCACCGCGCGATGCAACTGACAGTCCACTCCGCCCTGCAACGTATCCGTTGAAGGCATTACTGGCGTAGGTAGTGCGAACGAAGAAATGTATAGCAAGCAGGAGCGACATACCTTTCTGACGTGCCAACGGTACGGGACGTTGCTCCCATTGGCCAACGCGCAGCACCACATTCCGTTCATTTAAGCTGTCGGCACATGATAGATGACAACAATGGCGCGTTAAGTCTCATTGTCGATTTATTTAACGCCTGGACATGTACGTCGCATGATTTCGGTGATACATGCCCAAGATCCCAGAACTTCAGAAAGTATCTAATCTTGACACGAGTCGATCAACTAAAAGCGTCGCGTGAGAAAATGCGAGGTACGTGGTGGCTCTTCATGAGATGATTGCCCTTCCGAGTGATTCCTGCCACCTCCAGGCCATCGTCATCCATCCGTTGACGTCCAACAACATGGGATCCATACACTTGCGGCAACTTTCGCGATCGGTCTTCGAAGCTTCGTTGATGTGGCGTTTGCCTCAGTAACGAATCGATCTATTTGTTGAGCACCGAAATGTGGCTGAGTCGATGTTGTCATCGAAGCGAGTGGGCTGGGGTCGAAATTTAGTTGTACCGGTAACTTGACGATGGCAAAAAATCTACTGCTTATGAAGGAGGTTGGTTGATGGACTGTAATTATGTAAGGTCTTTTCTGTCGACCGATGCTCTAGGTACTGACTGAAACATTAGTTCTTCCGTGGGGGACTTAGTTAGATGCTCGTGGAGCTGACGGTCTGCGGGGTTGCAATTGCGGTGTATCCGTATGAGACTTGCTCATCGACGGCGACATTAGTGTGGTAGTCGCTTTCGGATGAATAGCGGGACAGTTCGTTCTGACTCGCAACCTTGTCCTGCTCCAATTGCTGCTTCAACTGCTTCTTCTTCTTGATCACAACGGCGATTATGAAAACGACGACGAGGAAGAGGCAGGCGAGAACCGCCAAGACGCTGACGACAATCGTCGGTCCCGTGCCATGAATCGCTCGGTTGCTGATCGTCTCCGATGACCCCGCACTTTCAGCAGGGTCCTCGGCCGCTGCTGGGGCAGCAGTCTCTGTGCTGGTATTGGCGTTGCTGGCGCTTGCAGCTTCTGATTTTCTAGTAGGCGCCTCGGTTGTGCTGCGTGTTGTCTCAGTCGTACTAGTGCTCTCCGTAGGTGATGGAGTCGTTGCCGTCGGAGTTTCGAAATGCGCCGGTGTTGATGTTGACGGATTCAATGTGGCCCCGGAGGTAGCTTTCGGTGTTGCTCCGGGTGTAACTTCAGGAGTAGCTGTCGGTGTTGGCCCGGGTGTAGCTTCAGGAGTAGCTGCGGGATTCAATGTGGGGCTTGCCGTAGTTGACACTGGAGTCGAGCTTGGTGCCGCTGTCGTTGAAGTTGGCAACGGTTTCTCGACTGCAGGTGTCGCGGTGGGTGTTGGGGTTCCTTCCGTCGCAATTACCAGGGTAACTTTAGGGGTAGCTTTGGGGGTAAATTCCGGTGTTGCGTCGGGAGTAGCTGTCGGTGTTGACCCGGATGTAGATCCAGGAGTAGCAGCGGGGTTCAATATGGGGCTTGCCGTAGTCGACACTGGAGTCGAGCTTGGTGCCGCTGTCGTTGAAGTTGGCAACTGTGTCTCGACTTCAGGTGTTGTGGTCGGTGTTGGTGTTTCTTCAGTCGCAACTTTAGCGGTAACTTCAGGGGTAGCTTTGGGGGTAAATTCCGGGGTTGCTTCGGGGGTAGCTGATGGTGTAGCCTCGGGTGTCGGTGTTGGTGTCGGTGTCGGTGTCGGTGTCGGTGTCGGTGTCGGTGTCGGTGTCGGTGTCGGCGTCGGCGTCGGTGTCGGTGTCGGTGTCGGTGTCGGTGTCGGTGTCGGCGTCGGCGTCGGTGTCGGTGTCGGTGTCGGTGTCGGTGTCGGTGTCGGTGTCGGTGTCGGTGTCGGTGTCGGTGTCGGTGTCGGTGTCGGTGTCGGTGTCGGCGTCGGCGTCGGCGCCGGTGTCGGCGTCGACGTCGGCGTCGGTGTCGATTCGTTAATGCTCGACTCGGCCTCTTCTGTAGGCGTGCTGATCTTAAATTGCGATTTGCCTTCAGTACACTCCCCAGCCACCAAAGACACGACCTCCTTAATCACTTCATTGGCAAGGCTCGTCATCTTGATCGTCACACGCGAGAGATCGGTCTTAGTAGCACTTTTACCGTCAAGAAGAAAGTAATATGCCGACTCAACCATAGATGTCGGTTTTCCATCAATACTGACGCTCTGCACACCAACAACATAATCAACCGGTTGAACCGCTGCCCAATATTCGTTGCTCCCCTCCTTCAAGCAGTACGAGATAGGTTGTTCTTGCACAGGACAATCCACAAACTCCCACTCGATTTGGACCTTTGACGGCGTCGTTCCGGTGATAGCTTTAAAGACCTCTGGAGAGAGATCTAGATCTCCTTTCTCGCAGCCAGGGCACTGGTCGATGATGTACACGATCTCGGACGCTTTCGACGGGTTCTTACACAGCTCCGCGTCCGTGCACGACACTTGAGCACAGCGTCCGCAGTTCAAGGTACCATTCCATTGAACCTTGTTGATAGCTGCAAAGCTGGCATTGAGTGCAGGGTCATCAGACTGGTAGTTGCAATTTCCTCCAGACGGGTTGTTAAGGCCGTAGGTTGTTCCGTAGCCTTCGAATGCGCCCACCGAGCCGAACGCTATTGCTGCGGCGACGGCACTCCCAGGATAAGTGTTGGCTTCAATATCAAGTTGGGATGCATCTCCAAACGTTCGGGTGATCGCTGGGTCTGAGGTTGTACTTAAGTTCAAAAGTGAACTGCAAGTATCAAGGCCGTGGCGAATACCGAGAGGCTTTCGCATCGGTTTTGGGAAAGGATCGAGGTGTTTCAAGCTGAGGAGCATAACCCGGTTACTTGGACAGCTCGTCGTTTCAAAATCAAAGGATTCAGGTGAGTTTTCTGGCACCACGACAGGCCTGCTGACCCAAGTCATTAAGGGCGGACCAAGTGCTGATCCATAGTGTCGACTGTTGCGAGCATGATGCAGTGATGCACCTGGTGGGAGGGGTCTCGTTAGGTAATTCACGCTCGGTCGATCGTAGAGAAACCGTGAGCCCTTCGACTACAGCGTCGCACTTGTACAGGATTCACAAGAGCGAGTAGAGAGCATTCGAACGCTTCGCGGCGGTGGATCTCCAGTGGGAATCCACGCATGCTACTGACCATCCGACGCCTGCCTTTCACCGCAGCAATCGAGATCGAGCTCCAGAGTCGTTTCACTACCATGTCACACACTGCACCGACCGGTGTCGAAAAGTCTCATCGTGAATCACACTAAAAATCAATCGCACGTCGAGTATTTCTGTCTTCAGTTTGTCTTCCTCGTCGCATGTGGCCATGCTGGATCTCTATGGGCAAAGGGGTGGCTTCGGCGTGATAAAGCCCACGATCCCATTATGGTCCACCCTGGCATTGCAGTGGAGGCGTCATCCACCTCAGCGGCGTTTGCTTTAATTTGGACGATGGTGCAGTGCTGACGTGCTACCAAGGACGCTTCGTAGAAAGTGGCTGCACCGTTAAACAAGAGTCGAAGCAAGTGACGCAAGAGGACAAGGGACATTGAATACTACTAGTAAAGTACCGAAAGCCGAGTTGTGTTTCATAACATGAGGCTGCCTTATCGGACGTCACGTCACCTTCGAGCACTCTACGACGACTGCGATGGGAGCGGTTCCACTGCCGCTTGGAACAGAGAAATAACGGATGAACACGCAAATACACGCTACCGGTGGAGATCGAAGCTGCAAAAGCCTCTAACGAGTCCTGAGAGGTTCTCGAGTGCAGCTTTCGTGCCTTGAAACGAGGCCAAAAATTGGAAGATCTTGAGCGAAGTCGCTGCGTTGCTTAAATCTGGGCGATAGTGGACTGAATACGCACCGGGGAGCTGAACGTGTCGAAGGACCGGGCCATGGCCTCGTCACGGTCGATACGCTTATCATCCAGTTTCTTCTTCTTGGCAGTGTAGGCGACAGCACCCAGAGCGATGCCGCCCACCACAGCACACACCACGAGGGCGATTAAGACAGGGCTGGTCCCCGACGAGCTCTCCTCAGACTTGGTCGTCACCTGCTTCGTGTCGTCCGAACCGGCCGTTTGAGAAGTCGAGTCCGACACATCGTCGCCAGCGTTCGTGTTAGATGTCTTCTCGACACCAGCCTCGCTGGACTGCAGGATCGACACACCGCTGGAAGACTCGTCGACCGCCGTCACCTTGCCAGGCAGAGCTGAATCCGACGAGTCGCTGCTGGAAGTGTTGGCTAGAGAACTAAACGTGGTGGACACGCTGCTCTGCTGCTGCTGGGTCTGGTCCTGAGACGTCGAGCTGCTACCTGTAGTAGGGGTCGAAGTCGGCGTCGACGTAGGCGTTGACGTAGGGGTAGCCGTAGTAGCAGTTGGCGTCGTCGTCGGAGCTGCCGTCGTGGGCGTGGGGGTCTTAGACTGCGTGGTGCTGGTCTGACTGCTTTGGCTGGTCTGACTGGTCTGGCTGGAGCTGCCACCTGCAAAGTTTGACGAGCCCTGAGTGCACGTGTCCGAAGTGAGCGACACGGTCTCCGTGACAGTCTCGCCCGAAACGGACGTGAGCTCAATGTCGACAGCCGACATGTCGACGTTCGAGCCTCCACTCAGCAGGAAGTAGAAGCACGAGTCGACCATCGTCACATCCTGGTTGGCGATTTTCATGGAGGCCACGCCCTGCGCCATGTTGGCGGGCTGTACGGCCAGCCACGAGCTGCTGCTGCCGCTCTTGGTGCAGTACTCGACACCGCCACTTACTGGGCAGTCCACGAACTTCCACTTGATGGTGTACCGACTCGGGTCGGACCCTGTGAGCTCCTTGAAGACCGTCGGGGACAGGTCCAAATCGCCCTCGACGCACTCGGGACACCGGTCCACGATCCAGACCGTGACGGTGCTGCTAGTGTCGCTGCAGCGCGAGTCGTCACATGACACCTCGGCGCACCGACCGCAATTGAGCGTCGAGTCCCATTGATCATCATTGAGCGCGGCGTAGTAGTCGCCGACGCCAGGGTCGTACATGAAGTTGCAATTGCCGGCCGACGTCTGGCCGAGCGTGTACGAGGTGCCGTCACCCGTGAAGTAGGACGAACCTCCTGCAATTGCTACGGCGGGCACGATCGCCATTAAAAGAGACTGTCGGAAGAGCATGACGGTCCGAGGCCACTTTGACGTGCAAGTTGGTAATGCGCTTGAAGGGGCACTCGAGGAATGAAAGTGCTCTGCCTGATGGAGTTTGACGGCGCTCAAGACTTTCGCGATTGACGAGTGGGGGGTGGACGAAGGTGAAAAGGCTGAGGCACAGCAGATCGAGCACTGCCATCCTGGCCAGAGCTGGTCCCATGCAAATACAAAGTCGTGGACATCACGTCTTTGCAGGGTCCGGCCTATCTGTCGCCTCACCAGCTGGTGCGGCCGACTCGTGGCCGTGCCTCTCCGGATGTTGGCTCGCTGACTCGATTGGCATAGCTGTGAGGTTTGAGTTCCCCACTGCGTTTTAGGTGGCGTCCCGCATAGGCAAAAGCAGAGTCGCTGAGGTTTTGCTAACGTTGAACGTAGAAGTTGTGCCCTGCATGGCGAGCTTCTGCATTAGAGACCGTAGCCACCAATAGAGTCACGGGCAGTGTTTTAACCCTTTGATCGCTACTGAGCTCGGACAATTTTTCAAGTCGACGACACGAAGCAGTGGCGACTAGAGCCGCAAGTCAAAACTCTGGTCGCAGCTGGAATAAGCGATCGGCTGCGACCAGAAAGCTGGTGCGGCCGAGCTAAACAGCGTGGATGGCATTTGCAGTCGAAATCGCTCGTAGCCATCGAGCACCCTTCGGTCCAAAGGGCCTTCAATGAAAGCTGGCTACGCTACTCGCTCCAGGATTTTCGTCGATCCCCCGTCTTGACGTCTTGATTGTTGAAGCGAGACTCGAGTTTTATAGACGATCGAAAGGCGGTGTGCAGATCCTAGGAAAATAATACATGTATAGTGCTGTATGCTCTCCGTGAGCGAGCTGCAGTGCGCAGCAACGCTGCCGATCGCCAAACACGAGCCGCTTCGTTATGTCGGAAGTGCACACGTGACAAACGACTTGCAAGTCACGCTGCAACGCAGAGACTTCACGAGGAGGCAACCGTAGACCAAATCTCCTTGCACCGATAGACGGTCGGACAAAAGTCATAGAGAGCTTGCAATGGCACGATCAAGGCAAAACTCTGGAGTCTCAGCTTTGCCCCACCGAGACATCGATCCTCGACCGTCAGACTCTCCACTCGACCGTGGACGTGTCCACTCACTGACAAGCAGACAGCCGGCGGTCGGCTGGATGGGATAATCGCTCTTCAGCTGCAAGGGTTCACCCTGACGGCCCCGTGCAACGGTATCGACTCATTCGGACTTGTCTCGACTCGGCTCCGCCAGGATCACCCTGACACAGTCGCCGTCGCAATGCAGCTCGAAGATGCATTTCAGCTTCAGACATCCACTCACCAGACGACGGTCTCCGGTCCAGACGTTGACGACCTCGAACAAAATCCGATGGAGTGGAAGGCGAGCAAGCGGTTCAAGAATCCGTTCGAACCACTGAACTTGTCATCTCAAGCTGCTGCAGAGCTTGAAACTCTTGCAAATGTGTTCGTGACGGAAAGCGTGCGCACCTACGAGCGGTTCTTGTTGGATGAGAACCGTCAGGTGGACGGTGATCGGTGGAAGTTCATGTACGAGAAGAGCGACGTTCGGTCGTATGCCGAGCGTGCTGGGTTCTCGACACCAGTACCAGGAACGGAACCGTGTCACCATCCACGCTCACATTCGTCGTCAACGTCAGACCTTCCGATTGTTTTGGTGACCGGCACCATTGAGGGTGATCTCGACGACACCATCTACGGCTTTGTGTGTCCGACACTCGACACTATGCGCATCAAAACGTCCTACATTCAAGACACCATGTATCGCGCGTGCGTGCTGGCCTCGTTGGTCACTCCAACTGCAGAGGAGCCGTACCGCTCGGTGAGCATCAAGTGGGTCGAAAAGGGTCAACCGTTGCACGTCCGCGCCGTGATCAAGAACCGCGACTTCGTCTACATGGAGTCCACCGGAGTCCGATATTTGAGGAACGGTGAACGTATCGGCTACCAACTGGTGCACTCAGTGCAATTCCCAGAGACACCTGCACGGAACTCGGCTATTCGAGGCAACATGTCCATGAGCGCTATCTACCGCCAGCGCGACAACAATGTCGTGGATGTGTTTATAAAAGGGTTTCTGAACCCGGCAGGGGGCCTAACTCGGTCCATTATCACTCGATCCGCAGCAAAGGCTCTGCTATCTGTGGCCAAGAATGTACATTGCGCCGAGATGAAGAAGCTGGCTTGGAGTATTCGGCAGCGGAGCTCAACATCAGGGCAGTTGGAGCCTCGAGCTGATGAAGCGTGCGTGGCTTGTCTGAAGAGGGCATCTACGAGGCAACTTCTTCTTCACAGACGTCTTTGCTGTGGAGTGTGTTTGCGGTATGTTTGTTCGTCGTGCCGCATTCAGAAGAAACTACACTTTATGCTTATGGACCGCAAGATGATGCAGCAGGAGGTGGCATTTTGTCCACGATGCTATAAGGAGTCGTTAGAAACAAAAACGGTGACTGTGGCTAGTCACGAGCTGATTTTCAATGACGTGTACGGATGGAACGAAGCTTGCGCGTACACTTCAGGCACGGAGATCTCATTGCTTGACGATTTAAATTGAGGAGAAGGGCATATTATTTATGGGGAAATGATACCGTGGGTGCAATCCACAGCAATTCATGAGAAGTAAACGCTGACAATGGGTACGATTCCTGGACACTGCTCAGCTTATCTGGTGTGTTCGCAGGCACCGCCGAAGAGTAATGAGTTGGTACCTGTTCACACACGAAATTGTTCGGAGCTATCGTGTAGCATTTTACAACAGCTTTGTCGTACACCACACGAGGAAAAGCTTTTATGCTTTCACTGTACAATGATTAAAATCACAAATACGAATTCAAATACTTCCGCTAGTCGAAGGGTAGCCAAAACCAAGGTTGACGATGGGTGTTTAAATTAGGTTGTTTGACGTTCGTGCAAACGCATACGATATGCTGGCCCTACAGAGATGACTCTCTGGACCAGCAGGGCAGTGGGCCCGCCTGAAACGAAGTAGACAAATGATAGTTATATATTTTATTGTCATTGCCCAGCAAATAGTACTGGCATTCAGCTCCTATCGGTGAACTTTGAGCAAAGAAAAGTACTTCTATTTCCAGCACTGATATCACTTTTTGAGCCCCTCACAATCACAATATTTAAGATCGGAATTGTGAGATCTATGCTTTATAGAACCGCAATGGATCCCACACCCGTCTCGACATCATATTGCCCAAATTGTGGTGAAGTGCCTAGAAGTAAAATGTTGTATTTGAGCCAACCCCCAGGACTTTTGCCAATCTTTACAAAAACATTTCGGCCCACCATTTTCAATGCAGTGGCCAACTTCGCTTCCTACTAGGTACTTCTCCGATTCTCACTTCAGCTTTTCGGATGCCGAACACGATCTCTAACTCTAACTCGGACATCTCTTCCCACTTTTTCGGCGGTTAACGAAGGTTTCGATGAAGAGGTAAAAGGGTAGTTTAGTAACAAGAGATGATTTATTGAGCAATGCAGTCTCTTCATCTGCATAGGTATTTAGGTTATTTACTTATTGGCGCTTGGCTGCGCCAGTACGTATTGCGTGTGGTAACCGACTCTGATAAGTTATTAATCTTAAACATTGGCAACCAGTCTGCGATACAATATCCAGGAGCCCTACTAGGGGTTAATGTGCGTCTGTGGATCACTGAAACGCGATACAGTTAGCTAGTCTCAAGGACTTGCTGCGCCGTCGACAACGAAGTTCCTCGTTCCCAATTGGTCCAGACCCAGCAAGGCGCTGGGTCTTCCGTTCTAGCGAGTCCTCACCGGGCGACGTTGACAGTTTTGCTTGTATTTTCCATCTACGCCGCCGCGTTTAACCACGACGAAGACGTAGTGGAGCCATTCCAGGAGACCGAAGTCACGACCGACGAGTACAAACTTGCCCCGAAATTTAATCCGCAACTCTACATTCGCTTGGAATGCTATCGTCAATGCAAACGGAGGCATCAGCATCGGAAAATATGGTAAATGGCTGACTGGTAATTCCTGTCCGGGTTCCCTAAAAATCTTTGGTCGCTTGGCCATATACAAGGAGCAGTGAGCTATCGTGTACGCTTAGTACTTCCCTACATGAGGTACGAGGCGCCACACCTGGGAGCACGCAATTACGTGGCTCGATTCCCGTAATGCGACGATTTCGGCTGTGGTCGCAACTCGCTCGTGGGTCTAGCGTCAAACTAAAGCATGCCGCCTCTCCTGATAGACACAAATGGAAGGCCCCAAAGAATTCCAAGTCGTGGTCCTATGGGACGACATGACGGATGCAGCGTGCAAACCGCGGACTTTGGTCAGTTGCCGTGGAAGAGATCGACTCGAGTACAATGATGGACGAAATTTTCCTCTTAAACCTTAATAAGCTTGCTTACCTGTGGTAGGTTTGTAGCAGCCAGAAGAATGATCTAGCCTCTGTAAAATGCGAAAACTAGTACAAAAACAGTATTCATTTAAAGTCAGGGTGTTTTCTAAACAAGCATAGCGCTTTTTGTTTGAGTGCATACATATTTTGGTTTTCGATAAGGAGAATGGCATTGGCCGTTCTGATGTGGGCCCACATGACTGATGCGGTCCGCAACACTATGAAATTCACGGACTTCACGGCATTCTGCTTTGAGCTCGTTATCAAGTGCAGCAGGGCCCCCTCTGGTCAAAACCTTGAGCAAACCTTCCCGTGGTTAACAGTAACGATAATCATACCCTGGAATTCTTCTTCTCGCACATTACTCTTATCGCCGTTCGGATGGAGGATCGCATCATCGCACAAATCAAAAACAAGCCAAGAAGCATTTTTAATATGACTCATGCTAGCAATAATAAAAACTCGCCGTGGTGGGTCGCTCCTTTCTCGACGTTAATGCGGAGGTCACGCATTTTAAACGATACTAAACGACCTAGATAGGATGTGCTAAAGCCGATATGCCGACGGCGGCCAGTCAGAAGCTGCTCTTTAATGATGTCTACGGCAATCAAAAGTTTAAACTAAAGGTTTTGAGACCAAGATCTATTTGCTCAGTATTCACTGAAGCGAAATTTCCCCACAGCTGCCGTGCTCTATTCTGCCATATACCTTGTTAGCACCCTAGTACCGGGGTGACAGGGTTGGCAGGAGAGTTCGCTGAAGCTCTCTTGGAATTTAGATATTCTGTTTTAGGAGACCACAGACATGTGTCCACGACAAATATTGGCTGCGCAAGGACTCGTGGGTCTGCTCGTGTTGTAAGCTGCTAAAAAAGCTGCTATGGCCTGCATCTTGTTCGTTGTGACGTATGCGGTGCAGCTGTGAGATAAGGATTTAAATCGGCATTAAGCGCGGGTTGAAAGCAAAAGATTGGTGTACCATGGAGAGGAGGTGGCGACACAAACACGAGTCGTGTTTCACGACCACACATTGTGACTACAAGTCGTTACCTTGTCGGCTACTTCGAATTCGATTGTGTTCACGAGAGCACCACTGGAGCAAACAACAAAGTTTGAAAACGACAGCCGACAAACTTACGAGCCTTGCTTGAGACGGAGATGTGAAGACACAACCAGGCCGTTATCGTGAGGCAGTCAAGATTGGCACTCTCGGCAAAGAGCCGGAAGGTATCGACACGTGCTCACAGGTGCTTGATCAAGGGATACAGTCCTTGTTAAACAAACACATAGCCGGCGAAGTGCTTTCCTGCGATGGTTCAAACCTCGCAATTCCACTCAATCCTCACTCCCAACGTGGCACTTTTCGTTGCTTTATTGCAATCGAGTTCACTCCACGCATGTTGTTGGTGCTGTCGGACAAGGGTCTGAGAGTCACCTTGTCCATGATTACTGCTCGCTAATCGCTATATGTCCGTCGACTTATCGGAGACCATGATCGAGTCCATCTGCTAGTAAGGCTTTCAAATCCTCAAGTAGCATGCTGCGAGGAATGGATGGGACTGACTGACGTGTGGCGCATGGCATGGGCTAGGACTGGCTCACGATCAGCATCACTTGTCGGCATTCCCGCAGAGCTCAAGAGCTATCGATTGGGAAGGGATGGCACAACGCATTGGCACCACCGACTCGAAAGTCGTGGCATCTCGCGATGGTCTTCACTGATCCTTTCGAAGAGAAGCGCGTGCAGACTAAGATGAATGCGTCTGCCAACAAACACTACACCAGCCCATTCGCACCGCTGCAGCTATCTCCGACCAACGCTGCGGAGCTGGAAACACTCGCGCAAAAGTTCGTGGATCGCAGCATTGCCACCTACGAACGGTTCTTGATCGACGACCACGGCAAAGTTGACGAAGCGCGATGGAAATTCTTAGCTGCCAAGGACAGTCTGCGTGCATACGGAGATAAACCGTGTCCTGTTGACGCTCCGGGAGTGAACGCACTGTATGACGTTGACACTCCACTCGCGGATCTACCGGTCGTGATGGTCACCGGAACCATGGTTGGAAACCTCGACGACATCATGTACGGTGTTTTGTGCAATTCGACGGAGGCGATGCGACTCAAGACGTCTTATATTCACGACGACCTCGTGGGGAGCTGTGTCTTAGCATCCCTCGTGAGCCCGACACCAGATAACCCATTCAATGCAGTGGACATTAAGTGGGTCGAAGTCAAGGTGCCGCTCGCAGCTCGTCCTATTATGAAGAATCGTGACTTTGTTTACTTGGAGACAACGGGCATCGAGCGACTACGCAATGGCGAACGTGTGGGTTACCATTACGTCCACTCGGTCCAATTCCCCGAGACACCTGAACGAAACTCAACAGTTCGAGGCAACAGCTCGATCAGCATCCTTTATCGTCAGCGTGACAGGAATGTGACGGATGTGTTCATCAAAGGCTTCTTCAATCCAGCCGGCGGTCTCGTGCGCACTATTACGATGAGGACAGGAGCACGGATGTTGCTCTCTGTTGCCAACAATGTTTACTGCTGCCAAATGAAGAAGTTCGTGTGGGCTCTCCGTCAAAAGTACACGGCCGACACATCCTCATCTAACTCAGAGAGCAGCCTTGTCGCTGCTGCAATCGCCTCTGATGAAAAAAATTGCTCGGGCTGTGGCAAAAGCAGTCTGTTTTCGTCACCGCCGCAAGCAAAACCAGCCGCGGTTCCAAGATGCTGCAAAAAGCGGCGATGCAAGCTGTGCATGCGCTACATGTGCTTGGACTGCCGAAGGCAACACTATCTAAGCTTCCTGTTGCCGGACTTCCGACTCGCACAACGTCTAATTACGATCTGTCGAAACTGTGAGGAAGAGGCTCTATCCGTTAACGCCTACAATATTGCGCGCGAGGAAGTAGTCCAGGAAAGCCTACAGCATCCCTGGTACCGAAGTGATACGTTCAACTCGACGGTATCTAGCGAGTAGATCTTTTTATCAAACATGAATGAATATAACTATGATGACTATGAAGTGATGCTTCTCGCGTTCACATGTGTGTTGAAGTAGAAGTGGGCAATTCTAGCCAATTTCTTAATGCTGAGTGCGTTGAATGTCATCAATATGACGTGAAACTTAAATCTGCGTCCTTCGGTGCCGACTGAACAATGTGATCCACCATCTGCGGGATCATGCGCTGGTTGACAGTGTGCCATCCAAGTGAAATCGACTGATCGAAGCTGCCTGTCCAGCAGTGCTCGTAGCCACGACCATCAGTGACGCCATAAATGATGGATCCGTTGAAGAATGGCTCGGTGGTCGTCTTTAAGAAATCCTCTAGGAGAAACACGGCGTCGTTCAGGTAGTAACTATCCGTGACGCCCACGTAAACGTGCAACTTGTTGACAAGTTTGGCACCAAGTCCTCGAGTACGCCACTCCCGCTCCAGTTTAGCACGCACGTCGTAGTTAGCCTCCCAGTACTCAACAACCTCAGGGTGGATTTCACCGGTGAGCTTATCCCAGACTGCAGCCGGGTAGCCGTCCGTATTGTTAACCGGTGAGTACACGGCTTGCCACGCATCCCACTGACCACCTGAACGTCCTCGAGAGCCCATGGCAAGTTCGTGGTGATTTTCCTCCACCATCGTCTCACGAATGTCACCGAGGTAGTCACGCTTGGCACCCCGGTCCTTCTGGGTCCAGTCACCTCGAGCGAAGTAAGCGTTCTTGTTCTTGAAAAGATCAACCTGCTGGAAACGACGGAAGTCGAAGGCATCCGGGCAGAACGACCAGCAGCCGTTGTATTCCTCCGGGTAGTAAACTTGCACCGCAAACGATTCCCATCCGCCAGTAGATCCGCCGTACATCGTGCGTGCCCAGCCCTCACCGATGCCACGGAACTTTTCCTCGATGTACGGCAGGAATTCGTAGGTTATGGCATCGCCGTAGGGACCGATATTGGCACTGTTGACAGCGTACGAGTCATCGTAGTAAGGATTCGCATGCTGCAGCTGCACCACGATGCCTCGCTTGTTCGTAAAAGCATCTTCAGCCTTGTCAGACGTCCAGTTGGAAAAGAAGAAGAACCCGTACTGCTCGCCTAGCGACCCAGTGCTGACATTCTCAGGCGGTGCCGGCAGGAAGCTGTGCTCGAAGTAGCGGTTGTAGTGCGTATGGTATACAAACACCGGGTAGCGAATGTCCTTCATGGCTTCGTCGTAGAATTGATACGGCAGCAGCACCCAAGCCTTGAGGTACACATCGGTGCCCCAGAACTCCGACAGCGACGGGCTTCGGAATGTCACGTGCTTGAGCAGCTCATGGGGCTCTTCAAGTGGCGGCAGCTCCGGTTCAACGTGAGTTAGCACCAGGTTCACTGAAAACGTCTTTGGGTCGAACTGCACGAGCTTGGAAGCGCTGTAAAGCGTGCCGGGTGCAGTCAGCACTCCACCGTCGCTTTCGAACGTCGTAAATTTGGGTAAGCGCAGGTTGCGTCCATCGGAGCGGTTGTACTCCACATACGGGTGCAGCACCGCTTGCACCCAGTACTCACCCGCAGGCACTTCATCCAGGAACAGCATCGGGTAGCCGACTGCGTGTGTGGCGTTCAACTCGCGGTGCTCCGTCTCACCTGGGGCAAAGTCCCAGACGTCGACCGCGAAAATCTGCTGCGTGTCCTCCGAGTCGTCGACCAAGAACCGCGGTTGGTCCTCGCCTTCCGGGTCGTGCACTGCGTGTTTCTTGGCGATGCAGACCATCAATCGGCCGGTGATCGGCTCGGCGTGCGTCGAACTGCGGAAGTTCACTCGGAACCGTGGCAGTGGCGATTCGGAGCTGAGACCAATGTCCGTAGCATAACTTTGCGTCTCGGTGGGCGTCCGACTTGCCAACAAGAACCCGGCGATTGACACGGTCCAGACCAGCGCGATGAACGCCGCAATTCCGAGTTTGCGTCTGGAACTGCTCGACGGCGACTGGAACGGCGCGATCGGCCGCTCACCGCCCGAAATCAACGACGCTCGCTCCGAATCGGAATGCAACGACATGAAAACTGCAGGAATCGCTCGTAGACGGATCGGACCGAGTGGTGAGGCTGCAGAGACTTGGGGAATGGCTCATGGCAGAGGAATGACCGGCCACTCGATGGTGATAAGCAGTCCTGGTTCTGTGCGAACGAATTCGTGTGGAGATGGCGGCCTGTTGAGCAATCTGCCGTTGGAAAGACGCCGCTTCACGCGCATTGCCAAGTGCTGCAGCTGCACGATGCAGTTGCCATACTACACGTCGAGCAGAACTCACGAACTGAACGAGAACGGAAGTCTTGTGTTGTCATACAGTTAAAAAAGCAGCAAAAGCATCACTATGATATCTCGATCGGTCTCCGTTGTGCAACGCCAACCGTTGCACCAATGGGGATCTACGGAAGCTCAGGCCTCGTCTCCAGCACTGTAGGACGCGCTCGACGACGTGCTGTTGTCGCCGCCACAGTCGCACTCGGCGACCGTCAGCACCACCTCCATGGCCGAGAGCCCCATCTTGTAGGGCGTACACAGGCTCGTGGGGCGGTTGATGCAGTTGCGAACTTGTTGGAACTTCCAGTAGTCGTCCAGGAGACACAGGTCCTTGCACTTGGCGGTCTTCTCGGCGGGTTGCGCGTCCCAGGGCGTGGACTTCATGTGCGCCATGCGGTAGAACATGTCCTGCTTTTTGGCCAACATTTTCTCGGTTACCACGCGCTCTTGCATGTGGTGATCGTTCACGGATTCGCTGTGGATGTGGACGGTAGCGGCGTCCGAGACGAATGCGGAGGCCAACAGGGCGGCGAATACGGCGAAAAAGGTCTTCATGCTCTTGATATCGGAACTTCAGGAATGGTCTCACTTTGGAGAGTGGGCCAGAAGAGGGGTTTTTCGATCGTTACGCAGACTTTATCTGATTTTTATCAACTGTCGGATGGAAGCGAACTAGGATAAGGAATGAGTAGTAGCAATTTGGATGGTATTGTTGGCATAGATAAAGCATATCACCTATGTAGTGGTATTGTGGAGGAGGGGCGTCTAGACGTGGTGTGTGATGTATAACACACCAGTCTGAAACGGAGAAGCCGTTGTGCCACGATGGAGAAATGCTGTAAGCACATGTAACGAAGAAAGACGATGAAGGGGTTGTTTCGCGTATTACCGGATTACACGATGGCCTCTGTTTCTTGCCAATTACTAGTACTTGGCTTACCATGGGAAGGCTTCTTCAAGGTTGCTCTCGAACTTGTCGTCAATGAACGGCACCTTGGCCGACTTCCTCCACCAGCCGAAGCGATGGTTTGACAAAGCGTCGCGCGCGGCGTCGGTCATATCGTCCCACATGATCAGGTCCTGGAATTGTCCGGGCTCCGACGTGGTCAGCAAGCGGTGCATTTTATCTAGTGACGTGACAGCCCACGAAGAGTATTGTAGCTTCAGGCTAGACCAGTCGGTCACGTCCGCATTCGAAAATGTTTCGTACCCCCTTTCAGTCGTCGTCGTCAAAGCCAAAATCGTCGCTTTATCCGAGTCGAGCCACACGATCGCGTGCTCCCATGAGTGGGTGTTGCCACATGCTCTCGGGAAGTACCAGGTGTACATGATCGCCCAGGAGTCCTTGTACATTGCCGAGCGACCATAGACTTGAGACCCTAACCGGGAACCCACGCAGGGGTTATCATCACTGTCATCCATTCCTTTGCTTATATCTCCTTCAGCATTGACGACGGGGTATGAAAAGCAGCCCCTCTCAATGTTGAGTTGCGGCTTGAATTTCAGGGCAAGTTTGTACTCCTCGGTCGTGGCTCCGGTCTCTGGGAATGGGGCCACTTCACCGTAGTCGATGTTTTTAGCTTGAATGAGAGCAACAACTGCCACCAATGTAGTCACGAGGAGTGCACGACGCAAATACTCCATCGCTTTGCTTGATCCGGAATCGATTGAGAAATGACAAGCGACTGGGTCATGTATGGCGTTAGGGCGCGGCAGATCAGCAGAGCGAGCCGGACCATAGTCCTGGTGAACTTTACCAGAAGGATAGTAAATAAGATCTGCGACTTCAGAAATGCTACAGAAAACACTTCTCGGGAGTTCCGAGTCGGAAACAGCCATATTCATTTGCAGGTAGTAAACGATTGCGGTAGCTACTTGATTATGACAGCAGATTTTGAAGTTCCAGCTGTGCTAACGTCAAGAATCATTACCACAAAGAGCGAGTACTTTGGTGGTTTGACTACGTGTAGCTTACGCCAGGACTTGTTGCATTAAATGTATGGTATACGTCGTCATGCCAAATTTTGGCGACATCTACCATACTTTTGTTTGAGATTGGCCTCTATGACGGGATTTCCACTCTATGTAGGAGGGGTCAAACGAAATTACATTGATGGGAGCTTATGCATGACCGTCAGCTCAATCCGGTAAGGGACGAGGAGAGGCGGGTCTTTCTGCGTGGTCTGCTGTTCTCCAAACTGGAAGTGAGGGAGAACACGGGTGGTCTGCAGCGAGCGGCAGGCACACGACCACAGGATATACCGGTAGATACCGGTAGATACCGGTAGATACCGGTACTTACCGGTACAATGATGTACCTTGAAGTGGAAAACACAATTCCCTTGCTGCGCTATGTAATACACCAGTTGTGCACTGTGAGCTTTGCATGTTCCCAAGCTGCCAATAACTGGTGCTTCACCAATTTTGAGCAATTGGTTTTATGTAGTTCCCCACTTTAAAAAGCTACGTGTTTCTTACTATTATCCACGGTTCGTGTTGAAGTGGCAGTTGGAGCAACGCTGGAGGGGATATCAGACCGTTGTATGAGAGGTGGCGCGAGACGAGTAGGATTCGAGACCAGGAATATGGGAGTAGTAAGAGCTCGCGCTTATGCCTCTAAGGAAAATCAAATCAGTCTTTCTTTTGAGTTGTTGTGGACAAGTCGTCTTGGCAGCGAGTGCACTTCACAACAGGGTTATGAGCCCAAGTGCGGAGAACTTCCAAGTGCGTTTAAGGAACTGCTTAAGATGGCAGTACCGCTCAAGTACAACAACGACGGTATTCCCAAGAACTGGGATGGCAAGGATTGGTACACGTACAAATGGGCCATGGAAGCAGTCTTCAGTGAGAAGGGCTTAAAGGAGTATGCTGATGGCACGCTTAAGCGACGGATGTTCTCCACTCAGGAAGGTGGAAGCTTTCGATCAGAAGCAACTGCAAATCCGGCGCATGGTGGGGACGTCAGTACCGGCGGATATCCTGCAGCAGATAAGAGACAAAGCGTCCGGAGCAGAGATCTGGGAGGCATTGGTGAACCTGTTTAAAAACAAGACCAACGAGACAGTAAAAGTTCATAAGACACGTCGTTTGGTGAATGAGCTGTGGAGCATGAAGCTGGCGCCTGGAGGCGATGCAAATCGTCACCTGTGCAAAATGTTCAACATCCAGACGGAGTTGAAGACGTTGAAATATGATGTCTCGGACATCGACATGGTGAAGATGCTGTTGGAGAGCCTTCCGCAGCAACATCACTTTGAGAGTTTGAAGACCGCAGTCCGCTACAGTGCTGACTCAAGCAGTTTCACGCCCGCTAAGTTGCGAGAAATGATTCGGTCCGCGTCGGCACGACAGACTGAATTTTCCCGCGGCAGAAATGATGGAGGACAGCGTGGGGGACTAAAGAGCAGTGGAAATGCTGGGAACACAGGCGGAGATAAAGAACGGAGGACCAGTCTCAGTTGAACTCTGGATCGCAGAAGGTGAAAAGGTGTTTTGTTTGTAAGAGCACTGAGCATCTGAAGATCAATTGTCCAGAGAAAGCTAAGAAGCAAGGTGCTGCTGATGCGAACGAAGGAGAGCAGAAGCGAAAAGCACGTGGAAATGTTACCATCCTTCAACCAATTCCTGCAAAACTACCAAATCCGCAGTCTAAAGAAGAGGATGTCGGGATGGCAGCTGGAGCTATTGGAACTTTGGAATTCGGAGAGCGAGGCTTCGATGAAGATCAAACGCGACACGTAGAGACGGGCGGATACAGACACTAGTGGTGGATGGTGGTATTTTGACACTGCAGCAAACTCCCATGTGACCGGAAACCCAGCGTACTACGTGGCATTTACGGAGGATACGAGCAACTCTCAAAGTATTCATGGTGTGACTGCAGATTTGGCGTCACGAGTAGTTGGCGTGGGAAGCGTTGAGTTGGTAACTTACGTAAATGGTGTTCAGTCGAGTTTGGCGTTGGATGATGTGTTATTCATACCCGGAGCGAAGTATGGACTTCTTTCACCTGGTCGAGCCATTGAGCAAGGATGAGACTTTGAACATGATGGCGGAACACACAACTTTAACATTTTGGACGCAGGTGTTACCGTGGCTGTTGCGAAGCCAGTTGAAGCAACATGGGGCTTTTACGTTACACACCCTTCGAGTGGAGAAAAGGTTGGGTCGAAAAATCGTCATCAGTGCAACTTGACAGCAGTAGAAGAAATTGCATCGTTGGCAGTGTGACATAAACGGTTAGCGCACACGTGTTCACAGTATCTGAAGGCGATGGTTGACAACGGGCTGGTGCAAGGGATGATGCTGACACAACGACAACAGGAAGTTTGTGACGCCTGCCACCTTGCCAAGCAGAAGAGGAAACCACGCTGGAAGAAGTTGGACAGGGGGCTCAAACAGCCAAACCAAGTGGTGTATGCAGATCTATTGATTCCGAGCAAGGGGAACGGTACCAGATACGAGGCAGTGTTAGTCATCATGGATGGCTACTCTCGATTTGTTACAATCCACATGCTAACTAGCAAATCAAGCGAAGTGGTCAACAAGCACCTGAAAGAGTACACGCTCTGGGCCGAACGGCAAACCAGGAGAAACTCCAGCGGAAATGATAGCAAAACTTTTAAGGTTCTCCAAGTGCTGACGGACAAGGGCGGCGAATTTGTAAACGCGGACATTGACGGATGGTACGCAGCGCGCGGCATTGAACACATCAAGGTGGGACCGAAGTGTTCGCAATTAAACTTGTGCAAACGCACACACCAGTCGTTGGTCGGAATGACCAAAGCGATGATGGTTCAGGCAGGATTTCCGCGCAGTCTGTGGCCCGAGGCTATGAAAAATGCGGTCTACATTGAAAATCGGGTGTTCAACATGGGGGCGCGCGGCATTCCGTATGCTCAGATGTTTGGAGTGAAACCCGATCTCCATCACATCCGCACTTTTGGAGCATTGGCCTACGTGCACATACCACCAAACCCAGGCCGTCGTAAACATCACGACAACGCCAGAGTTGGTTTTATTGTTGGGTATGCGGAGGATGTTGTAGGATGCAAGGTGTATTTTCCAGCAGAACGCACCGTAAAATTTGTTCCTGATCCGCGCGTGGCTGAAGCAGTACTTTTCGCGACCGTCATGCTGTTACCGCGGAGCTGGAAGCAGATCTTGATTCCCTGCATTTTGAACAGGATCCTGAACAGGGTCCTGACCCTCGCTCAACGAATCGTTACGTGGCGAGTCCATGGAACTCAAGGGAGGCGAGGAGTTGACCGCGGAAGAGCTGAGCGCGGATGCAGAATTTTGGACTGAGATGCCTGATGCAAATATTGCTGGTGGAGACGATGAACACTGTCATGACTATGAACACCGTCAGACTCAGTCGACATGCTATCTTCAAGAGTTTGGTCATGCTGTCCGTGGAGAGTCTGCCCTGACGCAGACGGAGATAAACACTGCAGATAGTGATGGTCGTAGTGAGATGCGTGCTAGAGATGACGCAGAGAGCGTCGTGGAAGCGCGATTACGGCTGCACTCCAGGAACTACAAGATGACCCTAGTGACATGAAATCGATGAAAATGAGTGTGATGGAAGTGAGTCTGTCACAGTGTTGTGTGGGTCGGAAGTAGATGAGCTGGACGTATCTGCACATGACACAAACTCACAGCCCGATCAAGCTCGTGAGGCACGACGCATTGTGGTGAGTGATGCTGTTTCGGTGTTCAGTGGCTTTGATACTGAAGTTGATATTGAACAGCAGGTACCTGATGATATTATGCCGAAACGCGATGTGATTGATGCCAGTGCGTTGTATCCGAAGGAAGCTGGTAAACGGATGTATCGTGATGAAACACCATCGGAGGAGGTGCGAGTGGAGCGGAGTGCAAATAAGTTGGAACCTAAGCGAAAGCGGACAGGCCTTCGTGACTCTCATGAACGCCGCAGACCAAGTTACTTGGATGAGTATGTCGTGAATGTGATGCAGAAAACGTCCCGTGTGTTGAATGCAGACGGAAAACCCATACTGGCGCACCAAGTAAGATCCTCATAACCATCCCGAAGCAATGCGTTCGAAGTATGCAGACTTCTGGCGACTGGCAGAGCTCGAGGAGATGGCTGCACTAAAAGAAAAAGGTGTCATTAGGGAAATCCCGAGTGATGATGTGCCAAAGGATGCTGAGCCAATCCGGACTGGGTGGGTCTATGCTTAGAAGTCGGATTTCCAAGGGTATGTATGGAGGTTCAAGGCTCGAACGGTGGCGTTTGGAATCACCAACGTCCAGGGATCGATTTTGGTGAAACGTTTGCCCCTGTAGCACAAATGTCTTCTTTTCGGATGATAGTGGCGCTTGCTGTGATCTTGCATCTCAAGTTGTATGGTGGAGATGTAAATACTGCCTATGTGAACGCATGGTTGGGAATTCGCCAGTATCTCAAGTCGATAGATGGTTTCCCGTGTGAGGTCAATGGACACATGTACATTGTCGTAAAGGCATTGTATGGATTAAGACAATCTGGAAGAGAGTGGAATTCCGAGCTGAATAAATGGATGCTGGACCACGGGTATCAGCGGTCTATGACGGAACCATGTCTGTACTATCGGTTCGACAGAGATGTGATCATGCTTGTGCTGGTGTACGTAGATGATATTGTAGTCGCAACAAATGATGAGCAGTCGAAGTGCAAACTGTTTGACGACGTTGACAAAGCATATGGAATTAAACACCAAGGGAAATGAAGCAGTACTTAGGGGTTGAAGTGACCAAGTCTACCGAGGGTATCAAGATCAGCCAAAGTAGTACGCAAACGAGATTTTGGAGACTCTGGGATTTGAAAGTGCGCATGCAGTTGGCAATCCCATGGAAACAGAATTGCGACTAACTCCGCTTGACGAAAATGATGACTCTGACACAAGTTTTCCGTACCGACAAGCGGTAGGCATGCTGATGTATCTGGCGACTGGTACGAGACCAGATTTGGCGTTTGGGTGGGTCAGCTCAGCCGCTCTGTGGCGAAACCTTCCAGCAAACATGTGGGGGCCCTGAAGCGAGTGCTACGCTATCTAGCTGGTAGTACCGACTACGGAATAACCTACACAAAGTCTCAAGCGGTGGCTAACTGCGTTGAGCTAGAAGGCTACTGTGACAGTGATTGGGCGAACGATCCAGAAACTCGCAAGCGCACTACGGGTTTCGTCTTCACGCTTGCAGGTGGAGCTGTGTCATGGATGTCTCGACGGCAGAGTATTGTGGCACTCTCGACGGCTGAGGCAGAGTATGTGGCGGGATGTGAAGCCACTACGGAAGCTGTTGCCGAGAGCAATATTTTGCAGGAGATTGTGCAGGATAGGACGGTGAAGCTGCGATTGGGGAATGATAACCAAGCCGCACTTGTGATGGCGACTAACCCAAGCTACAGCCGGCGCACTCGACACATCGAGTTACGGTGACACTATGTGCGTGCTCAAGTTGCTAAGGGGTGATCGCACTGCACAAGGTGAACGGCGCTGAAAATCCCGCCGACACTTTCACCAAGCCATTGGACAAGAAGCGTCTAAGCTACTTGTTGCAAGTAGTGGGCGTAGGCGTCTAAATTTCGGAGCTTTGCTTCGAGGGAGGCGTGTTGAAGTGCAGGTCTGCACTCTGGCAGTTGGAGCAACGCTGGAGGGGATATCAGACCGTTGTATGAGAGGTGGCGCGAGACGAGTAGGATTCGAGACCAGGAATATGGGAGTAGTAAGAGCTCGCGCTTATGCCTCTAAGGAAAATCAAATCAGTCTTTCTTTGAGTTGTTGTGGGCAAGTCGTCTTGGCAGCGAGTGCACTTCACAACAGTTCGAGCTGACAATGGTTACAGTATCTAATACCCAGTGCGTCGGGGCGAGTCTTTGCGCGAAATTCATCTCAAGTACACGGCACCATCGACAATAGGGATGACAAAAGAAGACCATTTTGAAAATGAAAATAATTCTTAATATAAAAGAAGGCAAAAGAAGGATAAGATAATAATTCCTCTTTTAATGCAGGTGAAAGGGCGAGTTGGTCTTAGATCCAGACCAGCGGCTCGTACGCTTCTACTTCCTCGTCGACCAGGTCAATGAGAGCTTTGCTTGTAGCACTATGAATTTACTTGGCATTTGTAAACGCCAGCTTCCTTACCTTTCTGGAGTCAAGAACTTTTAAGTGGATGAAGGCAAACATCAACAAGTTCTTCGTAGGGCTCTGTCGACTGCCATAAAGGACAACATCGGCGGTCCAAAATAACCATATATTTTCATTAAAAGAAGAAAGAAAGAGACGAGCTTTGCCATTGCCATCCCTGATCGACTACATGTATGTGAGGAATTTCCATGGATCAGTAAATAATACTGATCTATTTCCGAGCCACGCCACAAAAGGCGAAATAGACAAAGTGCGGTCAGCGTTGTGCCTAAGCGTCGATACCGAATTTTACGGTTGTTTAATATTTTTAAGGTGGGTATCCAAAATTAGGATTGTTATTGACAGGCTAGCAGGTTGCAGTATGTCAACAATGCAGCCTTCACCTTCCTTGTGCCTCCCCAGTCATGCCGCCATTAACTCCCCGACAACATCATGCCCGCAACTTGAACAGACGTCTGGACAACTCTTTTTGGCAGTTGCGACTGAATTGAGAGCTGTCTGTCCGCGATAACTCTAACATGAACGTGCTATTTGCAGTGGACTCCTTGAGCCACATCAAAGAGGAAGTGGGCTTTTCGCAACGGATCGCCGTGCACGACGAGCTGGAGGTGTTGAACTCTACGAAGTCGAGCGAATTACGCAAAGCGATGGGCGAATACCCGCGTTTTCTAGCCCATCAAGTGGTTGGACTATGAAGAGTTACGTATGAACCTTCAAGAAACATCCCATTGCCGTTGAAGACAACCCTCCAGCGTGACATCATTGAATTAATTTGGCCGTGTCAGTCAACGAGAGGACGGCGCACGCGGGACGAAGTGCTAGACTACAGGCTTAAGTACGGATAATAAATACTGCCTCAGTAGATATGTATGTACCGGTAAAAGTCAAAACTCAAATTTGTGACATTAACTCTGATTAGTGACTAGTCACCCAATCGCTGCCACGTGCTCAGCCACCATTCACCGTTTGGAGCCGCCCCTGCGGAGTACCGGTGACCCCCAACAGCAGCACCAGACGACCGGCGCTTCACGGCACCTGCTCAAGACCTCGTGGCCGCGAAGCCCACCCGAATCAAGCACGAGTCGTCTCCCAAGCGCAGAGCCGGCTCAAGACAAGGCAGAGGAGTCAAGAGCGAGACGTGGCTTGCGTGCGAGGGCGTCCTCTTGCCACCGACTCCTTCGGTGTGGGTACGTCATCATCCGTCTCCCTGTTTGCTCTCTCTGACGTCTGCTGCTGCTGGTGATACTGCTATCTGTGCTTACCCGTGACGGTGCCTCCATCGGATGGAGGAGCAGCTTTGCTGCGGGCCGGTTCGAAACCGGTCATCGTCTTCAATTAACTATGCAGGAATTGTTGTGCATTATTGTATGAAGTCTTTGTATACAGGCTATTACGTGGGGCGAAGGCGAACAAAGGCAGGGAGTGAGGCAGCAGGAGTCGGGTCAATAATGCTGCCGATGTCGACACGCTCATGAAGTTGGGCTATGAGCGCGTCAAGATTTCCAGCCTTGTGCAGCTTGCGAAGAGCTTTTAGCGCGGTGCCGGCTGCAAGCGCTGCAGACCCATTCCTTTCAAGAAGGCGGTCGTGTTCTCTTGCGCCCATTCCACAATGTCCAGCACCTCGCATTTGAACGCAGGTGACGCCTCGTCAAGCGCGAATCCCGTCGGTAAGAACAACATCATGTACCCTACTGCGTGTCTAAACTCGTACAGCGTTGTTTTTTTACAGCGCGCGAGATATACACACTGGTTCAGCCGTGAACCATTGGTACCAGACTGCTGGCAGTGACTGCGAGCCCTTCTTCTTCGGGCGTACGGTTTGTTTTCCCTGCTGTGTCGATGTGGCTGCTGGTTGGTCAGCGCCATTTTGTGCGCTTGGTGTCGGCTCACCTAACTGTGTTTGCAGATGCGCTTCAACTGCTAACAGTCGATCTAGCCGCCTGTTCTGCAGGATCAGCACGTCAATCTGCTCGGACTGGCGGTTCAAGAGCTCAAGCACAGCCGAGGGCTCGCTGAACTTCTCACGTGGGCTGCTGGACTCTGGCGGAGGATGGAAAGCATACCGAATGGTGGCACTCCATGCCAGCACCTCTGCTTCTCCTATCGCTCGTGTGGCCATGGCTTCACGCATTTTTGCGACGAGTGCGCTACCTTCAGACAGCAGCAGCATGTCGGGGTAGTGCATCACCAGTGTGGCTGTCAAGACCTCCACGACCTCTTCATTAAGGTTCAGCGCAGAGTCAGCGAACGCCGTCGTTCTAGAGAAGAGCAGCGACTGCAGCTTCTGAGCGCGAGCAAGGACGGGCTGCTCGAGCGCACTTAAACAAGGAAGCCGCGCGCCTTGTTTAAGGCTCCATCCGCTTAAGACGCGCGCCACCTTCTGAACGGCTTGTGTCGTTCCCAGCATGTACCCGAAGGCTTTGTTGACTCGATCAAGCTGCCAGCCTCCGCGCTCAATAATCCAGTTCCCAGCGAGGCTTCCGTCGTTGGCGTGCATGGCTGCACCACGGCGGAAGGAGTGCGAGGTAAGGTCAGGTGTGAGTCTAATCTTCTTTTCTTGTGCGATTTGCTTCACTCTAACTAACAACCTGTTCACATACGCTTGTGCGCCAGGTACAACACGCTTCGTAGAGGCCTGCCGGGGATCTATTGCAGCCCCCAGACTATCGTCAGCCTCGAGCAGCTCGACGAGGGTTAGCTCTTCAATGTCTTGTGCGTTGGCGGCGATGCGCTTCGTACCAAGAAACTGAGGGAAGAAGCGCTTGGATGGAGCCGTTTGCATTACAAGGGCAGCAGCCAAGGTAAATAGTGGACATGTTAAGAAGCTGGTGGGATCCTTAAATACCTTGCATTAAAGCTATTTTCACCCTCTTGAATCGGAAGAAGAGGACGCCACCTAATCAGACACCACGGGTTTAGAGTGACATGATCTAACACACAGCAAAATCAAAAAGGCATTACCTGGTAGTACAGAGAGTTGTTGCTTCTCGAGTTGCTCTGCGTCGGAGCTACGCCCGTACAGATACCACATCATCACCACCAGAGATGCATCTAGATATACGCTGTCCGCAGAGGTAGAAGTATATAATAATCGGACGATATTTTCGAGGTCTTGCTTGGAGCACGGGGTGCTTTCTTTTCAAACCCGCCATCCTCGCGCTTGTTGCAGAATTTACCAAGTCCTGATAGAATTTTCTGCAGCTGTGGCTTTACTATCGACCCCTGCTCTGGATAGTTGTCCAGCAGCCAGTTCTTGACATTGCCAAAGTAGCAAGGCAGGTGTTCGTCGAGCGAGCCTTGTCTGTCGATCTCGCTAGAGAATATGCATACTTGTCTAGCATAATTCTAAGTGTCTTACCGGTCTTGTCACCTCCGATTAGACCGTGAGATTCATCTAGTGTCATGTTCTCAGCCTCAAGAAATACAGTTAAGGAATTTATCGCTGTCACCCTCGCCTTCTTACTGTTGGCAGGAGCCAACGACGCGATGGACATGGCTTCAACTCTACGACTGCTTTCAAATGTGCAGTGGCCTCTACCGCCGCCAAGGTTGGAAACTGTGGAATATTTTTAGAATATGCGTTAGCATGAAAGTTTTTAATAGATATTCTCAAAATATTCCAACTAAATATGGTTGGAAAGGTTGGAATGCTGTAAATTTTAATTAGCTACAACGATTGGACAAAAGTACAGGAATATAGCTTTTTCATTGGCGGATACATCAGTCAGACTTGTTCACAAGCAAATCTTGGTTGGAATATCGTGGATGTTATACCATACCAAAATTTATCCGATCTCCGACCTCTCCGACCCGTGCCAGAAATTTGGTACAGCAGGACGTGCTGGGTACATTTGGGTGGCGCACACAGGAGGTTAGGGAGGTCGCTGATAGGGAGCCAAAGAAAGATTGTGCGGGAAATGCGGGAGAAAGCTGCGTTTATAGGCGCAACCACAGGCTCTAAAACGGTCTGTGAGCCGAGAAACGGCGAAAAACGAAAAAGGGAAAAACATACAACAAAACCCCACGAGACAGATGTTCTCTCCACAGAGTGAATTAAGAAATGAGGGCAAAATCTGGGGCGGGTCCACTAATACGAGCTGTCTGTTCAGAGCCAACCACGGGTACTATCGTCTATTGGCTAACACACAGCCAATAAAATCGTGCCACCTGCAGGCAGATAGACACGTGGCGAACCACTGGCTCCGCAGCTCCGACCAGCAGCAAAGGTTCTCGGTCTTCAATTTTTCGGCACAACCCCACATACCCCACACCCTCGGTCCAGACCCTGAGCGTGGCGTGCAGCAGCCACTGCGGACCCCTTCAGAGCCCCCCTCCCCTCCGACGACGTAGCTCAATGGAAGAGCGCAGGGCTTTGCCCTGAGGTTGCTGGTTCGAGTCCAGCCGTCTCCATTGTTCGCCAGCGTTGCTAGAGGTGGGGAGTTCTTGGATGGTGCTGTCGTCCACGTGGCGGAGTTGCGTGGGCTGCTGAAAATGAAGGCTGCTGCTATTGTACTGACGTGATGTGATTAATGGAAGACTAACCTTACTAGTGGAATGCCTAACGTGTAATAGATCCTGTATTTGCCTCTGACTGTTTACTCTGTTGCTGTTAGTGGTGTTTGTGGCTGCAAGTGTGAGCGTGTGTTGAGACTGTGTGTGAGGGTAACTTGTACGTGTATTATGCATTTAAAGACTGTGTAGAGTGCCTTGCTCGATTACCTGCTCCAGAATGTTCTGCGTGTAGCCTGGGGCGGGGTCTTGAATGGCAGGTGTTTGTAGGAGCCGTTCGTGGTGCTCAATCTTGGCGTTGAGTGCGCCAGAGCGATGAAGAGCGCGCAGGTGTTTTAGCACGGCGCCGGAACCACGAGAGCTGATGTTTTGCTTGTCAAGGTACGTGAGGACGGACTTCTCCACTCGAGCTCCTAGTGCCAGGACCCGATCGCGATAGTCTGGTGCCGCAGCGTCAAGCAAGAAGCCGTCTTCCAGAAACAGCTTCATGAAGGCGACAAGCTGCTTGGCGTCGGACTTCTGCTGCTTCAAGATTGGCGCCCGCCACATCCGTGGCTCTTGCGGATACCACGCGTACCAAGTCGCACGAAGGTGAGTCACTGCTGATCTGCACTGTGTTTCTTCTTGACCTTACTGACATCGCTCGTATCAGTGTCTGGCTTGTGTCTCTTGCTTGTAGCTTGTACAGGGTCGTTGTTTATCTTAGCCTCAAGCAAATCCATCCGAGCTTCCTGGCGCTTGGTGTGCTCGATAAAGTGGTTAATGACAGCTGCTTAGTGATCGAAGATCTTCTGTTCGATGCTGGCTCCCATCGGTTGCTTGGATGTCTCCTGTCGCTGGTGTGTGCTTGATGACTTGCTGTCCTCACAGGTTGACTCGGAGCTTGCAAGATGCGACGACCAGGCCAGCAGCTCAGCGAGCGAGCTTCCGCAGTCGACAGCGCACGCTTCAATGCGCTTGATAGCTGGAGCTGCAGCGCCCAAGTCCTTTAGCAGCGGGTTGTGGTGAAGCACACTGGCGGTAAGTACATCTAGCACGGCTTGGTTAACATTGTGGCGTGTGACTTCTAGAACATGGCACGTCGTGAACAGGAGGCGTTGGAATCCGGCGATCGAGGTTCTTGTCTGCGAGTCGAACGCGGCCAAGTCTTGAAGCGGCACCTTGGCGTCAGCATCGTGCCCACCGAGTATCTTGCTAACCTTGTGATCTTCCTGCTGGTGCTAAATATGTAATTAAACCCCTTGTTCGTTGTGCTCATGTTCCAGGCACCTCGATCGAAGATCCATCGTGCAGTCAGGTCACCACTACCGTTGGCGTGCTAGGCCCCACCGCGGCGAAACGAATGCGACGTGAGTGCGACCTTGACTCCAGCGGCGACGCTGATCCGGTCCAGATCGCGATTCACGTGCGAGTAGATGGTGGGTGTCTTGTCAGCCCCAGCAGCCGATGGAGCGTTGAGTCCGGTGGAGTCGGCTGGATGATCAAGCACCTCTAGCAGCGGCACGTCAGGGGACAGAGAGATCGCAGCTTGGCTGGGGAGATCGGGCAGGTTGTCGATGACGTCAGGACACGGTGCTGTCTGCATCAGCAGCGCCAACGCTTTCGCGAGCAGCGGGCACGTCTCAAGGTCCGTTCCAGGGAAGAGAGACAAGCCCTGCTCTTCGGATGTTTTCATCCGGATGAAGCGAACGAAGAGCACACTGCCCGCGTCGATGGACACGTTTGGCTTGCGTAGCAGAGCGAGGTCAGAGGCCGCCCGAACAGGTGCCACAACAAGCACAACAGCGCAGCATCCTGGTAATCACTTGAGCAGCTAGCATTAACGTACAAATACACAAGCATTCGTTTCAAGTCACTCTTTGTACATGGTGGTGCCTTGTTGATAAAGCCACCACCGTCACGCTTTATACAAAAATTTCTAGCGTTTTTCCCATTTTCAACAACCGAGCTTCCAGGGAAGCCCGATGCTGAGGAAACCGGTCAAGCAGCCAAAGTTTTGCTTTGCCTGTATTGCATCGAAGTGTTTCTCGCAAGCGGCTTGCCATTTTTCCTTCGACGAACGCAAGATGCATACCAAACTTGTCCATTACGGACACAAACACTTCCCACTCTCATCACGCTCAATACAAACACGCACATACTACACTCAGACTTTAGAATCCTCATAAATGCCGCTACAGCAGTTGCCTTGGCACGCTTGGTGTTGCGAGGCGCTAGCTCTTCTAAGCCCATGCCTCTGGTCGGATAGGCTACAAATATGTAAGTGATACGTGTTTGTCTTGCTTCTTGATAGAGCACACACATATTTGACAAAGCTTCCGACCCGATACGTCGGAACGGCTGGCTTACAGGACTTGCCTTTTCTATTGCTATGTGATTGGTCAAAATTCAGACTCTAGTGATCTGTGCTTGGTTTAAAAATGACACTTCGATTCCAATTGGCTTATAAGAGGCATACAAATTCCAAGCAAGGTCGGATAGATTGTCATATTCAACCATGTCCAGTCAATGTCCGTTGATAAAGCGTTGCGGGCGGCGTTTTAGTCACATCGTCCCACAAATAAACCAAATCCTGGAATTGTCCAAGAGCAGACATGGCCGGCCTTCACGTTGTTTGATTTTTTTAAATAGTAAGTACCGTAGCTTGCCGCTGGACCCGTCAAGCATTTCTGCATCCGGTGCGATCCTGTAATAGCGTCCAAATACTACGAGAGGGTCCATGTCACAGCCGATATCATCGCAATATCTGAATCACCAAGTGATCCTTGTACATGATCGAGCGACAATATACTTGAGACCCGTTGTGGGAACCTTCACAAGTTTCGCCGGTTCGAAATTCATCGCCTTTTCCACTGCTGGTGTCTCCGTCAACATCAACAGCCGGATACGGGAAGCAGCCCAAACGAAGGTAGAGCTGCGGGTTGATCTTCAGGGCAAGTTTGTACACTTCGGTCGTTGGCTCAGTCTCTGGAAACGGTTGTACTTCTTCTTAGCTGATTGTGGCCGCTTTCAATGACAGCAACAACTGATGTCACAATAAGGGCATGCCAGCACTTTGTTTGATTCGGGATAGATGGGAAAATAACGACGTGCTTGGTACTTGCATGAGCCGGTATGGACCTGATGAAGGATATGATTGCAGGCCGCAATTTGTGGCAGC
The DNA here is from genome assembly GCA_011947335.1 of Phytophthora constricta. Lineage (NCBI taxonomy): Eukaryota > Oomycota > Peronosporomycetes > Peronosporales > Peronosporaceae > Phytophthora > Phytophthora constricta. Next base: position 81,643 of record JAAVTI010000629.1, on the reverse strand, counting down.
CGTCTCTCAATCAAAGCAAACCGAATCAAACGAAGGATAGTTACCAGATAGTTATGGTAGAATATCATCACTTATCGGACCGTACTTAAGGCAGGCTATTACAGAAAGTAGGTAACTCGGTGCAAATCATCGGACCGCATATCTAGCATACAACCTTCAAGTAGTTTGGGATATCCGAGCTCTCTGATTGGTCAATGGCGAGTGAATGTGAGAACGGATGTCATGGACCCTCTAGGCTTTTGCCCAGGGAGTAACATGAACACCGTGCGCGTTCCCGCAGCGTCACGGCGAAGACAGGGGCAGAGCCCCCGCCGGAGCCGAAAGCGTGAGGGCAAAGCACAAGGCCTTACATATATTTTTTGCGCGAGCGCAGCGAGTGCCCGCACCTACCCCAACGAATGCCTAGCGAATGAAACGTGACACCCCTCCGGTACCCGTGTTTTGGTACAGGTCCGCTATGTCCGAGGGCCCGATATCTCAGGGTATGGTAAGTGGATATGTGACTTCCAGAGGCTCGGATTATCCAAAGTATTGTATGGGTGCGGAGTACTAGTAATCCTTAGCGGGAAGAAGACGAATCCAGTGGGTTCACGAAAAGGACGACAATCTTGGACGTTTTCTACAAGAGAGTGGTTATCCCAAATGGGTATCCGACGCTACAACTTGTTTTTTTATGCACGATTATGGTATACCCAAAGCATTCTAGGAGCCGGGGATGGAGTCAGGCTCTGTATCTCGTGCAAGCCTTCCACGAGCATGGGAGGAGCAATGCTCCTTAAAAAACCAGGAGATAGAAAACCTCAAGAGCTCAGCTCTCGAGGTTTTTCGACTCCACTATAAAACCTCAGGAGCACGAGCATTTTGAGGTGCTCTGCTCATGCGTGCTCGTTCTCCGCAGATCCTATTGGGCCATAATGCACATTATTGTGATTGGTCATAAATTGAGGTAATATTTCACGATCTTGGTCAGACACAGAGACGAAAATCGCTGTCTTCCATCGCATTCCTGGAAGACCTTGTAATATGGTGCTGACTCGAGCTCAGGCTGCCGCCCAAGCGGCTGCTCACGCACAAGAGGTGGCGTACGCTGAAACAGCAATAGTCGAGCATCCCGGAGAGACCACCGTGGTAGCAACCCCAACAGCAATCGAGGTCGTACCGAGCGTTGAAGACCATTTGGCGAAACTCGCTGAGCTTTTCTTGCACAGACACAAGCTCTTGCTACGAGCACTTTGTGCTGCAGTACCAGCAGCAGGTCAACATCAAGCTCAGAGTGTGGCTCAAATGGCCTTGCAGGCCTCTATGGAGAGCAGTATGAAGCAACTGACCGACCAGCAGCTGGCGATAGCTAAAAGGTTCCAGGGAGAGCTTTTGGCGACACAGTCTGCCATTCGTGAGTAGCTCCTGCGCATACAAGCATTGCAGGAAGAAAGCCGTGCACAGATTGAGCGAGCTGTTGACGACAAACTTGTGCAGACGCTCTTGGAAGCTCGACGTGAGTTGCAGTCGACAGTGGTAACTAGGCGGGTGGAACGGGAAGCAGATAGATGACAGATTTGGCGCCAGCTGTGGCGCGTTGACTGTGCGTGTGCAGCAACTTGTTGAAGAGCAACTAAAATATAGATCCGAAGCTTGGACTGCCGAAGTACAGCTCAACACGTGCAGCACCTGCCGAAGTAGTCCAGGCAGGCATAGAATCTCATGTCGAGAGGTCACTCGTGCAGGCGGTTCTGTCGCCATCCCCAAACGACAACAACTTGGTCTCAAGAAGGCAGTGCTTGTCAGCACGAAAACAATGGCGATATCTTCACTATGGCTCGCGCTGAGCTGACGAAGTCGATCCTGGCAGGGGCTGTAGTGAAGATATCGCCATTATCTTCGTGCAGACAAGCACGCCTTCTGGCGTGCAAGCAGGTGAAGACTGAAATGCGGTGCGGCCGCAGCAGATCGCCTTCGTATTTTACCGATGAATTTCTACCAATACCATGCCCCACGCACGAGCACAAGTTCTCGAGACCACTGCGGAACGAGCACGGTGCTCGTGAACTTCAAACTGTCTCCTGGTTCTCGTACTTTAGCGAAGAGAGCAAAAAAACTCGATTATCTTGCTCACCCATTTTGTGAGAGCGCGTTTTGCTCCCGTTTTTTAATCCTTGAAACCGTGCTCGTGGGAGGCTTGGGTATACGAGCCCGCAGTTTTGAAGGCTCACATAATCAGAAAAGCCGACTCGGGTGCAGAATCAGGAGCCCGTCTGAAGCGATTTCGGGTCTCCCTTCGATTAAGTACGAGAGCAAAGAGCCGATCTCGGCGGCTCCTTGCTGAGGCTCCGTTCTGCTCGTTCGGATCTGAATTGGCGTCAAATGGCTCCTTCATTTACCTTTATAACAGGTGAGATTCCTGCATTACTGAAGCTCCGTCTCCCTCTATGTGGCCTCGAACACATCCAGGAGAGCCGATCTACCAAAGGGCTCAATCCCCCATCTAACCGCGTACCAAAGCTACCCCACCACTCAGATTTAGCGATCTCCGGTCTCTGGGTCTAGTATTTACCGCATTATCAGCAGGACGCTGCACAACTGCGTGACGTCGGGTCGATAGAGATAATAAAGTTCAAGCTGGGTTTTGCTCGGCAGTCTGGTTTCGAGCGTCACCTTGAACAGCCGCCAAAGCAGCTTTATACCTCGCTGCCAAACGCAATTTTTTCAGAATCGCTAAATACTCGATATATCCTCCATAACACCATGACAATGAGTCTCCATCGATGAAGTAGCAGCCGTAGCGGCTGCCCGAACTCGAGCTCTGGTGGAAACCATTGAGCTTTTTCCTTAATCTGATGGAGCCGGGCTATATAACACGAGACTTAACATGTGGCTCGTTCAGTCTTATCTATTTAACCGACGAGACAGGGAGCCCGGCTCCTTCACATTCCTGACTCTGTCACGATACCAAGCCTCCCACGAGCACGGTTTCAATGATTAAAAACGGGAGCAAAACGCGCTCTCACAAAATGGGTGAGCAAGATAATCGAGGTTTTTGCTCTCTTCGCTAAAGTACAAGAACCAGGAGACAGTTTGAATTTCACGAGCGCCGTGCTCGTTCCGCAGTGGTCTCGAGAACTTTTGCTCAATCGTGGGGCGTGCTATTGGTAGAAATTCATCGGTAAAATACGAAGGCGATCTGCTGCGGCCGCACCGCATTACAGTCTTCCCCTGCTCGCACGCCCGGCTTAGCTACGACACTTGCCAGGATCGACTCCGTCAACTCTGCGCAAGCCATAGCGAAGATATCGTCATTACCTTCGTGCTGACAAGCACTGCCTTCCTGAGCCCAAGTTGTTGTCTTAAGGAATGGCGACAGAACCGCCTGCACGAGTAAAGCAAGCGGTGGCAGGCTGGGTCGATGTGGGTGGTCTCACGAAAGTTCCGGTACAGCCCGGCGAGAAATCGTTCATTTTTGATAGGGGCGTCCGTATCAAGTACACCGAAAACGGCACGATGAAGATCGGGTATATTTGCATGGCAGATGAAGCTTGTCGAACTGCAAATTTAGCCAAGAACCTGATAATACTCTCGAAGGGGACGACTTCACCAGCTGTGAAGCATCTCCGTTTGACGCATAACCTGGAGTCACCAAAAACGAAGAAGGAGAACGACACCAAGAGAAAGCGAGACGAAGAGGTAGAGCATTTGCGTTCATCGGCTTTGTACAAGAACGACCCAGCTCGATTAAACCTTCTGCTTGAGACATTGCGCATTATCAACCACAACTTACCAGTGCATGGGCGAGACAACCGCTTAAGAAGCTTTAGTGGTGAAGGATGCGATGCAGGTCCAAGGTACAGCGGAGCGTATAGAAGAATCAATTATTGAGCTCTATGCGCCCGCTGTACCTTGGACCTGCATCGCATCCTTCACCACTAAAGCTCTTTAAGCGGGACTCGTTGTACTCGCCCATGCACAGTGGTAAGTTGTGGTTGATAATGCGCAATGTCTCAAGCAGAAGGTCTATGCGTCAACCAGACAGGAGATTATTGAGCTGTTCCAGGTTAACCGTCAGGGATTTCCATCGTTCACCATGGTTGCGGACTTTTGGACGTGTAAAACTACATCGGAGAAGTACCTCGGGCTACGTGTGTACCTGATCGACACGAATTGGGAATTTAAGTCGGTGCTCTTGGGAACGAGAAAGTTCAGTCCAGCTTACGGTGACCGAGATGGAGGAATCAGATGGCCATTTCTTGCGTGGATTAAGCGTACTTTGGAAGATTTCGAGCTAACTACAAATGACTTCTATGGGGGAACGAGTGATAGTGGTTCTGACGTTATGTCCCTGGTGAATGAGAGTCTACACCTATCATGGGTATGGTGCATGGCTCACATGACTCACGCTGCTACGCGATCAGCATGCGGTATGAACGACAAAAAGACCAGCGATAACCCTGCCATGACTGAGCTGATATCAAAAATAACACAAACCATTTACCAAGTCCGAACCTTACAGTAACTGGCAATTTGTTTGAGGAGTTGTGCAAGACCAAGTCCGAAAGTGCTTCAACTAAGTTACTAAACTATTCATCGGCGCGTTTTTTAGTGTGACAAACGCTATACGGCGAATCCTGGACAAGTGGAAAGCAATCGAAGCATGGTACGCAGAGCGAGCACAAAAGGCAATTCGAGACCATTAGCCGCCTGTTGTATTTCCTCTCGCAGGTGAGGAAACCAATTTGATCCTCCTGCTACCAGTTTTACAACCTCTCGCCACATTGAAGCGTTCCTGCCAAGCCAAAAGCCCGACTCAAGTTGACGTGCTAATGGAATTGTACAACAATTGAATACGCGACTTAAATACGGAGCAGCTGGTTCGCCACTACTTAGCAACGAAGGAGAAACCTCGCTGGATCGACCCAAGTCAGCTCACACAACTAGCAGAAACAACACGACGGTTGTTGCGCGATGCACTTGATGCACGGTTTTTCAGTCGATATTACGATGACAGCGAGATTGCAACGACGTCGTTTGTATTTGAAATGCAGGCCAAACTTCATCCTATTTACAAAAGACCAACATTAAATCTCAACACGTGGTGGTGACGGTCTGCAAGCAACACGGTCTCACTTCCAGACAAGCCTCGGACAAGCGGAAGCAAGTGAACAATACGGTTAGAGACCAACTGCGAGAATTACTTTGAAGTGTCGCCGAGCCGGTCGACGTCCACGAACCACCATTAAGTCCCCCGAAACGTATTACAATGAGCTGGAAGCAATGTTTGCCCCTCCTACAACGAACAGGGCGCCAATCATCACTACTACCACACAGATGCAGAGACGTATTGACGAGGAGCTCGACAGGTGGAAGGAATACCCAATCAAGATTAAGCGAACGAACGGATCTCCGGAGTCTGTTCTCTCATTTTGGAGGAGAGTTGAACACGAATGTAATTACAGGCTCATACCAAAAGCAGCAAAAGTACTTTACGCAATTCCAGCTTCATCTTATCAAATTGAGCGAGACTTGAGCGTCAGTGGGAGCATGGTTACTGCGCAACGTACAAGTCTATCGGAGCACAACATTGACATGTGCTCGTTTTTGCAGTGCAAAAAAATTGCCTCGGTGAGCATCGCAACCACACACCGTCATGCTTCATGTACCCGCTTGGTGTGGATATGCATCTGGATGAGTTTGCAGATGACATACTTGCAAACTTTATCTCAAGTGCAAGCTTGTACGAAGAAGAAAAGGAAGCGTTGTAGTTGTTTCATGCTGCATAGTTGCATAATCTTGTTTTTCATTTTAGTCTTAGCCTTCTTCTTGTGTCAGCAAAACTCAATGTGCTGGTGTAGTACAGTAAGATGACAACCAGCTTCATTGCGTTCTGACTGTTTAGGCGTTCGTGCGGCGTTGACGCTACTTTCGAGATATCCCATTGAATACAGGTCATCGAAGTGGTGGTGCACAAAATAATATTTCCAGTTGGTATCATACTTGTCGACGTCAATATTGACACTGTCCTTTTCCTCGACGTTAAGCTTGACTGCCGGTACTTCAGCAATCCTCTTCGCCGAGCAATTTTCGCTGCCATAGTGATCAGCGTAGCGCCAATGAGGATCAGCATGTTGTTGATATTGTTGAGCTGGACTACAAATCTTTCTTTGCAGCTGGCGGTTGCGATCATGTCGGCGCTCCAGCGTCATCACATACGAGATTGCAATTACTTCGGCGATAAACGCCGCCACTGTTGCTTTCCTGGCTGACAAATGGGATACCACGCACGCTCTCAGAGCTAAAGCAGGCGAGTTGCAGAGCCGCAAAAGTCCGTACAGGATCCAAGCAACGGCATATGGAGAAAATGTGTTTCCGGCGATACCATCTTGCCATCTTGGGCAGCAGCGACGACCTAGGTGACTGCGACGTCACCAGTGAATCCGGTGGTGGCGGCGGTACCGCCGACTTGATGCGTAGCATTACACTCGAGCACGCAATCGGAGATCGAGAACTAGACGACAGCACTGGTGATAGGCACAACCAGCAGCAGCGCTCACTGTGCGGGGTCGTGTGTCTCACCCTGAAGCACGTCGGACAGCAGGAAGCGCGCGTGGTGGTGCTTGGTCGCCATCTTGTCCGTTGTCGCTACTTTTTACGACCGATATCATCATTCTTCGACGGCAAACACACAGGTAGCACACGAAGTAGCCCAATATGCAGCCAAAAAATAATTGCGTAAAATTTGAGTACACACTCGATTGACTTTGCTCCAACCTCGATACGAATTCCGTCCGTCCAAGTGGCTACGTATGCGGTAGTGTTCAGCTACTCATTACCCAAAAGCAGGCTATGGTCTCGTCGCACCGCTGTGCAGCAGCTTCTGCCCTCTTTGTAACTTCATTCTGAGTCGTTGCAATGACGTATTGGCGATCCAACTTTCGCCGCGGTTTACGCCCGCCACGATTGCTCAGGGTTCGCTCAGACCGTTGCTCGTTTTGAGTCGTCCGTGGAGGTTCATGACCAAGCTCAGTGTTAGTGGACACCTCGCTGGGAAGCGCAGACTTCTGTTCTGGAATTTCGCTGCTCAAAAGCCACTTGACACGTGATTTCGATGCCGCCTTTTCAGCTCTAGCTTTCATGAGAGCTTCACGCATCTATTGTTGAAAATACAAATCTTCTCGGAGAGTTCGTCATCATCATCACAGTCACCATCTTCTTCTTCTTTATTGATTGTGTTCCATGTGGTTCTTTCTGCGCCGTCAGCAACATCGTCATTTGGTAGTATACCACGACGAACCGAACCCAGAACAATGTCGACCACCGCCATCACGCTGTTCTCAACCGATTGTCTGATCTCTGCGGAAATGGCGAGAGGAGGCGATCTAAGGTGCTCAGCAAGTACACTTGGTACTCCAGGAGCCAGCTCATCGATGACCCCGTGCAAATCAGCTTGAAGTTCAGCTTTAATGCGCTGTATCTGACCCTGCAGAGATGCCATGTGCTTGACTACTTCCTCTCGCACAAGCTCCTTTATATCATCACCAAGTCCATTTTCTTTTAGCTGATGTGACTTGCGCGAACAATATTGCTCAAATTGTTCACGCAGCACCGAAGTAGCATCAGCTTGGCGCTCGGAAACAAGATTCATCTCACTCTGAGTGGTAGTTAAGGCTCGCTGCATTTGTGTTTCCAGTCGACGTTCTGTTTGTGCAGTTCTGTCCAGTACCCTTTGCTTGATAGCACCAAGTAGAGTCTCGTCAGACCCTGTCGTCGTAGACGATGCCAATTCCTGCTTGAGTTCGTCTCGTGCCATATTGAAACCCAGCTCAAGTGACCTCTCGACATGAGCTTCCATATCTGTCTTGGACTTTTCCAGCAGGTCCTGCACAAGTTGAGTAGTCTTTTCTGTGGTGCCAGCATCAAGTAGCGTCTCGTCAGACGCCGTCGTCGTGGTCGATGCCAATTCGTGCTTGAGTTCGTCTCTTGTCATCTTAAAACCCAGCTCTAGTGACCTCTCAACATGAGCGTTCATGTCTGCCTTGGACTGCTCCAGCAGGCGTTGCACAAGCTGAGTTGTACTCTCGGCAGTCCAACTTTCAGACCGACATTTTAGTTGCTCTTCAACAAGTTGCTGCACACGCACAGTCAACGCGCCACAGCTGGCGCCAAATCTGTCATCTATCTGCTTCCCGTTCCACCCGCCTAGTTACCACTGTCGACTGCAACTCACGTCGAGCTTCCAAGAGCGTCTGCACAAGTTTGTCGTCAACAGCTCGCTCAATCTGTGCACGGCTTTCTTCCTGCAATGCTTGTATGCGCAGGAGCTACTCACGAATGGCAGACTGTGTCGCCAAAAGCTCTCCCTGGAACCTTTTAGCTATCGCCAGCTGCTGGTCGGTCAGTTGCTTCATACTGCTCTCCATAGAGGCCTGCAAGGCCATTTGAGCCGCACTCTGAGCTTGATGTTGACCTGCTGCTGGTACTGCAGCACAAAGTGCTCGTAGCAAGAGCTTGTGTCTGTGCAAGAAAAGCTCAGCGAGTTTCGCCAAATGGTCTTCAACGCTCGGTACGACCTCGATTGCTGTTGGGGTTGCTACCACGGTGGTCTCTCCGGGATGCTCGACTATTGCTGTTTCAGCGTACGCCACCTCTTGTGCGTGAGCAGCCGCTTGGGCGGCAGCCTGAGCTCGAGTCAGCACCATATTACAAGGTCTTCCAGGAATGCGATGGAAGACAGCGATTTTTCGTCTCTGTGTCTGACCAAGATCGTGAAATATTACCTCAATTTATGACCAATCACAATAATGTGCATTATGGCCCAATAGGATCTGCGGAGAACGAGCACGCATGAGCAGAGCACCTCAAAATGCTCGTGCTCCTGAGGTTTTATAGTGGAGTCGAAAAACCTCGAGAGCTGAGCTCTTGAGGTTTTCTATCTCCTGGGTTATTTTGAGGAGCATTGCTCCTCCCACGCTCGTGGAAGGCTTGGGTATACGTTGTAGTACAAGGTATACCATAATCGTGCGTAAAACAAACGTTGACCTGGGCTTGGCAACACTCTCTAGGAGTTAATATCTAATCCAGACACAGCGCCTGGCCGAGTCGAGAACTTCAGCAAGCGAGAGAGACGGGCCCACGGTTACAAGTCCGCAGACGAGAGCCAACGCTAGTGTCCTACTTTACCTCGAATTAACCGTTCTATACATGATCTACGAGCGAAAAGGTGTATAAAAGTCGACTCTATGTTCCCCCAGTAGGGAGTTGGGCACAATACTGTATCACTTGTCTTTCAACGACGGAGAAAACGTTAATATCCCCTTCTCTGCACAGGATGAATCGTTATTAAATACACTGCGCGCCATAAGTTTTCGGGCACCCACGTATCAGGCTATATCTCGGCTGCTAGTGGGATTTGTAGGAGTCTATTCAGATATGTTATAGATGCGTACAGGACGCATAGGGGACATGTGACGCGGAGCTCGATTTCGCAGCGCGTGACTGGGCTACCATACAACCCCGCGACAAAACTTTCGGACAATAATTAACTTGGCTTCAGTATGCTCTAGAGTGATGGTCACGGATAGTGCGTAATGATTTGACACAATTTCCTCGTCTGCTGAATGGGACGAGGGTCGTCGATCGAGCACGCCGTCGCCGGAATCCTCCACGAAGCTGGCAAGGGGATGCGGACGAGCGCAGTATAGTTAGGTTAGTAACTCAGTGATGGACATTGTCCTCGTGTCGCGCAAGGCGTCCATCGGAAGATCTGTTAAGCTATAAAGCTCCGTATGAGGAGGCTGGGCTGTTGTCCATAGATAGGGCCATATGTTCCCTGGGATTGACCTGCCCAACCCGGTCGAGGACTGTTAGTTTGGGGTAGAGGGCAAATGCTGAAGTGGGTAGATTAGCGTTACTTAAATCTACCCTGTATGTCCTATCTCCCCTTGTCCCCTTGGTGGCCTCTGTGACCACCCATTCTGGTTGACCAATAGGCGTCCGACCTGGAACGGTTCAAACTGAACCGTGTCCACGGTCCGGAATGCGCAAGTGAACCGTGCATAACGGTGCACTTCAACAAGGACCTGTGGACGATTATGGCTAGGAAAATGTGAAACCGTAGCAAATACAGCCACTCAGTACCCGGCAATACTACTGCTGTCCAGGCGCCGTGACCCAGGAGAATCTGAACGCGTCGCTGGACTCGACTCCAGCACGCAACATGATGGTCGTCAGACAAGCTAGGCTTCTGATTGATTGTTAAAACGTGACCATCACTCTAGAGCATACTGAAGCCAAGTTAATTATTGTCCGAAAGTTTTGTCGCGGGGTTGTATGGTAGCCCAGTCACGCGCTGCGAAATCGAGCTCCGCGTCACATGTCCCCTATTCGTACTGTACGTATCTATAACACATCTAATAGACTCCTACAACGTCCACTAGAAGCCGAGATATGGCCTGATACGTGGGAGTCCGAAAACCTATGGCGCGCAGTGTAGCGGATGGATGGGTCCTGAGTGCGTTGGTAGTTTTGGCGTCAGCTCCAGAGCAAAATTCTTTATATTTTGGGCAGCTACCGGTACTAAACCTATAGATTATCTAATAATTACCCCTAATCCACTTACTAACTACCTGTAAAAAGGGTTGTAAAAAGGGTAAATGAAATAGTAAATAAGGGTGTGTTTCATAATAGGGGGCTTTGCCCCAATTACTTCTAATGTATTAGTTTGTGCTGCCCTTCAGTAGAACATGTTTAATGTCATTAGCTAATAATCGTTGTTGTATATTGTGTTACTGGATCCTCTACAGACCCGAACTCTAGTATCCATTCCCGTGCGATAAGTAAACCACACCGGTTTGCTACCTACCAGCCGACCGCCTCTACTCCTTCCTCTGTATCCCATTTGCTTCTTTCCAGTCCTGGTATCCGTCGTTCCCCCGGAGCCAATGCTCAACGTCACCGCTCATGAGCATCTCGACCCCGTTCGTGAACGTTATTCTCTTCGCCGTGTCCGTGAAAAACACGGCCACACTGCATCTTTCGTCCATGGCGAAGTTGCCCAACCAATCAGCCATCTTGTTGTAGTTACGATAGAGATGAGACCACGACCGCACACCACATAGATCCGCTAGCCTCCTTGTTAGTCTGTACCGATGCTGCAACTTTCGCACCTTCGGCAATGTCCTTGTGCCCATGATCCGAAGTATAAGTGCGCCATGTCCCCGGCGGTGATGTGAACGCTGGGGTTCAGGCTCCGCAAGACATAGTAATTTCCCCCAAAAGCCTCGGTGTCAGTGAGACGACTCCAGAAGACCGTGTTGGGTCAGCCCGTGCCAGTACGCTCCTTCCCAAGCAGATGTCCAAGTGTCGTAGATGTACAGTATACATTGATAAAGCTGTTAGTTCTTCTTCCTGTTCGTTTGTTTCCTGTGTAGCACTCTCAGTCAACGGCCTGTTAGCTGAAAGGCAAAATGCGAATTCCCTTGACTCGCGCACGAGGCGGCGGGAGCCGCCGAGCACGACCTTGGGCATGACCTCCCTCCTGCTCACCACTAGAGGCGCCCTTGGTCTGCCACCCGTCCTCGCTGGTGACACCCCGTCTTCCGTGCACACTTGCAACGGCACGGCAGCTTAGCTCCACCACCCTTGCCGCTCACCAAACACGACATCCGTCCTTCGTCTTGACATTCCTCCTGTTTCCCGAGCCACGCCGGGCATCTCCGCTCATGACATCCGTCCTCCTTCCAGCAGCTCCTCCCGCCAGTCATCCAAGGTGGCCGCAGCTTCACAAAGGCCTTCGGATGTCTCTCTGTCTCCCAGCTCTTACGCCATCCGAGGTCTTTGTGATTGTGCTTCTCCAACTGGTACTTGCATGTGGGCCAACGGGTGGGCCATCCGATAAGGCGTCCCAGGCACGGGTGGGACCGGACTCAGAAGGGCCGAGGGTCCGATCCGGGACAGCTATCACCGACAATGTGCACATCCCTCCATCCTTGACTCTGGACCTGTGCTAGGAGATGTTGCAGCCCTAAAATTCCGCCTCGTTGTTTGTTATCTTTCGCGTCTCTAGCGCCGTTGTCGCCGCCCATATGATCTTCGATTCTGCTCCGTTATGTTGTAATCCTACCGCTGCCACTTCCCCCGATGCCCGGGTTGTCCCGTGACCCACCATCAAAGAAACCCACTCTGAGGGTCTGCTGGCTGTAACGCTGTATACTTATTTGTTCTTCCGCCCTCTATCGACCGATGACAGATCCCGCCACATTGAGCTTGTGAATGAATTCGGTGATAGGATACAGCGCTGATCTGTATCTCTCGTACGCCCCCAGTACCGTCCATCGACACTTGTGCACTGCCTCCAACAAGATTGTCTGCTGCGTCTTTGTGTTGTGGATTCTGTCCACATTTCGCCTCCAGATTACCGTGAGGATCACTGCACAGCCCACGGCCCACATCTCGCATGCGACCGTGTGCAACATCTCCCAGTTCCCCATTAGGGATTCCGCCCCTTGCTCGATCAAACAAGGCGGGGTATGCCGCAGTTTGAATCCAAATATTTCGTGCAAAAGCTCCTTGCTCGTGTGCTCTCCGTCCTATCTCTTTCCATTCTGTAATCGACCCCCTTCCAGCAAGCTGAATACGACCCCATCGCGTCGTGAACATGGTCCAGAGCGCTAATGCATCAGGGCACTCCCACGCAAGATGAGCGGGCTCGTCAAAGCTCGCGTCCGTACGCGATGGTGCTGTACACTGAAATCCTCTGTCCGCACCGCTCCACATCCACAACCTTTTGTGCTTGAGCCTGATGATATTCTGTGTGTGATACGCTCTGACTCCTTGCATCGTGTGCACTCGCTTCCACGGTACGCTGTCGAGCGCCAGCGCCATCTCACCGCCCAAGGCGTGCCTCATCTTCATGATAGCTTCCTCCTCATTGAGTGCCCTTGCCGCCGCCGCGCGTGTAATTATTCCTATAACCCTTTCGCGTTTGCCTCCACCGACGCTTTCCAGCTCATAACGGCAGCATCCGCGTTAGCCACGGGTGCGGCACAATCCAAACTTCTGTCGTTCAATCTTCATAAAGTCCACAATTGTGTGGTACACCGAGGTGCAGTCCGTGACCTTCGTAAGCTCAGTCGTCTGTGAATTCCACGTGTGGCTCACCCTCTCCCCTCTTGATCACAGACCCGAAAAACATGGTGAGGGTCGATGCCGCCATGCTGTACTTGCAGCAGGTCTCCATCGGGAGCCTTAAAAATCAGCTCTGGGTAATTCGCCAGCAGGATAAGTCTAAAATTCCCTAAATCGGTGTGCATCCCCGCTCGTCAGGGGCAGGGTATGCCGAGTCGGAAGCAGTACCACCTCCCGTGTGCAAGAGGCCGTGAGGTTATCCCCCACGAGGGCATGTAAGTTGCTCACGATGAGGGATCTGTACCCCGACTATTTCTGCTCCCGCCCTTGCGAGTCCCATAACCAAATATCGGCTAACCCCAGCTCCTTGATTGTGTCTGGCATACATGTTGCCCAGCTTCTGTTTTCTCTCCACTTTGAGCTTGCGGAGCAGACTGCCCTCACACTGCACTATCAATCTCGAGTCAACCCACCGTGTTCTGAGGCCATTGCCGAAATTTCGTTTCTGCCTTTAGTTTCCGGCGTTCACTCTTCCCGTGTCCCCATCCAGCTCCGGCACTGCCAACGTCTACTCAGCCCAGGGGCGGCCTGTGGCTCGCAAGCTGTATCGTATCTTAACCGCTGGTAGCCTCCTCGCCGGCAATAAATGGCCCGAGTTGCCTCCATCTCGTTGTAATAAAATGATCCCTGTCAGTTGTCTGCTTCGTTTTTCCGTCTCCACCAAGTCGCTCACCTCCGCCGCGCTCATGGCAATGAGCTCCGCGGTGATATTGGGGATACCAAGCCCTCCGTCTAACACCGACCTCTCGGCCAGGCACGCTTTGACCCATCCAGTAGGCACTCGCTCAGGTTCTGTGAATCCTGCCTTCTACACGAAGTTCCGGATCCGCACGTTAGCCCCCATCACCAGTTCCTCTGAAGTCCAGGCGTGTCTGGCCACATACATGAGTTTTGACACAATAATGGCTGTTGCTATTGCTTCTCTTTGCCTGGCAGTATTCGTTTTAGTTTCCGCCAGCGCCAAGCGCACTATCAGTGCTACAAAAGCTCTGTTCCACGCCTCGTCAGTCATGTCCTCCGATCAGGCCATATGGCCTAAGTATCGCGTGCCAGTTACCGTAATTTCCTCTCGCCTTGGTGAATCCCAGACCTCTGGACTTTCCTCTCCTTTGTCAGCTGTCGAACCAAGACGGATCACGTTCGATTTGTGCACATCGAGACGTAAACCGGACACCGCCGAAAATCTGTCCACCGCTGGAACTGCAGCTTGCTGCATGCGGGTGGTCGCAATGTAAATCGCCGTGTCATCTGCGTAGCCCGCAACTTGCAGGTGAGACGTCAATCCTCCCTGTTCCATCTTGATGCCCTTTAGCCCTGGGCAACTGAGGATCTCATTATACAACAAGTCGTGAAAAGAGAAGAGGGACCAGCGGGCACCCTTGGCGAATGCCACTGGACACGGTCACCTTCCGCGACAGTTCCCCATTGGCCATAAACTTCACCGTTATGTTCTCGTGTATCGCTTGCACTAACGCACAAATTTAGGCGGAAATTCCTTAGCTTTCAAAACCTTCATAAAGAACTCCCTGTTGAGGGAATCATACGCTTTAGCAAAATCCAGCAACAAGACCTGAGCTTCCGACCATCCCGGATGCCTCCTACAGTAAGCTTTGGCTGCTTCCAGGAGGTCCATCGCTTCGTGAATCGTTCGTCCTGGCGTGAAACCAAATTGTGTAACGTGCACAAGCGCCGTAATGTGCCGCCTGATCCGCCATGCCAGTATTCTGGTAAATATCTTGTAATCAGCATTCAGCAGCGCAATAGGCCTATTGTTACCAGGATTGCTACGATCGCCACCTTTGGTGATGCTGAAAATATACACTTCCAGGAAGCGCGTCGGTGTCGCCCCTTCTCGCAATGCAATCCTTGTACACGCGTGTTAGCACACACACCAGTATGTCCCCATGGTCTCTATACCAGTCCATACCCAACTCGTCCATTAGTTCACAGCGACAGTTCGCCGAACTACTGCCAGCATCAATAACAATCGCTATTACTGGCAGTACCTGGCGTCGGAGATTGAGGCGACGTAGTCTTGTCGTCACCCGAGCAGCAGCGAAAACAGAAAAGTCATCAAGCCAATCAATATGACGAAGCCTATTACTAACGCTCACTCCGCCACCCGAAAAATGCGAGGCTCTCTGCAACTATTACTAACGCTCACTCCGCCACCCGAAAAATGCGAGGCTCTCTGCAACAACGGATACATACGACGATTAATATATCCCCCCGTCAAAGCTCCAGGCACTAGCAGTTACCCGCCCTGCCTTCGGGTTACGTGACTATCAAGGAGAAGTTCGGCTCCCGATCAAAAATACAACCAACTGCAGCACTCTGGTTATTGGCTCAACATGACTACAATGCGGCGTGCCAGTAATGCACGCAAATTCCCAGCACTCGCTCCAGTGAGCTTAAAACTCTCCCTCCAGCAGCTACTAACAACAAAAAGCACATGGTCATCTCAGGATTAAGTGACGGGAAAGAATGTCGCCCAAGTCAACTCTCGCAGGAGCTGGGTTGTTGCAATTTAACTCAATCTGTACAAGCAAAACCACATGAATGTTGTGTCAACTACTTTTATGGCTTGTAAACTACGCTTGAATGTCGCTGGAGCACGCCACAGGTAACATTCGCCTGGGTGGCTCGCTTGCGAAGGACATACCTGTAAAGATTAGAGAGCTTTAGTGGCGGCGATGTGCGGGTAATTTCAAAGTTTACAGGTGAAGTTGCTTGATTGGAGGAACCAGACCAACTTGGATAATTACGTTGGGTTTTTCACAAGTTCTTGGAGATTGTACTTTCATGGAGCACGATTGTGAGCTACTTGCGTGTACGCGAGTTTTGGAGTTGCAACTTAGTATGGACACGCCAGCAGCTGGTCATGGCCATCATCCTGGCGGCTCTGACGGACGAGAAAGCTGCGCTCGTGGCGGATCTCGACCACCCGCAGCTAATGCATACAGCGCTGCAAAACACGTACCGTCATGTGTGCGGCACAGTGGTGGGAGCGCTCAAGCGAGAGTACATGACGCTCTACGTGGACGTCGGAGGCGCAATGCTGGAGCACATTCGGCGAGCGCGACTGATGCTGGCCGAGCTAACGTGCTTCAAGGTTGTGCTGAGTGAAGGGAGAAAAAGGGTAACTTCATCCAGCCTCGGACAGGACTGGAACGGCTACATCACCTCGCTGGTGCCGTGTGCCACGTTCGAGGAGCTGCTCATCAAGGCAGCCGGGGAAGCGCTTTGGCGCACTACGCAAGCACAACGCCGAAAACGTGGAGACCCTGTAGTTCGAAGCGGTAATGCCTTCACCGCCAAGTACGACGGCAAGAAAAAACCTGCTTCAACTGCGGAACACCGGACCACTTCAAAAAAAGAATGCAAGGCCAAAGGCGGCTCAGTTGACCGTTTGGCAGAGGCGCTTCACGCAGCAGAAACGAGGACACCGCCGAGGCTGGATTCGCGTTCAAGTCAGTGCGTATGCCGGAGTTGAGTGGATTATCGACTCAGGAGCGTCGAGCCACATGACTGGACACAGTGGACTGTTGTCGAATCTTCGCAGCATGCCACACTCTGTGGTGGTGACTACTGTCAGCGGCAGGACTTTCACGGCCACTCAAAAAGGCGACGCGAGACTACCACTCGTGAACGGTGGTGTGTGCACACAGGAGAACGTACTGCTCATTCCTGGGCTGCAGCAAAATCTAGTGAGCCTAAGCAAGGCTGGTGCTGCAGGACTAAGTGCGATATTCGACCGTGAGCGCTGCGTGATCACATGCGGTGACTCACAGCTTGCTGCTGTTCAACGCGACAACGGATTCCACACAATCACCTCTATGGCGCCAAGACTATGGACGGAGGCGAATGTGGCGTCAGATGAACGTGACTTAGGTCTGTGGCATGCTCGTCCGGGTCATTTGAATGTTCGTGACCTGAAGAAGCCGCTGCGAGTAAGTGGTGTTGAGTGTGTAGGCTAGGAGCTGCCACCATATGATTCCTATGCGGCTGACAAGCTAGCGGCAAGACCATTTCCGGCCTTGAACCTTCGTCCTATGAAGAAAGGTCAAGCGCTGATCTCGATCGATTATGTTGGACCACTGGAGACTACCTCACACGACGGCTTTACGGGGATGGTGAGCATCATGATTGAGCCTTTCCACTTGGCCGCCGCGTTCCCAGTAAAGGACAGCAGTTCCGCTACGCAATTGCGCGCAGTGCGGGAGTGTATCGCAAATCTGAAGGCTGCGGTGCCCAACGTGAAGACCGCTGTGCTCAAGAGCGACAACGCTGCTGAATATGTCGGCGGTAAGATCGCAAACTTCCGCAACAGCCAGCTCATTGCTCAGGAATTCAGCAAACCCTACCCTCTACATCAGAATGGAAAGGTGGAACGCAGCAACCGTGCGATCATCGAGATGGCACGAGCGATGCTGCATGCAGTGGGACAGGGCAATTTTTCTGGAGTGATGTTGTCCTCGCGGCGGCGTACATTCGGAACAGGTGCCCCGTCAAAGATGCTCTGGGGAACGTCGCCGATGGAGATGCTGACAACCGAGCCACCCTCGCTCAAGAAAAAATTTGCGGACTTTTGGGTGCAGTGTGCAAGCCCTGGGGCCCAAATCGCAGCGACTGAAGCTCAATGCCAAGACTGAGAAAGGTATTTTCTTTGGGTATGATAAAGCAGGCGGTTACCGGTTCTGGATCTCGAGTGGCCATGGAGGCAGTGGGAGTATTATCACGAATATAATTGCTGTGTCCTTCTAGTCGGAAATGCCCAAGAATCAGTTAGTGACGCTAGAGGCAGACATACTTGTGCTTATTCCGTATGTCAGCCAAGAAGGAGTCGAAGCCACGCCACCGAAATCACTGGAGGTAGATGATCTACGATGCCAGGTATCACGCAACGAAAACAGGGGCGGAGAAATGCGCAGTGCGTCGCAGCACGCGGATCTCGAAGAAGATCGTCCGTCTTCTCGAGTGTGAAGACTCGCCTAACGCAATCGGGAGCGCTCTGGTAACAGACAGAAGTGAATCTCTCACGCTTCGTGAAGCTGTGGCACGCCAGATGCATCGCAGTGGCGGCAAGCCATCGACAACAAGCTCAACAGTCTCAAGAGCAAGGAAACCTAAGAAAATATATTTTCTCCTATTCAAACCCATTATGACGAAGTGGGTGTTCCGGCGCAAGCCATTTGGGGATGGAACTTTGGACAAGTACAAGACTCGTTTAGTTGCGAAGGGCTTTACGCAATAATTCGGTGTCGACTACACTGAAACCTTCACCCGAGTCGTTCGACACGAGTCCATCCGAGAAGTGCTGGATTTGGCTGTCCCATTAGATTGGTGCCACTTACAGTTGGATGTCCAGACTGCCTCCCTGAATAGTGACCTGACAGAAGAAAATTACATCATGCCCCCTGCAACAGGAGATGGCGGAGATGACGAGGATGCTGAAGCTATCGTCTGGAGGATCAAGAAGGCGGCATATGGACTGAAGCAGGCGTCACGAGCCTGGTACGACACAGTCACGCACTACCTTCTTGAGATTGGTTTTCGTCAGTGTGAATCGGACACGTGTATTCTGGTAAAGCGCGCAGCTAAAAGCATCGTCGTTATAATCCCCCTCCTAGGGACAAGTTAGATAGAAATTTACCTTTTTATAGAAGCATTTGTTATTGATAGATGGGCCTTTCATAAAGGGAGTCAAGATATTTACCCATCGCCAGTGGCCTAACAGTCACTAAAGTGGGGACAAACGTTTATGGAACCCGCGAATGGTCGCTTTGGATCAGGCACCAAAGGATTGTGTGATTTGTCGAAGGTTTAGATTGGATTTATGGCTGGAGATTTTGGGGGATGAGACTCGTCTGTAACGAGCGGTCAGCTGTGATTTGCGGTGATATCTAGTCTGATTTGCGGTAAATCAGGTTTTTCGGGTGTGACGGGACGCTCGTAAAAACTCCGAGAGAGCTCGTAAAAAGGGTTTTCAACGTACTGATCATTGTCGCATTTGTCGTACTGATTGAGGAGAAACCATATTAGGACATTGCGGTGGCGCTGCTACGGGAATAACTACAGCGGCTCTTGGAACTGGCATGAGGGGGTGACCGCCAATTCAGTGAGCCGAACTATTAGCTCCGCCGCGCGTGGTCGTAATGGTCTGTACGTCCGGAACATTCGGAAACATTAAAGCATGAGAAGTCGCTGTTTGACGTTACGGTACACTTGTTAAGAAAACGAGCTTTTCTGTTGGATCAGCATTCTCACCTTCTGTTTGGTGAGCTGTGCAACACGAGATGGACCTCCTGACTACAATTCGTAACAAAGCGCTGGAGCAGCTGGAGCAAGAGGCTCTCAATCAATTCTCCTGTGTGGCTGACCTTCGGGCCTTTATATGTGCTACCCAACCTGGCCATGATGTTACTGTCACGGTCAACCTGTATGCTGTCTTTGCTCGGAGCGCTTGGGAGGATTCAGCGGTACTCGTATCAACGGAATTGACCCAGCGCAACGAGGCGAGTTTGAGAAGACAGCGAGTGCATTGCGTTCACTAGCAGCGTCTGTGTTCAATGCTTGCATCCTTCAAGTCGTGCTGTGGGACGACGCCAAGCCAAACGCGGTCGGCAAGGCCAATCTGGCATTTCTTCCTGGTGCAGTGTACGTGTTCCACCGCATGGAATACGTGGGGTTGTACGATGGTATCGCCCGCGGAAGTGTGAGCTATGACAAAGATGATATCGGTAAGGTTAGTGAAGTGGGTCCACCACACTTTTTGAAATAATACATGGCAGAGATCGTTACAATTTAGTAATTGTGACGATGGCAAGCCGTGATTTCCCCAGGATTTTCAACTGCATCTCAGATTTATGCTGAAAGCTGGTGTTGAATGCAAGTTAGTGGATAATGAAGGTGACGATGGCGCGCCGAGAGTTTGATTTCGTCGACTGATCAACGGTGTCGCTGATTTAGGATGGACCTGCGGACACAAGCGCAGATAGCTGACAATTCAAACGGCGAATGTCGTGTCCGAAAAGGGCCATTTAGATGAGCGAACGCTGACCGCACGTACCAGAAAGAAGAGCAACGATCGTGTCCGGAAAGGGTTTCCGGAAAGAGGATAGGATCGGCCCGTGAACATCACTGGCCATATCGCACCCTTCGTTGAAGTTCTCATTAAACCGAAGATGCGAATACTGAAGTGTAGCATATATATTAAACCACAGCACAGACCATAATACCATGATGCACATGTTCGTTGAGCTTGCCACTCTGACCAAGAGCTACAGCAAAGCTAAACAGCGGCTTGCAGCTCTCCGATTCGACGCCTCGCCAATTTGGCAGGCAGCTATCGACAATGGATCCCGATTGTGGTGCCATCTACAAATCTGGAACAATCCCCCTGTTCGTTGAAGATGGCAAAGATTTCGCTTTGGGTAGAAAAAATCTCTCAGAAAGCTTCAACAAAGCGCTGCTGGTCTGACATAGCCTACTGTATCGGTGATGCTCTATAAAGGCTGCTTCAACGAACATTTTCGAAGTTTGTGGTTATGACCAGATTGTGCTCGGGTATTGGTGGTTTCAATGAAGGCAAGCCGCTGTTGTTTGTGCTCAGTTTGGATTAAGATTGCTAATGGCGAAGACGGCAAAAGTCCCATGATATGTTAAGAGCTAGCAGATACTACCATCCAACAGGGGCTAACAAATGCGAAGCAACGCATCGACAAGCTCGAAGCCGAAAGCTGGAGGCGCAGACAAATTCGACGAGATAAAACGAAGAAACGAAACGCCGTCGCTCAACTGCTTCCCAGTAGCAAGCGCTCAAAGAGAACGCAGTCATCACCAGCTTCAACGAAAACGAGAATCTTGAATACGACAAATTAGGTAAAACTAATTTTATTATTGTGAAATCATTACTAGATTTAACAAATGTTTGGTGCAGCATTTTTCAACGCATCGATGACCCGCTGCTTCGCGTTTGCGGTAGTTGTGGCGACCTTGCAAATTTCGTGAACTCTGTCTTGAAAGTGTGCAATTCCAAAACACGTATTTTGATCATCTTCGGAATGAATAAGGCGAGGTGGAAGTCATTGCGGAGGGACTGGAATCTGCTGATTCCAGTGAAAAGCCGCTGCGTATATGACTTTGTGACAGGTCAAGCAGAGCGATACGTGCGAAGCAAACGCCTAAGTTTTGTAGAGCTAGTGGGCTTAGAACAGGTGGTGTACCTAAAGAGCTTGCCGTCTTAAACCGAATAGAGGCGAGATTGATTGGTCTGGTATTTTGTTTACGACTTGCGCAAATCTTTACCGCGACGGACATGTATTCTCTCTCGGTAATGCGATTAATTTTATTGGAACGAACTTGGAAAAGTCGTTCGAGACCTACCCAGACCATTGGGGTCGCGCGGTGTTGTATTTTAGGGTCAGAGTCAGATGGAAAATCAAGCTACTTTCGTGTGTGACCACGTTTGGTACGGAAAGCATTGGTATAATTGATTTCAATCAACCCGTTGTGTAGAGATGTGACAATATCGGAGCAAATTCTTGCAGCACTAGAAGTGATTGATGTTGAGCAAAAAATACTCAGCTTTACAATAACAGACGAAAAGGTACACGAACTTCAAGGAACTCCTCAGCTCGTAAATGAGAATCAGAAAAACACAAATAGATCAGCGGCTCAACGTTCCCAAGCAAATATAACCGGTCGTGACGCAGAGAACTGTAGTGGTTGTGATAACGTAGTAGCATCTCAGCAGGAAGATTTACAATGTAGTACCAATACCGATACCAGCGAAGCCGATCGGGTGTCATTTCTCTCTCAACACGTTTCAAGACCATCCCACTGCTAATGACAATTCTGAGTTACTCGATGACTGCCCGAATGAGCAGAACAAGCGTGACAGAATAAGCGAAGACGTAATGGATAATTTAATAGAATCGTTCGAACTAGAAGGCAGTCAGAACAGTATGAAAAGTGAGTTGGAACATGTAATAGGTGCAAGCTTCACAATCACAGATTCCTGTAGGCGAATTGGGTTGTCATGACGATCCCATTGATGAATACTTCACCAAGCACATAATGCACATGTGCTTTCCAACATTATTCCCCGATGGCCGGGGTGGGTATAAACCGATGGAAGATGGCGAAAGCTGGATGCATGAGTCAGAATTCTGCGCACACCTAATCAAATGGCATGACAGACGTTTCGTTTTGCACGGAAATTTTAAATGCCTCTGCTTTATTTTGATTCAGCGTCGTCAGATTGAGGTCTTGTCAAGAGAGTAGCAGTAAGTGATAAGCGCAATCAAGCAATAATGGCAGCAGGATGTGGAAGGGATAGCAATACAGCAGGTGACAACCCTAGCAACGAAAAAGAAGAACTACTGGCTGCCGTTCATATTTTGGAGTCTCTAAACCCGTATTGTCGTGTTGTCCGCGGCAGTGGTCTCTACTGGCCTAATGCACGTGATGACTTGATGTCCATGATTGTAATCGAGTCATGCCTACAAGATGGCCTACTTTCTTTCTTACTCTTAGCGCTGCAGATACGATATGGCCAGATTTCGCCCGAGCCTGTAATCCAGCACTGACGTTGGGTCAATGCAGAAAGCTTAGTTTTGCCAAAAGACAAAAATATCGTAACGAAAACCCTGATAACAGTGCTCGACATTTCAATAGAAGGTTCCAGCCTTTTGGATACATTTTAATGCGGGAAAACTAAGCCTTTAGGGGAAATTGTTGATTACTTTTGGAGAGTGGAGTATCAGCAGCTTGGGTCACCCCACATTACTGCTTATTATGGATAAAAGACGGACCCGATGTTCTTAAACTATCAGAGACAGATAAAGGTCGGTCAGAGCTCGCTGCATTCATAGATAAGCACATATCGGTGCTGTCGAAAACACTCAACGATCTTGACAAATGTAGATGTTCTACATGTAGCGCACATCGAGATGACGAAGTCGATATTTTAGCTTTGAGACCCCCACGTGTCGGGGGTCTCGAATGGGAATGCGACCTATCTAGGCTTGTCCAACGAGTACAGCAGCACATAAGCAATGGAAACTCATCATGTCGAACAAAAACAAAATGAGTGTCGTTTTGGATACCCAAAACAACTGCAAGAAAAAACTGTGGTTGAAACGAATGTTAGTGCGGACGGAACGCCATCGTTGAAAGTACAGTTGAAGCGCGAAGTATCGGCAATCAAGAATTACTCACCATATTTGCTGTCTTGTTGGCGTGCTAATGTTGACTTACAGCTGATAGGGAACTCGTATGGTGCTGCCGAGCACGCCGGAGCATACATTAGTAAGGCAGAACCAGATAATTTGCGTACGAGTCCAAATGCCGGTACTATCCTGTTTCTCACTAACAGAGTCTATTGGCTCGTATTCTTTAACATAGGTTTCGAATTTCGCCGTGGTATTGCTAAAGCTATTCAGCGGTGCGACCATAACCTTCCATACAACTCGATTGTAAAGCAAGTAGTGAGTTCAACTTTATCGCTTCGTGAAGTTGGCGCTACTGAAGCGATATATATACTGCTTCGTAGTCTAGTAAATCTCGAACGATAAAAAGTCAAAGTACTGCAGCACCACCGTCGTTTTTATCGCGTCGAACCACAAGGTATCGAAGGTCTTGTTGCACTTGCAGAGACAACAAATTCCATCGCAGTTAGAATCGAGCCAATTTAACGGGCTTACATGAATCGCCCTATTGATGAGCTGTTTAATAATGTGACATTCGCAACCTATGTTGAAGAATACGAGCCAATAGACTCTGTTAGTGAGAAACAGGATAGTACCGGCATTTGGACTCGTACGGACAACGAAGGATGTATTAAACGCCGTGATAAAGCAGTAGTGGCGCAGAAATCTCCATGGATGCGCCCTAACGCATCGAATCCAAAGTTTGCTTGTAGAAGTATTATTGTATGGCCAATGGAGAACGCTAGATGACCTGCCGGTCACTGACGAATAATGCATTGCTCGTTTTATTTTAAGCACAAGACGTGCAACTGAATGACGAGCTACAGCAAGAGTCCAATGCGAAGCAAGCCAGGCAGCATCAGCTAGACCTTCTAAAAAACGCCCAGGACGCCTGCAATCTAGCCTCTTTTGCGCCTTCCGAAATTTTGAATAAGCACCGCAAACCCTAACGACCAATCTCTCGAAGAGAACAACACAGTAAATGATGCCGATGCTTATAATGCAAATAATGAATGGAAATCTAGACATGACTATTCTTCTGATACTGTAGCGAAGGCTCGTGACTTTGTCAATGCGTTTTTGAAGCCATGGCTAACGAGAAGAAAGCCATACGCGCACTTGGGGAACCATATTTCGTGAGAACGAAGGAAGAAGCTCTACCTATCAATACCCTATTGAGGATAATGAGAACAAGTTGGGGATAGCGAGACGATGGCCGACTAACAGTGGACTACTTTTGCACTCGCAATGGACCAAGCTAGAAAGCGGTTCAAACGTCCACTGAATATGTCGCCATGCGAGCCGCTTCAGATGATAATAAATGGTGAAGGTGGTTCTGATAAAAGCTAGCTTATACGACATACTGTGAAAGATGTCCACAATGTGTTCGCGGAACTTGCATCAACACGTAGAATATCAGCAACAGTTATATTACTGACCATCCAAGGAACGGCGGCTTTCAATATAAAAGGCTTGGCGCTTTGTTCTGCACTGGAATTAACGTCTTTTTCGAAATTGGTATTCTCCGTTCCGTATGAGTCGTTAAAAGCGACAAAATCGGGTCCAGCCACTCTAAAACGAATGCAAAAGCAATTCAAAACGTCCACCTAGTTATCATATACGAATTTAGCATGATATCCTGTGGCATGCTCTACTGGATAGATAGAAGAATCGCGAAATCTGGCCTCACCATTCTGACAAGCTCTTCGGAGGCAGAGACGTCTACTTCACTGGAGACGTCGCTCAACTAGATCCGGTAGTTCCAAGCTCACTTTCGATTCCAGTTACTCAAATTTCGAACGACGTTCAGCGCCGAGGAAGAGAGATATGGGAAGGAATTAAAAAGTGTGTTTGTTAACGAGCCAGAACAGAGGGAAACTTGACCCGGAATGGTTCAGTGCTCTTAGACGATACGACAAAAGTTCCAACCCAGGCTGATTTATATCTATTCAACACTCGCTGCTTTCCAAGCACCAGTCAACCGGCGTGGACTAAAACCGCAAAACACATTACGTACAAGAACGTAGATGTAGCTGAAGCTAACGAACGATTGATTCGTTCCTCTGTAAACCTTATTGCTACTCTTACATCTCGGCATTTTGTGCAGCAAAAGCGATTGACAACGAAGATGGATATACCAGCAGGAACAGTACGAGCTCTCGTTAAAGATGCAGAGATTCCAAATACCAATCGTGCTCGAGTAGCGACAACGCAACAAGTTGTGGTTCACGGGGCGATTATTCATGGTACGTATTCAGTGCTAACTCTCAGTCGTTTGTGGAAACACTTCAGTCACACTCAAAACAGTGTGACATTCTGCCACACCCTGCAATTTTGCGCGGCCTGTATGGATGGGATTTTGGCTACCGTGGGCTTCGGTCATGCATTTCGCCCAGGTCGATGTAGAGTCTGAGAGGAAATTTGTTCGTCGATACGATCTGACTGACTTCTCCAGCAAAAACAAACTCCCTGAACCGCAGCGTCCCGAGAAAGTTGTTGACATTGTCGCCGCCATCGAGGTGTTATCCCGTCTTGTGGATAACGTATTCTCGCCGATGGTCAGCGAACTTTGTCGGCAGCTCAGAAATTTCTCGTTGCGTTGAGGAAGAGCGGCACCATGAAAGTCCCAGATGCTGTTCCTGAACTGCTGTCGTGGGTCGATGACCGCCTTGAATGTTTTCGGACTTGCCTCGCACAAGAAGATTTCGAAGCTGCTGCCGAAGTCAAGGCACAGTTTTCAGTTTGCGCACGAGTCTTACTCCAAAGTCGTCCAGCGCGTAACAAGTCTTCAACTCTGTGCATCACTTCGGTCATGTTCAGCTCGCAGTAACTCTGGAGCGACAACATCCCGCGGACCCAAGGACAGAACACGCGGGAAACACCAGAGCCCGTCAATTCCAGTACCACCGGTCGTCGTCGCAGCACTGCCAAGTCGCCATGGTAAATCACTGTGCATGAAGTATCTCACAGTTCAAGGCTGTCCGGGCCCCGGTGACATCAACATTTTCGACTACAGAGGCCACTTTACCCCAAAGAAGCTACCCAAAATGGTGTCTCACTTCATCGTTAGGCGTATGGGGGCTTACGGGACCATGTCGGCATCGCAGATAGTGCTGGAACCGAGACCTGAAAAAGCCATGACGGGAAGTCTGGTAGTCCTTCCTTCAGACCGCGACGCAAACCGCCAAACAGGATTTGCCACGTATCAAAAGAAGCGCAGCAAGTTAGCCAAATCGCGGGACAGAAATATGGCGAACCTCACGCAAAGCACAGCAGTGGTGGCGAAGACGGTCAATCGCACGCCGAGCCCACTCCATATAAACACAAGGCCGTGGGTGTGGCTCACACCTGTCGCTCAAAGCTGACGCAGCAGGAGGATTCCCCGCCAAGCGAGGACCGCGTCGTGGAAACATTCCACACACGCGAAGTTGTCCCAAATAGGCGCTTATCCCAAGGTGTGGAGTCATTCCACCCTAGTGGACCGGTTGAACCGCGACATATCAATTGTCGTGCGGTAGCGGAGTCAATCCGCTTCTCTGACGCACAAAGCCTCACCGTTGTCGTTATTCGCTCATTGATTCTTCCAACACCACGAGTCCAGGCACTGCTGCCTCAAATGGGCTGGTTCTCTGCGGTAAAACCAGGCGTAGATTGCAGCTATATCCCGAGCGAGTGCTTCGATCGGTCACGTTGACAATGCGCATCCGGGAAAACCTGCTCTCGAGATACCGTCACGATCACCAGCATCCCCTTCGCCAAGTTTTGATTTCGTATGAAATCAAGCCAACCGTGCCTGTCCCTATCATGAAGACGGTTATTGGAAAAACAACTTTCCAAATTGACACTTCAAAGCACCATGCTTACAGCGAGCTCCTGCGGAGGTCACGTATGAGCCTTCCCGCTCTTATACGTCTTGTTCGGGGAAACGCCCGAAGATCCTCGGCCGAATAAAGCGCAATCCGTGCCAGACCACATACCTTGCTGGAGCATTACCACTTCAAAGACGAATGGCAAGATATCGTGGCTCACGGTGTCCGTCCGACTTGGACAACACTCTTTGCCGTTCAGAATAAACCACCAAAGAACCACGGCTCGGCTCGACAGGCTGCCAATATGATTATGAAAAAGATTCGTGAAGGTCAAGACGCCGACAGGTAACTCGTCATGGATTTAGAATTGCTCGCATCTCTTGAAGGTATCACTTGCAGCCCATTCGGTGCTGTTCGAAAGGGCGACGCAGACCTCTTTATTCATGCCCGGATGATCCATGATTTGTCTTATCCACTGCACACCTCTGTTAATGACCACGCCCAAGCCACCTCAGCTATTCCAGTATCTTATGATGGTGCAGCGTTCTTAGCACGGCGGGTACTAGAAGTCGAAGAAGAGGCGCCGGGTTTAGTGAGAATGATGAACGGGGATGTTGCCGGTGCCTACCGTCACATCCCTGTCGCTGCTGACTCCGCAGGACGATTCTCAGGTACGATCGAAGAACTCGAGATACTTGTGATCGACTTGTCGTGTCCATTTGGATGGGCCGACTCGCCTAGTCATTATTGGACGGCTGGCGCTGCTATTGTGCATTTACACTCACATGCTTCTCCACAGTGGCAAGAGCAACTAGAAAAGTTAGAGAAAGTTTCGACGGAAAAGCGTGGTGCGACGACCACGTGTGCATTGAGCCAGACGTAGGTTCTCGGTTAGCCGAAGCCGATATATCTCTACGAAGAGCGATGACAACAATCCTTGGACCGAAAGCTTGCAATTAGAAAAGGTTCACTAAGTGGTATACAAGCGATACGGCACTCGGTCTTATATGGAATCTATCCGACCTCACTCTCTCGATGCCAGAAGAAAAAAATTGCTCAAGCTCGACGTCGGATAGCCGCAATTCACGACGCATCAAAAGTAACTAAGAAGCAACTCGACCAGCTCATCGGGAGTTTACGTCATGTGGCCGCATGTGTTCGAGCATCGTCTCCATTTTTCAGCAGATTTTAACGCTTGCTCGTACGACAAATCGCTTCCAAACTTCGAAGGTCACCGTTGCGGTTCGCGAAGACTTACGCTGGTTCGATGCAATCCTCCAACTCGGGCGGTTAAACGCGATCCCTCTTTCCCGATTTGTTCGCTCTGAGGTGCCCGACTACAACATCTTCATGGACGCTAGCGACCACGGGATTTGTGCAGTATTTCCTGCGCAGAACGAATTTCTTCAGGTGCAGTTTGATAATATTGAGCGTGAACAGATTCCTCTTTTCAATGAAGAGGCCTCTAACGAATTCAGCATCAATGTTTGTGAGTTAATGAGTGCAATATTTGCCACTATCGTCTGGTCATCGGCATGGGCGAATTCCAGCGAAGGCAAGAGCCCTCATGTACGATTCTGGATAGATAATGCCTCTGCAGTCGCTTGGATAAATCGCAGAGCCTACAGGAACCCGCTCGCGTAGATGCTGTTGCGCTTACTAGCATATTTCGAAGTCTGCCACAATTTCCGCGCATCGGCGGAACACATTACTGGCGTCGAAAATACAATGGCAGACGCAGGCAGCAGGGTGTGGCAGTCTGCAGAACACGCGACGACTTTTGCTAATATGTCTGCTTTGTGGACACAGGTTATACTCCCCGTCACCTCCAGGAAACTCTCGGTGCTATGGGAGCGATGCTCAGTGCCGGAGCACTAGCCGATACTTCACGGACTCAGTACCGTCGATCGTGGTACCAATGGGAACGTTGGTGCAAGTTCATGGGCTTTAATGAATGGTTACCTCGTGATGATGTAGATCATAACGCTGCCCAGCTTGGATCGTTCGCTGTTTTCTTATGGCGCCTCGGTATGAACCGGAGCGGTATCGGCAACACATATTCGACTATATGCTCGAAGTTGTGCGCTATTCGCTGGTTTCACCAGCACACAGCTGGATATGACCCGGGTGTGAATGCCGGCCACGCGATCCTCCTCCGAGGAATTCGCAGATTCACAGACCCCGTTTTAAAGCAGCAACCTGTGTCCCCTACTCTCCTTCACGCCGTCTTCAAGTCCATGGACGTACGCTCGCCTCGTGGGCAACTACTCTGGGGCGGGTTGCTGCTAGCCTATTTCTTTCCTTCTACGACGTTCGGAATATCTGTTCATCGGACGAAAGCACCACCAATACGTCCTCCGCCTCAATAACTTACTATTTCGCGATGTAAGAGGACACAGTGTCTGCCCCGAGAAGCCGAAGTGATAGGCATACGCCTGACGGGAGCAAAGAATAACCAGTTCGGCAGGGAGGAAGTTCGATATCATCATAGTTCCGGTGATGCAATATTGTGCCCGATCAAGGCGGCGAGGTGGATGCTAAAGGCGCCCGAGCGCTGGGAGCACGTCCTGATCAGCCAGCCCTGTCGACAGCGGGGGAAGATGAATTACTGCAGAAGAAGTTGCGATAAAGCTGAAGCAAGCCGCGTCAACGCTGGGGTTGGACCCCTCAAGATACACTACGCATTCCGTCAGGATAGGCGGCGCGACGGAGCTGCTGAACGCTGGAACGGACCGCTTGCTCATCAAACGCCTTGGGAGGTGGATGTCCAACACATTTGAGTACCCGCTGCTGACAGCGCAAGGTTCAAGGGCCATGGCCAAGAAAATATGTGGCACACGTCGGAGTTGATCAAGAGGTGCGTGGTGCAAGGGGGCGCGGCTCGGTGGAATTTGGGGGTTCACCACTCCACACCCCAGTATGCGTTGAAATGAAACGTATTCATTTACCCCACCACGATCGCAAGCATTGGAAATGGTCGGTTTCCTCCAGCCAAGATGCCGAAGGTAACGCCCGCTGATGAGGAAGCCGTTGTTTCCTGATCGCATAAGTGGGAAGTAACAGCTAGGTAGAATTAGTTTTGACAAGATGAGGTCTGCTCAGCAGAGCTCATTCTTCGTTTTCTCTCTGATCTCGACCCACCACTCCACACCCCAGTATGCGTTGAAATGAAACGTTTCCATTTACCCCACCACGATCGCAGCATTGGAAATTGTCACAGT
This sequence comes from Phytophthora constricta, assembly GCA_011947335.1. Lineage (NCBI taxonomy): Eukaryota > Oomycota > Peronosporomycetes > Peronosporales > Peronosporaceae > Phytophthora > Phytophthora constricta. The sequence goes on along the minus strand of JAAVTI010000629.1, from coordinate 51,232 downwards.
GAGGACACGATGCAGATAATCCAGCGGCGCTAGGTTATCGCTTTGTTTAATTTGGGATAGATTGAGTAAATGACGACGTGTTGGCATGAGCCGGTATCCATATATAGGATTGGTAACCGGCGCGGCCGGGAGGTTCGAAGTTTGAACCTTGGTTTACTTCAGAACAAAGTTTTAATATGTGTAGTTTACCTGGCAGTGCTAACGTAGAGCAGAGGCTCGGATAATCCAAAGTATTGTATTACTCACTATTACTTTTTACGTATTAATAATGATTGTATAAATAATAAAAATATGCTTCTTGGGAGCAGAATTTGTATTACAGGTATTAATATGATGTATTGGATCTGTATTAGATCTAATACGTTTTTATACTTCCTGGACAGTGTTCAGACAATAAAGTAAAAAACTGTATTGGACTTACAGAAAAACATAATACAGCATTGCAATATGCGTGACTCCGTAATGAGTATTGCAACTATTCACAAATATTGTAAGGGTTTGGAACGGTGCAGTGGTGTAGAAATGACCCAACAACGCTGCAGCGAGAAATACTGCGAGATCTGACGCGAGCTGGATAATATCATATTATGATACCTAGAAGTTAAGTCGAAAATCAAACTGAATGCATGATTAAAGAAGCACACCGTACCGAGTTGAGCTGCCAACGCACCCCGGAACTAGTCATTCTAGTCATCAATCACCGATACGAAAGGTAAAAGTAAATATACTTATTACGGGCCAATTGCATATTGTACGGGTTGCCTGGCTTTTTAATAATCCGTTATTCCGCCAATTTAATACAAAAGTTATTATATTATTTAAAAAATCCGATCACTGTTCCTGAATAGTGGCAACAATTCCGTCTCAAGAAGCAGCCCGCGTTTAAGTGATGATCCAGGCCGTATTTATCTCACTTCTACTGGGAGATTCTACAACAACGCCTCTGTCGGAGATCCGTTAAGGGATAGACCTCCTTCAGCGCAATATCGCTCCAGCGAATCCTCTTCCAAAATTATTAGAGCGTAATGTTTTCGATCTAAACAAAACATCTAAAGCAATAGCGATGCGGCCATCACGCCTTCTACGATCTACGGGGACGCTTCGGACGACGCGTACGTGACCCCAACATACACATTGGTGGGCCAGACCGGTGAGACCACCACGAAAGCGGACACTACGTTCGTCGACAAGAATGTTGGGCAAGAAGACCAGCGCAGTTGCGGATGCAGCGACAAGTTAGTCCCCGACCTTCGCTGACGACACAACCGACGCAACAGTGACCAGAACCGATACTTCCCTGCCCAGACCGATACGGTGCCGCCGGTACTGATCACACACCGTCCGCACCTGCTCCGATAACACCGACAGAAGGTGCCGAGACGCGTGCTCATCTCTGGTGCAAACTACCCCAGCAGCGACGAACAGCTCAACAACTACACAGTAGACAGACTCGACCCCGCCGCTGATTACGCCGCCAACAGAGGAGAAGGCGACCTCAGCCGTTTGCTCTGCTCTGTTGTGTCTCTGGCAAAGTAAGGATTATTCCTTTTCGTATTAATTGTAATAATCACATATGAAAAAGGGACTAAGTATTAGGACATATTAATCTCGACTTCGGTATTATAGGTACTAATAATACTGGTAATCGATTTTTGTGTCGTTTGCAGCTGCGTGTATTCGCTCCGAGACCACACTGCCGAATGAATGCGGCTAGAATGCGTTGCAGATACCCTAGCGTCGGATTGTGTTGTGTTAAGCTGTCGAGGGTTAGAATACTCAGACTGTGCGATTTAGACGAACGCATAAGACGCTTGCCGCACGCTTGGCCCCACTACAGTGGTCACAGTAATTAGTGTGATCCAGAATAATTTGTGTGAAGACAATTTTGACCGATAATCATATAATAGTCTGGCACAAAGGTGGACAGACTAATTTTGTGCATAGACTAATTTTGATAACCCAAATTAGTCTGCAATGCAAGGCGAAACGCAGCGCTACAACTTTTGAGGGTAAGAATATGTGTGCTGGATATGCCATGGGAGTGCCGTGAAAACAAGACTATTCAGCTATTTGGCAATGTGTCAAAGGCTACTAAGCATCTTGGATAAAAGCACCTGCTAACAGCAAGAAATATTACAGCAGACAACACCAGAAAACGTGATCGAGCTGACGAATTCGAGCGCATTCGTTGTGCTATTGCAGATGGAGCCGATAGAAGAAGAATGACTTTGCTGCTTAAAACGATGCGCGTGGTGAATACCAGACGCCACGATATGTTCGTGATCGTAATTATTGGGGGCGACGACCATCATCCCTGCTGTCTCTTATCTCGAGGCACGTTCACGGTGTACAAGCTCGTAATCCGCAAAATAAAACTCTGACCCCTGCCAGCAGCTCGAACCTGCGTGGTGGTTTGCAGAAACCGTCACCTCGGTTTAGAGTTTTTTTTTAACTCTAATTGAACCATGAACTGCAAACGAACCGGTTTGCTTGAAAATTTTGGTTTGGTTTGATCAGGGCAAAGGTTGGTCAGGGCCTGGTCGTTCTAGCTGACCGATGGTCCAGTAAATTCTGTACACACCTGCAAGTGCGGAAATAGTTTTTTGGCACCACCCACTGATTTCCAAAGCCTGATTTAGCGCAGACTAATTATGAATACTTGAACGTAGACTACTTTTGAACTCACCTGAAGCTCAATCATCGTAATTAGTCTGACACAGACTAATATTGAACACAGACTAATTTGTTCAGCCTGACTAATTACTGTAGCCACTGTACCGAGATAAGCGCAGCAAGCGCATAACCCCTTCTACGTCCCCAAGGGGAGATAGAGGGGTTACACCATTCACCCTAATTAGTGTGACCTAAATAGTCGTGCACATCTAATGATCATCACACAGGTTTTGATAAAAATAATATTTAATTTCACCTTAATCTGATAAAAGAGGGTATTTCGGAGAAATCTGAACGAGCTGAGTTGCGTGATTGATTTTGTTTTTACTAAACTTTAATATTGATGACGATAGTCCAGTTTCAAAACACGTAAGATGCGGCTGAGAGTCGTACACCAGAAATAGTCATGGCATGACTAATTAGGGTGAACGGTGTATAGGCAGGGTTTGGTAGTAGTCCACCGGATAGTAGTGATAGTAGTGTTATTAGCACTACTACTACTGTATCGGGGCTACACAGGATAGTGTACCCGGGGTAAACTAATACACGCAAACCCACTAGTGTGTGTAGGACAAACACACTAGCGACCACATTACGAGCCGTCAATGCAACTATCATTGACGGGCGCTCAAGCACACAGCTATTGGTTGAAAGGGCCACATTTCAACCAATCATGTGCATGCATTTCATGCAAATGCGTGAGAGCCAACCATGCTCTCACCTTTGCAATTAGATATCATCTTAAGAGGGTTTAGCGTAAAGATAAGGCCATCCCGCCACGCGGCGGGCTGCCATTCAATTCAGTTTTCTATTTTGATCTAAAGTGTTAAGTATTTTGTTTAGAAATACGCGAGCCCGCGTATTTCTATCTTACATACAAACTTTAAGTCTACGCTTCCTCACTACGCGCATACTGTGTATGCTAAGAAACAGAGCGTAACTCTCGCCCTGTTTCACCTGGTAGAACTTTGTAGTCCGTTCAACTCCTACAGAGAATAGCCAATGGAATTTGGTTATGGAGACGAGAACCCTTCGTCAGGCGGTGCCCCGTCTGACGGAGCTCCGAACATCCAATCTTGTATTACGAGAGAGGATTGCCCCCACCTGAGTGATCAGCAGTGAGAGGCGTTGCTACGACTCTAACGAGTCGTAGGCGAATCCACTGTGGCAGCAATGCTTCGGTCATTGCCGCCAAGCGAACACCATGTAGTCGTGGTCGACTACATGGAGAAGGAGCAACAGCAGAAAGAGACTTCTGCTGTTCCACGTTTTGCGTCACTGAAGGTATCCGTGACTCCGTTCTCCGGTGGCTCGAACGAGCCACTATTGCGCTGGCTCGTAGAGCTCGAGACAGCGATCGCTGCCCGACGGATCCGGGATCCGTTGCTACAAGTCGCTTATGCGATGTCGTGTCTAGCAGGACGTGCTAGACACTAGGCGTATGGCACACGCCTTACGAACGGTACGTGCTGGAGCACGTACGAAGAGTTCAAGGAAGAGCTCAAACTCGCGTTTGAGCCTCCCGAGTCGGAGTTCAGGTCGAGGGCGGAGTTCCTCGACCTGAAGCAAGGCAAGCGCGACGTACTTGCGTACGCGCAGCAGGCTCGATACTTGGTGTCAAGTATCGTGAACCACCCCATTGATGAGGCGACACAAGTTGTCACCTTAATAAAGGGACTTAGGGATGGGCCTGTGAAGAACTATCTCTTCCGAGAGTACCTGAGTACTCTTGAGCAAGCCATCCGACTTGCATCGCAAGAAGAGTTTAGCTTGAATCAAGCTAAACTTCACACGGACACGCCAGGGGCGCCGCGTCCGCGACTGAGGCCCATGGGCGGTCCAGAACCCATGGACCTATCAAGTGCGTCTGCTGGCAGGCAGCAGACGGATCCGCGTAGAAGAACGCAGCGGTGTTTCCAGTGTGAAAATACCGGCCACTACGCACACGAGTGTGTAGCAGGCCCAAGGCCTGCTACTCGCGGTTCGTCGTATCGTGCCAACGGTGATCGTTAGCGCCGACGACCAAAAACGGCGGGAGCCAGTAGGGGCGGGGCGCCCTACTGGTGTAGTCACACATGCCGATGTCGGACATGTGATGACTACAGCCCCTGCGGTGGCAAGCACTGCACCGCAGTGAAAGGAAGGATGGTCGAGCTGGGCTGATCATCCTGGAGGTTGCGGTGCATGGGAGATCCATGCACGCGCTGGTCGATTCAGGTGCGTCGAACAACTTTGTTCGACTGCAGAGTCTGAAAGCGATGTGCCCCGAGGAGAAGGAGACTCCTCGGAGCGAGTTGGTGGTGCGCCTGGCGACAGGCGCAACCGTAAAGACACGAAAGCGAACTGTGTCTGTTCGCTTTGACTGTGAAGGTCGGACCTTCACCGAAGACCTTATCGTCTTAGACTTAGACGATAAGTTCGACGAGATATTGGGCATGCCGTGGCTAAAACGCCATGCCCCAGTGATAGACTGGAAGGCCCAGTCTATAATCTCATTTGGCGCCGAGGACGTTAACGTCTTCGGATCAGCGGACAACGTGACAGTGAGCGATGGCCCTATCAACGTTGCGCGCACTCGCGGTGCGTGCGTCGGGAGCGAGGACAACCTCGCTCATTCCAGCCAAGAGAGCGCGGCGGCCGCCAAGGCCGCCGCGTACCAGAAGAAGAAGGAAGACCTCCGGGAGGCTTCCTCGTCCGTGCCCGGGGCACGAGCGAAACCACAAATGAAGGGTGCACTTCGGGAGCGCATCCACGTCCAAACCGGGTTTGGACCGAACCCTTCGCAGGCCGGGCCTGCGAAGGCAAGAACCAAGAAACCGTCTCGGGCCGGGCCCGAGGCGACTGTTCAAGAGAAGATCTCTCCTCAAACCGGGCTTGAGGAGCCAAGATTCAAGGAGACCTCTCGACGGGCCGGCCCGTCGAGACACAAGATATGGGTCGTTGTCAGACCGGGTCTGACAAGGGGCGGTATGAGGAGCCCGAAGAGCTCCTCACAACTGAAAGGAACCGAGACCGGACAGGAAGGTCGCTCATCCCTGTCCCAAGAACGCCCTGCACCGAAGCGTGCAGGTGACGAGCCTCCATCGCCTGCGACGGGCGATGTCGAGTACGAGAGAGTGAATACGCTGACGCAAACTCTCTCTGGGGTCCAATGTCACGAGTTGACATTGAGTGTCCTCCGAGCACTGCCTCGGAGTTGACAGCGCTGGAAGTGCAGAGCTGAAGAGGCTTTGCACGGGATCTACGCCCGCCGGGCGCGTAGAACAATTATGCATCCTCACCGCCCGTGAGGATGTCATGAACACAGAAGATCTCGAGGACCTGCGGCAGGTTCTCGTGCAGCACCCTGATGGCGACACGAGCCTCAGTGCCAAATCGAAAAAGGATTGATTTGCAGAGCAGAGCTGGGACTCGCTCAAGTCGAGTCCCTATTACGACGTTCTTCGGGAATACGCCGACGTATGCCCGGACGAAGTTCCTGCAGAGCTTCCGCAGGATAAAGGAATTCAGCACGAGATTGATCTCGTGCCAGGCTGTGTCACGCGACAGTGGCCACTGCCGCGTGAACAAGTCAAGGCTATCGACAATTCTTTGAAGCTCGTCGTCGTGCGGGCCAAGTGCGGGAATCGAAATCCCCGCTCAGTGCCCCCACGTTCTGTGTCAAGAAGGCACAGGGCGGATGGCGCATCGTTCATGCGTTTAATAAGATGAACGATGCGACGATACCGGCGCAGACGCCGATACCGAGGAAGGACGTCATCATCGATTCGATGAGCAAGAGCACCGTGTTCAGTGCTCTTGACCTAAGAGATGGTGTCTACCAAATCTTAACCCTTTCGCGAACGGTCAGTTTTGATTTGACTTCGTATACTATACAAACTCAAGTCATTTCGAAATAGAATGGTGCAAAATGCACCAAACGGGCGTGCAGCCATTCGTGCATCGAAATGGGTTGAAGAATAGAATGGTGCAAAATGCACCAAACGAGGGGATCAGCAAACGCCTTGGCATTGGCCAAAACAGTTTTAGTGCCGGGGGACGCTGAACGGAACGGTCGCCGCCTTCACACCATTGGCCGAGCTGCCGCCGCCACGCCTCGTCTTCTTGAAGTGAGAGCATGAATATCTTCGGTATATTCCACTGTGCATCACCCCAACGCAGCTGCGTGCTCATTTCGAATCATTTCTCCATTGGCGATGTCCAGCAGAAAGCGGAGCTTGACCGAAGAGTTGAATGATGCCGCGGCTCCAGCTCCCTGTAGTGTTTCTAAACGCCGACGCACAGCACTTCGGTCTCAGTGTGATGTTTCTCCTGAGAGCACGCGAGGTAAGCCCCCTGTGTGAGTTGGTAAAGCAGGTCATACATCTGACCGGTTGTGCTGTAATTCTTAGATGACAGCGTGTTGTTTAAGGAGATTTGGCGAGCTCTTCTTCGTGATGGCTGGTCGTCTAAGCCACCACCACGACGCGGTCTGGACACACGCTATCGCTATATTCGACCAGGGGGAGTGTGAATGGCCAGGAAGGCAAGGACTTCGTGGGGAGAAACCGCTTGTTGCTTACTTCCTTCGTGAGCAGCGAGATTGCCCGACGATTATAAACAACGGATCTACGATTAGGATTATCGATGCATCGATCTCCTGTTCTGTGCCTATTGCTGCTACTAGAGTTGATGCTGGCACCGGTATCAGTACCGTCCGAGCTGACGGCGTTAATGATCGCCGACAAAGCGCTGTTCTCGTTGGACTTCATGGAGCCGAAAGTTCCGCTGGAGATAATGTGACAGCGCGCACTAGTGATGTCCGGGTTATCGGTGCTGCTGCTCGTGGTCATGGTCAGCACCCTGGATGTAGTGCACGTGGTCGCAGCGAAAGGCAGCGGTTTCGGTGGTCGTGGAGACGGAAGCGCTGCTGGTGCAGCTGACGATGAGGTGGCTGATGGTGCAGCTGAAGCTGAAGTGACTGTGCGCACCTGTGCTGTCCGTGCTAGCAGTGCTGTTGCTCTTGGTCGGGGTCGCGGCCGAGGCAGCGGTTTTGATAGTCGTGGAGACGAAGGCGCTAGTGGTGCAGCTGGCGATGAAGTGTCTGTTGGTGGAGCTGACGATAATGGTGCTAATGTTGCAGCTGGCGATGAAGTGGCTGCTGGAGCAGCTGAAGCTGCCGTGACTGCGCGCACTTGTGCGGTCCGTGTTAGCAGTGCTGCTGCTCGTGGTCGGGGTCGCCGCCCTGGAGGTGGTCCCGCACGTGGTCGCGGCCGAGACAGTGGTTTAGGTGGTCGTGGTGACGAAAGCGCTGCTGGTGCAGCTGAAAATGAATGGACTGCGCGCACCGGTGCGGTCTGTGTTAAAAGTGCTGCTGCTCAAGGTGGTGGTCGTCGCCCTGGAGGTGGTGCCGCACGTGGTCGCGGCCGAGGCGAGCGACGGCGAAATGACAACGACGGCCACAGTGCTTTCACTGACCGTGGATACGGAAGTACTGATGGTGCAAGTGGGGAAAGAGGGACCGACACCGCCCGTGCTGTGTGTGAGGGTGCAAGTGTAGATGAAACCGGTATCGACGGAAGACGATGTGATGAAATGGAACGCGGCCGTGCGAGCAGCAGTGGTGGAGTAGATGATTGTGTAAGGGGCTCGCAGACACCGTACGATGACATTGGTGGCCCTACCGCACCCCCAGAAGTCCAGAATTGTACGTTAACAGTATTGTTGCGTACGCGCCGTCAAAGACGAAGTGGCTAATGAAAAACACACTGAAAAGGGTTTTGGAAGCGTGGGTGCCGCGTATGTGGTTGGGCGAGTGTGCAACCGTGTGATAGAGAAAAACACTTCTCTACGAAGTTCGATGGATCGATAGCATGTTTTCAGAGCAAGTTCACTATGTGCCCTCGGTGTACTTCAATAGGGAATCGAAAACTACCGACTCCTTACACAAACGGCATAAAAACCTTCTTGGAGCTCATTGATCGCAGCACCGAGGATGAAAATATTCCGAGCGATGTCGTGCTTGAAGAACTAGTGGAGTCAAACGAAGGGGTTTCAGAGTTTAATCCGCATCAGGCGGTTCCTGCCAGTTTGAAAGAGGTGGAGACTATAAAGAGTATGCGTTTTGATCCACGCGTTCAGATGGATGCACCAACAGACTTGTACGCCCAGGCCGACGGATCAAAATCAACCCGTGTGCGCCAAGAATATACTAATCTGTTTGCACATTCAGCGTCATCCAGCTTCTTCGCGTACGTGCCGGTTTACTTTTGGCAGCAAGTTGTTATCGTGTCCAACGCGTATGCGAATGTAAATGGGGTCAATCTTGTAAACCCAGTCACACTTCCAGAGCTCATGAAATTCATCGGAATTCTCTTTTTCATGACCATAACCGACAAAGGGGGTACGCTAACTACTGGGGGCCCAGCCTGAAGATGCAATACTGGGCAATCAAAATATATGGGGCCTTGAGAATGTCATGCCGTTGAGGCGGTTTAAGTTACTTCGAAAGGTTTTTTGTTTTCGAGCAGCACCCGAGTCAATTCAACGAGATCCTGCAGCTCGTATCAGACCGCTACTCAATTTACTGAAAAGCACGGGGGAAATACATTGATTTAGGACGCGATTGCGGTCTTGATGAATGCAGCATTGCTTGTCGGTCGAAGTATGGGCGTCATTTAATTGTTTTCAACTCGACAAAGCCAACGGGAAAGTACCATTTCCGATTTTATCTTTTGTGTTGCGCTACAACGTGGGTTGCCATAAATTTTCGGCTACACTGTAAGAGTGTTCTGGAGGATAGACTGGATGGTATCGCGACAGCCCATGAAGCTCGTGCAGTTACGTTGGAACTAGAGGAAGCAAAGGTGCCACCTATCCGACACATCGTGCTGCAAGTTGCGCGACCAATATATGGATCCAATAGAATTCTGAACATGGATAACTACTACACCTCGGTACAATTACTGCAGGCTTTACGTCTGAAGGGACTCTATGCGTATGGCACTGTCAGAGGTCGTAGCAAACACTTCCCTAAGCATACAACCATGAATGAAAAAGCGCCCGTTGTGGCGATCATCGCATGGGTGTTTCTAGCGAACATTGCATTAAGCAGCGTCATGGTGCGATGGCAATATAGTGCAGATGGTATCGAACGCGGACGCGTCGACGATAACAACAGTGGAGAGGCTGCTTGGTGGGACATCCCGACCATTTCAAGCACCCACATGCATAAAGGTATAATCAGTATATGCAAGGGGTAGACCGGTTGGATCAGATCCGAGGGCGATTTTCCCTTGCGGACGGACACTCTTGTAAAAAGTGGCACAAAAGCTTGCTCTGGGTCTCATCGACATCGCAAGGGCAAATGCATATCTTACACGTCGCCAGTGGTTGATGTATCAAAGCGACGTGATCCTCATCGGGATTTTGTAATTCAACTCGCAGCAGAATTGATTTCTGGAAAGTGGATAGAGGCACCCAGTGATACAAGAATGGCCTTTGATGCCTCAGTTGGGCGTGTACATGGTTCTTCTCCTGTTCCCGCTAGTACTATATTTTCTTCTGCAAGGCCGGACGGAAGTCCGCAAAAGAGCTGCACTGGTGTATCTTCACTGCAAGTTCTGGGAGATCGAAGCAGGAATCGGCGTGCGTGTGTAATTTGCCGGTGGGAGGGCCGACACCCTACAGAAAAAACAGACTACTGTGGGCACCATAATGTCTGCCTTTGCCGTGGGATATACCAACAAGGCGCCAAAGTATGCATGTGTCCGGACACAGACTTGACATGCTGGGAGAAGTTTCATCGTTTCTACTTGCCCAATGAACTATATTCCGCAAAAGGCAATCTCCGAAGAATATCTGAGCTGTATAAACTGAAGGAGTCGTCCAAGCCCAACTACTCAAAAACAAAGCGTGCATCCCAACAATCTCAGACTCCATCACCACCGCTAACTATCTCGTCTTCCGCACCGAGCAACGTGGTAACGTAGTGCGACTGATCGTTTCAATCATGCATCGCGTCTTGCACTATAAAGTAGTTTCAATTGAAGTTATACCGCTGGGCGTTGTCATCGACTAGGATTTCGTATGCAATACGAACTGCTTAGTTGGGCTAATATTGTCAGTATAATCTTTCTTACCTGTGTTCTATTTACATCTGCGTGGTGTCGATAAATCAGTGTCGCAATGAAGTGTAGCGTCTTGTCGATTTACGCCAATGTGTCATTCACGGGCCATCTACACGATTCATCATTGTGAAGCTGTCGTCCATCCAGCAAGAAACCCTCGTACCAATCGGCAGCTGGGACGTCCACCATACTGGCCAGCGAACGTGTAAGGCAGCGTACCACTACCTTCTAGTCCAGCGTGTCGCCCCTTTTCGTTCTGCGTGCAAATCAGCGAGTGTGTCGGGCAGCGTGTCAATACATTGCAGCCCAGCGCGCGACTAGCCGTCGCGTTGGGCACCGTGCCACCATCGTGTAGTCCAGCACACCGACCTGCCGTTGCGTTGAGCAGCGTGCCGCCATCGCGTAGTCTAGTTCAGCGCGCCGACCAGCCGTCGAGTCGGTCAGCGAGCCACTACGTTGCAGTCCAGAGGGCTGACCAGTGGTTGAGTTGTGGAGCGGGTTGTAGCGTGCCGATTACTGGTCGAGTCGGACAGTGTGCCACCATAATTTAGTCCAGCGTGTCGACCAGCACTAGCGTTGGGCAACCACACCTCGAGTCCAGCGTGAAAGGATGCGTAGGGCAGCGTGCCACGATCATTTTAGTACAGTGGGCTGACCAGCAGTAGAGTCGGTCAGCGTGCCATGACCTTCTCGTCCAGCGTGCCACAATCATTTAGTCCGGCGTGACGACCGGCGGATGCGTCGGGCAGTGTGCCGCGACCTTAGCGTTCTGTGTTCCAGCCAGCGTTCAAGCCGGGCAGCGTGCCGCGACCTTTTCGTCCAGCGAGCTGACCAGCCGGCGAGTCGGCCAGCGTGCCGCGACCTACCAGTTCCGAATGCCGACCAAAGGATGCGTCGGACAGCGCGCCACGATCTTTTTAGTCCGGCGTGCCGACCAGCGGATGAGTTGGGCAGCGCTGCGATCTTTCGTCCAGCGTGCCGCGTTCTTGACGTCCAGCTTGCCGACCAGCATCGCGTCGGGCAGCGTGTCGCCCCCTTGTCGCCCCGCGAGATGACCAGCGGGCGCATCGGGCAGCGTGCCGTCACCTTGGCGTCCGGTTTGCCGACCAGCGGTTGCGTTGGGTAGCGTGCCGTGGTCTTGTCGTCCAGCGTGCTGACCAGCATCGCATCGGGCAGCGTGCCGCCCCCTTGCTGCTCGGGGTGCCGACCAGTGGTTGAGTTGGGCAACGTGCCGTGATCTTGTCGTCCAGCGTGTCGACCAGCATCGCGTCGGGTATCGTGTCGTGTTCTTGTCGTCCACCATCGCGTCGGGCCACCCCTTGCCGTTTGGGGTGCCGACCCGTGGTTGAGTTGGGCAGCATGCCGACCAGCGGTCGAGTCGGTCAGCGGTTGAGTCGGGCAGCATCCCGGGCAGCGGGCATGTTAGCGAGCGTGTCGTAATGTATTCCAGGTAGTGCGACATCCGTCGGTCGTTTTGTACAGCATGCTGCTGTGCAGGCTGTTGTGGGCCCGCGCCGGTAAATTTGGAAATGATGGTTGACGTGCGGCGTTTTGCGCGTGGTGCGCGTGTGGTGTAACTTCACTGGATTCCACAAATCATTGCTATCTTCAACAGCAACAGCCAATCAATGCCCGTAGCCGCTCGGAGCGAAGACATCGAGGAAACCTCTCGTGTCAAAAGCTTGGACAAGCTCGCGAAATGCTTGAACAAGCATGCACCAAACGAATATTCACGACAACGAGGTGGACCACCTTGGCATTCACATGCTTCCTCGATACCTCCCCACGTAACGTAATCGAACCGGAATATTGCACCTCTACATGTATCACAACCGAAGCGCGCTGTGCTTCGGTTGTTCTACATCAAGATATCTGTGCACGCGGTCCCTTAGTTTACCACAGCAACATCACCGGCATAAGCATTACCAGTGCGGCGGTGACTCTAATAGCACTAAGCCTAGTTATGCCTATGCAACAGCGCCCCCAACACCACCGAAGCAACCCTCGCCTGTACAAAAACGAATCCAACACCACCTAACGAAGCACTGCCAGTGCAAAAGAGACTCCAGCACCGCATATACGAGCACTACCAGTGCAGCAGCGTCGGCAACACGACTAAATTTAGCTCTACCAAGGCAACAACGACTCCAACACCACCAAATAAGCCTTTGCCAATGCAGCAACAACTGAACAATATCTAAACTGGCACCGCCATTGCAACTGCGACTGAAACACCACCTGCGCTAGCAATAGCGGTGCAGCAACAACTCCAACACCACCTAACGTAGCACTGCCAGTGCAAAAGAGACCCCGACACCGCATATACAAGCACTACCAGTGCAGTATCGTCAACAACACGACTAAATCTAGCTCTACCAATACAACCGCGACTCGACCACCACCAAAGCAAACCTCGCTAGTACAGCAACGAATCCAACACCACCTACACTAGCACTTTCAGTGCACCATCTACTACAACACCACCAAACGGAGCTGTGTCAATGCAACAGCGACCCCAGCACCACCAAATGTAGCCCTACCTCAACACCACCAAATCTAGCTATGACAATGCAAAAGCGACTCCAAAATCCCATCACGTAGCAAAACCAATACAGCAGTGACTACAACATCACCAAATCTAGCGCTGACAATGCAACAGCGCCCCAACGCCACCAAAGCAACCCTCGCCTGTACAAAAACGAATCCAACACCACCTAACGAAGCACTGCCAGTGCAAAAGAGACTCCAGCACCGCATATACGAGCACTACCAGTGCAGCAGCGTCGGCAACACGACTAAATTTAGCTCTACCAAGGCAAAAACGACTCCACCACCACCAAATCAAACCTCGCTAGAGCAACCGCGACTGAAACAGCACCATAGGAACTATCGCCAGTGGAGAAACGACTCCAATACCACCTACACTAGCACTACCAGTGCAACAGGGACTCAATCACCACCTCACGTAGCACTACCAGTGCACTATCGACTACGACACCACCAAACCTAGCTCTGCCAATACAGCACCGACTCCATCACCACCTAACGTAGCATTCCAGTGCAACACCAACTTCAACATCATATATACTAGCACTACCTGTGCAGCAGCTCTACCAATGTAACCGTGCCTACACCACCCCCGAAACAACCTTCGCCTGTGCAGCAACGACTCCAAACCTAGCTCTGCCAATGCAACAGCTACTGCAACAGCGCCAAAGGAACCATCGCCAGTGCACCACACTAGCACTGACATTGCAACAGCGATTGAAGCACCACCTACCCTACTGCTGCTGGTGCAGCAAACGACTTCAACACCACATACACTAGCACTGCCAGTATACCATCGACTCTAATACCACCTAATGTAGCACTGCCAATGCAACAGTGACTACGCCATTACCAAACTAAGCACTGCCGATGCAACCACGACCCCAACACCACCAAAGCAAACCTCGCCAGTGCAGCAACGACTCCAATACCACCTCACTAGCACTGCCAGTGAAGAAGCGATCTCAAAACCACCAAACTTAGGTCTGCGAATGCAACAGCGACTACAAAACACCACAGCAAACCTCGTCAGTGCACCAGCGATTACAACCACACCAAACCTAGCCTTACCGATGTTGTGGTAGCTGCACCGCCACCAATACTAGCACTGCCAATAAAGCGGCGACTGACACACTACCAAAACAAGCACTGCCAGTATATCAGCGAGTGCAACACCACCAATACTAGAACTGCCAATGCATCAGCGACGCTAACACCAGCAGAGGGGCCTCGTGCATAAAAGAGTACTCGAGCGCGCTTCGGTTGTAATACATGTAGAGGTGCAATATTCCGGTTCGATTACGTTACGTGGGGAAGGTATCGAGGAAGCATGTGAATGCGAAGGTGGTCCACCTCGTTGTCGTGAATTTTCGTTTGGTGCATGCTTGTCCAAGCATTTCGCGAGCTTGTCCAAGCTTTTGACACGAGAAGTTTCCTCGATGTCTTCGCTCCGAGCGGCTACGGGCATTGATTGGCTGTTGCTGTTGAAGATAGCAATGATTTGTGGAATCCAGTGAAGTTACACCACACGCGCACCACGCGCAAAACGCCGCACGTCAACCATCATTTCCAAATTTACCGGCGCGGGCCCACAACAGCCTGCACAGCAGCATGCTGTACAAAACGACCGACGGATGTCGCACTACCTGGAATACATTACGACACGCTCGCTAACATGCCCGCTGCCCGGGATGCTGCCCGACTCAACCGCTGACCGACTCGACCGCTGGTCGGCATGCTGCCCAACTCAACCATTGGTCGGCACCCCAAACGGCAAGGGGTGGCACACTGCCCGACGCGATGGTGGACGACAAGAACACGACACGATACCCGACGCGATGCTGGTCGACACGCTGGACGACAAGATCACGGCACGTTGCCCAACTCAACCACTGGTCGGCACCCCGAGCAGCAAGGGGGCGGCACGCTGCCCGATGCGATGCTGGTCAGCACGCTGGACGACAAGACCACGGCACGCTACCCAACGCAACCGCTGGTCGGCAAACCGGACGCCAAGGTGACGGCACGCTGCCCGATGCGCCCGCTGGTCATCTCGCGGGGCGACAAGGGGCGACACGCTGCCCGACGCGATGCTGGTCGGCAAGCTGGACGACAAGAACGCGGCACGCTGCTCAACGCGATGCTGGTCGGCATGCTGGACAAAAGATCGCGGCGCTGCCCAACTCAATCAATGGTCGGCGATCAGAACTGCAAGGTGGTGGCACGCTGTCCGACAGGACCGTTGCTCAGCCCTCTAGACTGCAATGAGAAGGCACGCTGTCCGACGCGACCGTTGGTCGGCACGCAGGCCACCTGGTGGTGGCACACTGCTTTACTTGAGCGATGGTCGGTATTCGGGACTACAAGGTGGTGGCACGCTGTACTGCGCTGCCTGACGCCACCGGTGGTCGGCACGCTGAACGGCGTGGTGGTAGCACGAAGGATTGCAAGGTGGTGACACGGCGACCTTGCAACCTCTTGCTGACACGCTGATTGTCATGCTGATCAGCATATGAACAACGGGTATGTGACGATATTGTTGGCTCGTATCTTCGAGCTACTGCACTTTCGAGTGATGAAAGGCGTTGTGATCCAGACTACGGTAACATACTTTAAAATCAAACACCCGTCGTGTTTTTATAGGATAACTACTTGGTCACATACAAAGACCCAACCATAAACTACGGAGGAGTGTAGTAGTCCTCAGTTAGCCACTTCGTTTCGCAGCCATGCTTCCAAAACCGCTTTGGTGGTAGCGATTCGAGCGTCATTCCAAACGGCTGGCTCGCTAGCCATTCAGGTCGCCGGTAGTAGTCGCACTTGTTGCAGTCACATTTTTTCCAGTTTTGCTCGTGCTTGAACTGACCAGCCAACATGACAACTATATCCATCGCCGTGCGTAGATATAAAACCAAATTGTATCCTCGCTCGCGTCTGAAACCTTCTGCTCTATGCTCAGCGATCTCCCTCTTGCTAATCCCACTTCCGGCTTTCATTGTGATGAAAATTTCGACATGCTTGTCGAGTTCTTCGTACTCACGGCGAAGGAATGCGTCAATCCATTTCAGCCGTATATTGATGTCCTCTCGTGTTATCTACGCGGCGAATACAGAACACATACATTAGCAAACCTTCTTACAATAAACCCAATCACTACAGTACCTCAGAAATCTCCATAGATGTTTTCAGCCATTGCATCATCTACAGAAACTCATGGATGAACTCATCCTTGCAGTGGCATATCGCAACGTAGATTGCGTGCATTTCCTTGACCGGCAACGCGCTAACAAAATCGTCTACGTCGAAGGAAGACCCGAAGATAGGCTCGAATTCCTTGACACATATTTGTGAGCTAAATTATAAGCCCCATCGATATAAATCAACTTACGCGGTCTTCGGAGGGTAGTAGACTGGAATAGCACATCAAACTCAATTTTTGTTGCAGCTGAAGAATGAAAGAGCCTGCTAACGAAGTGTTTGTTAGTGATATAAAACCACGTATTTCCTTTAAGTCTACTCCAACCTTTGCCTGCTGTTCCCGTTTGTCACCGTAAAGAGTCCCCCGCCCGACGCGTAAGTCCTAGTAAGCTAAAGCAATTGTAGAAGTTCCTAAGTTAGCACATGCCTACGAAATCAACACAAGGAATGGGCTCCACAAACCACGACGTGTTCACTACCACGACGGCGATCACCATCTTCACGTGAGGCAGGAAATCGAAGACTGAGTGCAGATCACGCCACTAGGGCAGCCTTTCATAATCCCTTTCAGTGGGCACTGCCGCAGCGACTGCGAATCTTTCGCGCTCGTGGCAGCTGACTTCAACGTGCTCCTCACTCGCCGCTGTAGTTTACCGCAATATTTCAGCACTTATAATAGGTTTTGACTATGCTTTTGGGAAGGTTGCAGCGTTGATGCCTCATTGACACCTAACCATTCCCTATCTGCTTGATTGGGATTGGCTATGATAATAGTCGGTGTGCTTGCGCGACCCTTCAGCCCAAATGGTGCAAAGTGCACCAATCGAAGGGTCATTTCCCCCACTTCTGAGAAAGCCTTCGTTTGGTGCAAAATGCACCCAGCGTTCGCGAAAGGGTTAATGCGCGAGAGCGATATCCCTCTCACGGCGGTAAGCACCCCAAGCGGCATGCTTTGGGAGTGGCTAGTGACGCCACAGGGGCTTAAGAATGCCCCTGCTACGTTTAATAGATGCGTAACGCATCTATTACGGTCGGTGCGGGACTTCGCACCGACGTACTTCGACGACGTGTTCGTCCACAGCCGGGCTGTGGGCGAGAAGATAGACACCGAGATGCACCAGGAGCATCTCCGACAACTGCTTGCGCTGATGCGCAAGCACATATGCAAATCTAAAGAAGTGCATATTCGGTGCGTCCGAGATTCCAGTTCTCGGATGCCTTGTCGGCAAGGACGGTGTCCGCCCTGATCCCGAAAAGATCAGAGTGATCAACGAGTGACCTACGCCCTCGAATGCAAAGGAACTGCGGCAGTTCCTTGGGTTGGCTACGTACTTGTGCAAGTACATACACGATTACGCTGGGCGTATTCGACCACTGTCGCGACTCCTCAAGAATGCCGCGGAGTGGAGATGGTCTGCTGAATGTCAGCAGGCCTTCAATTCGGTCAAGCAGGGCCTGACCGAGGCGCCGATCTTGGCCGTCGCCGACCAAGATCGTCCGTTCCTGGCCGTCGCCGACCAAGATCGTCCGTTCCACGTTGTGTGTGATGCATCCGACTTTGCAATCGGATGCGCCCTGATGCAGTACGATCACGAAGGACGTGATCGTGTGATCTGCTATCAGTCTCGTCAGCTTAAGCAAGCTGAGCGCAACTACCCAGTACATGACAAGGAACTCCTTGCCATGAAGTATGCGTTAGCCAAGTTCCGTGTCTATCTCCTTGGAGATAGACCCTTCGTATCTACACCGATCACGCCTCTTTACGGACGGCCGTAAAGTCACCACATCTCTCAAAGAATGGCACGGTGGCTGTCATTCTTCGCTGAATACAACTTCCAGGTTGAGTACAAACCTGGAAGGTTAAATGTGGTAGCCGACACACTGTCGCGTCGGCCGGATTACAACTACAAGGTAGTTGACGTCAATGCCATTGGATTGAACGCAGCAGTGTGCCCACATCGTCGCTGCTCGACGATGTGCGCAAGGCGTACTCGCTTGACGCGGACGCCAAGCGATTGCTGACCTATGTGGAGGCACCTTCCGACAGCGCGCATCGCGCGCTGCCTCCACATCTGAGATCCCGTGTGCACCGGTATAGTGCACACGACGGCTTGCTGCTATACAGTGCAGCTGACGACGATGTCGCTCGCATCGTCGTCCCTGATGATTATGATCTGCGCCTGCGGATCATATTCGAGTATCACGATGCCCCATCGGCTGGGCATCCGGTTCGAGAGAAGACGTACCTTCTTTTCTCGCGTGACTTCTACTGGCCTCGCCAGTACAAGTGGATCCGCAAGTACGTCCGTGCTTGCGAGGCGTGCCAAGAGTGAAGCCGACGCCGGCTTCACAAGCACCGCTACAGTCTCTCCCGATTCCGGCAGAGTGTTGGGAGTCCATCAGTATGGACTTCATATTCGGGTTACCGCCCGACGCCAAGCGTCGGACTAGAGTGGTCGTCTTTGTCGACCGCTTCAGCAAGATGGTTCATCTTGCTGCGGTGCCTCCCCAAGTCACGTCCAAACAGACGGCACGTCTGTTTGTGGAGCTCCGCTCTCACGGTATGCCCCGTGAGATAGTGTCCGACCGTGATCCAAGGTTCACGGCCGCGTTCTGGAAGGAGGTCTTCGGCCTCCTTGGTACTCGGCTGTCGATGTCGACAGCCGACCGCCCGCAGACGGATGTTCAGACCGAGCGCGTGAATCGCGTGCTCGGTGACATCCTCAAGAGCTACGCCCACTCGATCACCGAGTGGAGCGACTGTTTGCCGATGGCAGAGTTTGCCATCAACAACTCAGTGCATGCCTCTACGGGGCATACACCGTTCTACGTGAATGATGCGGCATCCACGAGTACCTGCCATGCTTGGCGGGGTGACAGCTCCCTTGAGTGGGGGGTCTGTGAGCGAGCCACGCCCACAGGAAAAGTTGAACGCCGTGGCACGTAGTGCCACGCGCCAGAAGAGAGTACGCTTTGCGTCTGCACAGGGTGCAGGCGCTTTCGAAACACCTCCGTGCCGGGCACGGAAGTTACAAGCAACGACGAAGTACCTTTCGCTCCGGGAGCGAAAGAAGACGACCAAGTACACTTCGCTCTGGGAGCGAAGGAAGAAGACCAAGCACCTTTCGCTACGGGAGCGAAAGGACAAGCGACGACAAGTCCCACGCCTGCTCCGGGAGCAGACGTGACGCAAGATGACGTGTACGACTCGGATCGAACACCGAAAACCAAGACGATACAGTGACGACGCAGGGCGACGTCACTGCCTCGACCAAGTACGTGTCCACACCCCATGTGGACACTCAAGATGACGAGCGCATCGTGCAGGGCACGATAGCGGACAAGGACACATTGGTCGACACGACCAATGTCGATGTGAAAGACTTCGTGCAGAATTTGACAAGCGTCATGCGGTTTGTTCGTGATGCTATTGCATCTTCTATCGACCGACAGACGATGAACGCTGACAAGAAGTCACGCAACAATATTAGTGAGTTCAAAACGAATTCATTAGTTTTACTTTTTACTGTCCAAACTTAGCTAGACATGCAGTCTCGGACTTTGGAGCAAGCAAGCTTGCTCCACGCTTCATCGGCCCCTTTCGTGTCTTGCATCGCCAAGGCATAGCCTACACGCTGGACATACCAACCAGCATGAGACTGCACCCGACGTTTTATGTCGGGCGACTGAAGCGTATCATGAGCATGATACGCCCGCGCGCTCATCCAACATAGGCACGAAGAAGCGTGATGGTCGAGCTACGACTCGTCATCCTCGTCGCGCTCGCGCGCAGAGCGCGAGCGACGCATACGAACGCTCTCGACGAGCTTCGCAAACTTCCTCTCGTCGTGCACGCTTAGCGTGCACGACCTCGCCATTTTCTGGCGAGTCTTCACGTTGACGACGAGAGCCGGGCGACGGACTCTCGCGAAGAGGCTTGCTCACAGCAGGCTTGTCCTTCGCGGGCGAAGAGTGTTCCTCTTCGTCCGCCAAAGAATCACTGCCGTAATCGACAATGAGATCAGGGTCTACCTCATCATCATCACGTCCAGGGGACGTGGTGTGCGCATCCTTCGCAGGCTCTGCGACAGTCGAATCACCCGCCCCGAAGGGACGGGTTGCCTTGGCGACGATAGCGTCGACTTGCTTGGCGCTCTCGCGCTTACGAGAGCGCTCTCTCTCCAATTGTAGTGCTTGATATTCACGCAAGGACAGTGTCTTACCACCCGGTGGGGATTCCCCACCGGGTGCGGAGGTCTTGGGACTTTCGGGAGCCTTGGGTCTCCCGGGAGACTCGGGACTTGACGCGCTCATTGCGAAATGAGCGTGAGTGTCTTCTCCGTTAAACGAAGAAGACGGAAAGTGACCACAGAAGATCGTGGTCACCGTTACCTCCCGAATGCGATACTCGCACTTTGAGAGGGGGTGTAGCGGGGCTACACAGGATAGTGTACCCGGGGTACACTAATACACGCAAACCCACTAGTGTGTGGGACACACACACTAGCGACCAACATTACGAGCCGTCAATGCAACTATCATTGACGGGCGCTCAGGCGCACAGCTATTGGTTGAAAGGGCCAAATTTCAACCAATCATGTGCATGCATTTCATGCAAACGTGAGAGCCAACCATGCTCTCACCTTTGCAATTAGATATCATCTTAAGAGGGTTTAGCGTAAAGATAAGGCCATCCCGCCACGCGGCGGGCTGCCATTCAATTCAGTTTTCTATTTTGATCTAAAGTGTTAAGTATTTTGTTTAGAAATACGCGAGCCCGCGTATTTCTATCTTACATACAAACTTTAAGTCTACGCTTCCTCACTACGCGCATACTGTGTATGCTAAGAAACAGAGCGTACTCTCGCCCTGTTTCAACTACTATTAGTGCTATAGCACTCGTCTCGGGGCTACAAGCAGAACTAATGGCTATAGTAGCGATGTTAGTAGTGCTAACAGCTCTACTAATGGGAGGGGACTGTAACCAACGTAAGATCTTCGAAGGACGCCCAAATGGATGGTTCTCTGGCTTCTCTCGCCTCCGATCTTCAATACAGATCGCTCATCCATCTATTCTCTGACGTCCGATGGTGCGGGAAGATTGATTGTCATTGGAATCATATACCGGAGACCTCTCCTTGCTGCGTGTGTGGCCGTCGGGTGCACCACTTGTGCAGTAATGAACTACTGGTCGGCGCCGCCCGCTTTGCGGGCGGAGGTATATGGTTAGATGCAACCCGTTGCGCTCGCTTCGCAGCTCGCTCCACTACTCGCAAGTGCCGCCTTCGCTTTGCTCGGCAGCTGGATGGACTCCGCTCGCTCGCCGTGCTTGGCCACTATTTGGACCAATGTGGCCCCTGCGGAGCCTTTAAGATGCAATGCCCGATTTTGGCCAAATAAAGTCCGGATTTGCGTGACCTTTTGGGCGGCAGACAGCACGAACACACAGGTTCGTGGGCAAGAAGTTTTGAATGTACATGATCCGTTTTTGGTGAACTCGGCACACAGTGTCAAATTCCAAACTGATGATTGATTCTTAGGCCTCAACAGACTCTGTCTTAGATTCACTACACTCTCTCGCAAGCCCCCAGCACTCACCATCGATGTTGACTCAACAAGTTGTTCGACGAGAATCCGAGGGCACTGACAGTTGAAGCTTGTACTTCAATTGGAGCTTGTGCGTCAACTACACGCCTCGGGACACACTATACATACTCATGCCGGAAGGCATCCGGCATCCAGCCTGATCAGTACAAAAGCCGAGCTCTCTAAGGTAACAGACCTCTTCTCGTCTGTCTAGCTTGTCTAACTGATTCTAAAGTCGCTCGTGTGTCGAGAAGCTCTTCTACACCTACAGCGACTCTCAAGAGCTCACCCAGGTCTATCATGTGCGAGCAATGCTTCAGTGACAGATGTCCCGCAGTGCAAGGCTGAGGCAGAATCACCGTCAAGTTGACGTCAGACGTCAACAGTGTTCCGGATCCCACAATACCCATGGCGCTCCCATAGACAGATGTGCGTGTGCCACTGGTTTACCGAGGTTAGTATCAAAATTGCGCTTGCTCCTGGACCAGTAGCGCGTGTTCTCAACAGGCTCTTTGCGATGATGGAGCACGTGTTCTCAACAGGCTCTTTGTGATGACCCCAATTCGACCACTCCGGACAAGGACTGGCAATGAGCGAGCGCAACGGTAGCTAATACTAAGCCACAACCGGCATGAGCTCTGGCGTCTCTGAGGAAAAGTTAGCGGCAAAAATGGTAGACAGCGTCTTAGTAGTGCTATAGTAGTACTATTAGTAGTGATACTACTATGAACAACTTCACACTACTACTACTACAGCAGTATGTAACTTTCACAATCGGATAGTAGTAGTAGTAGCACTACTAAACCAAAATGCTCACTACTACCTAACCCTGGTTATAGGGTCCATGCCTGCAGCTACGACATCTTGCGCTTTACTAAAGGTTTTAAGGGTTTGAGGGTACTCAAAGCTGCATAAGCACCAAACAGTATCGCTTCCTGCGGTTTAAGCTGCGTGTGCGGAGCACGAGGGCTTGTATTCAGTACGACACGAGCACTACAAATTTACTACTACGTAGTACTAGTATTGATTTCAAACAGAAAAAGGACTTGGTGGGGGGCGGCGGCGGCAGCCGCAGCCGAAGCGGCCTGCCACAAGGAGACATTGGGACCTCATCATCCATCGCTATTCAGCTGCTCTTCTCTTCTGGAGCGGCGATCCCTCCCTGCCTTCATTTGCAGTTGCAAACAGGGTTTGGTAGCAGTAAGCATTTTGGCTTAGTAGTGCTACTACTACTACTATACTATTATGAAAGCTATAGACAGCTATAGTAGTAGTAGAGTGGAGGTGATTATAGTAGTAACACTACTAATAGCACTACTATAGCACTACAAGACAGCTGTCTACCATTTTTGCTGCTAACTTTCCTCGAAGATGCCTGAGTTCAAGCCGGTTGTGGCGTACTATCAGTTGCCGTTGCGCTCGCTCATTGCCAGTCTTTGTCCGAAGTGATCGAAGTGGTCTCATCACAAATAGCCTGTTGAGAACACGCGCTCCTGGTCCAGGAGTAACATTCCCGTCCCAGCCGGACACGTGCAAAATTTTGGATATTACTTCTCGCCAACCTCGGCAAACCAGCGGCACACGCACAACTGTCTAAGTGAGCGCCTTGGGTGGTGTGATTAGGAACACTGTTGATTGTCTGACGTCAACTTGACGGTAGTGGTGTCTGGATCTGCCTCATTCTTGTGTTGCACGACATCGAAAACCATCCATTTGCACGTCCTTCGAAGGTCTTACGTTGGTTGAAGCCCCTCTCATTAGCAGAGCTATTAGCACTACTAGCGCCCACGTTTCTCGCTACTATAGCCATTAGTTTTGGTTGTGGCCCCGAGACGAAAAAGTGCTATAGCACTTTTGTAGTAGTAGTAGTGCTGATAGCACTACTATCCGGTGGACTACTTCCGGACGATGCTTCGAATACAGAACAATACAAGAGAAAGTGCTAAAATTAATGTTCTGTAAAAGATGCTGTGCAATTATACTGAAGTTTGTACAGAACACAAGTTCGCACAATTATGTATGTAGCATATGCTAGGCGAGAGAAAGTCTCAGGTAAACGGTCTGGTGGGAGTGTCTAAATTGTTAAAAAACGAGGTATGCCAACCTGTTTCACGCTAAGTCGATGTTCGGTACCGAACCATACACCGAACAGCTAGAAGTTGCACGGAACGACTAAATTCATGTTTCTCCAACGCTTACGCTCTGGTCCGGAAAAGCTGGTGTGTTTGCTCAGAATACGCGGCCAGCGCGTCATCGAAGTCACTTCACGACCGGTATCGACGCCCAAAGCCGCACAAAATGAAATCTGGATCATCAGAGCCATAATCGTAATCACTTTTTTGTTGGCGTTATCTTCACTTTCATCGACGACGTCGTTGGGCGAGTGACGCATCATCAGGGCAGCGCCATCCTCGTCTTGACAAGTCCAATCGCTCTCGGAAGCTTTCGGTGAAGAGAAACTGCTATCACTGTCTTACAAGCTAGAACTAGCTTCGTGCGGGCTTGTCAACTTCTTGAGAAGCTGCTGCTTTCGTGGTCGCAGCTTTGCGTCTCCCGATGGAAGTCACCGCTTTCCTGTAGCATCCGACCTGTAGCTATTGACGTTCATCGCCCGCTGCTGGAAGCGCTACAGGCGCTGCTGGAAGCGCTACCGGTCTTCCTGAGGAACGCGTGGAGGGGGCTCTGGCGGAAGCGAAATGAACGGCCAGCAACTTTCGGAAATTTGGAAATTGCTTGTTGTCCAGTTGAGACGCAGCTGCGTGTGTTCAGTTTAAGTTCAGACAGTGGTACTTGGTGGTACCGTTCTGTATCGTGTTAGGTCAAT
Source organism: Phytophthora constricta (assembly GCA_011947335.1). NCBI lineage: Eukaryota > Oomycota > Peronosporomycetes > Peronosporales > Peronosporaceae > Phytophthora > Phytophthora constricta. The sequence goes on along the minus strand of JAAVTI010000629.1, from coordinate 26,296 downwards.
TGGCACAGAAGTTTTCACAAGTGTTCTGTATTCCGAGCCACACCGACTACTTCCAAACGCTGTCTGCAACGTGAGCGACTATTCAGGTGAATTTGGTGTTTGGTGTGTTCTCATCCATGGTGTGTCCACATCAACACGAAGCAAGATAATATAGTATTATGTAGCATAGTTATGACGCGTGACGCCTGCGAGAGACGCCAACAAAGTTTTCCACTTCGTTCCAAACTTCGAATACGAATGCCGGCCGCAACTTGCGTTCGACAATCAACTGAAACCAAGTCAAACGAGAGGATATGTGAATTCACAAATGCTACACATTAAAAGGGTCTCCAGAAGCGGCAGTGTTTGCAAACCTTACACATCTAGATACCGCCAAGGATCATTCTAACACAACATGAGGCTTACCGAATGTGTTCCTCCTAAACTATAGCTTCGGCCAACCACAAATCTAATGCACATGTGTCAATAAGAATATCAAGGTGGCCGCGAAGGTGCACCGAGATATATATCGAAGTTGTAATCATCCGACAAAGTCTACCATGGGAAGGCACTTTCGAGGTTCGAGACAAAGTTCGCGTCGACGAAAGGCACCTTGGAGACCGCTTCCATTCCCAACCAAAGTCCGCCGTGGACAATGCGCTTCGTGCGGTCTCAGTCATGTCAGCCCACATAATTAAGTCTTGAATTGCCCGAGCTCAGACGTGGTCTTCAAATTGTGCTTGTGGTCGATAGTTACATACCGTAGCTTTACACGTCCCCGTCAAGCGTGTCTGCAGCCGGCGGTGCATATGTGAAGTGTCGGTCAAATACCGATGACCGCGACGTTGACACAGCCGAAATTCGTCGCATTATCCGAGTCGAGCCACACAATCGCATGCTCCCACGAGCTGCGTTTGCCAGATGCTCTCGGGAAGTACCAGGCGTACATGAAGGCCCAGGAGTTCTTGTAAATTGCCGAGCGACCATAAACTTGAGACCCGTAGTGGGAACCCCCGCAGGAATCTCCAGTCCACAACCGAGCACCCTTTCCACCGCTCGTGTCTCCGTCTTCATTGACGGCAGGGTACGGGTGACAACCTTTTCGGATGTAGAGTTGCGGCTTGAATTTAGAGCAAGTTTGTAGTCTTTGGTCGTGGCTTCAGTCTCTGGGAATGGCTTCACTTCAGCGTAGTCGATCTTGGCAGCTTGAATGAGAGCAAATCACTGCCACCAATGTAGTCACGAGGAGCGTACGTTGCAGATAACCCATCGCTTTGCTTGGTGTGGAGTCGATTGAGAAATGACAAGTCACTGGTGTGAGACGTAGAGCAGCAGAGCGAGCCGGACCATAAATTTGATGAAGTCATTTTTCTCAACTTTGCAGTTGAGAAAACTGCAAAAAACTCTTAGAATTACTAGTAACAAGAGCCTATGAGTGCAAATCCGGAACCTGGCACAGCTGCACAGACTGAACGTCAAGGATCGTTGCCACTGGCTCTGAATAATATTCATTCAATACTTCTAGTAATCCGAATAATTCAGTGAGTACTTTAGTGACAGCAGGGTGCTTTTAGTACATATAGCTCTATGCAGGAGTCATGCAGCAACACTGTTTGTATTTGGCGTGGCGACGTGCACCACAACTTTTGGTTTGAAGTTGACCTCTACACAAGGAGGTATAGCCCTGCCATGGATGACAAGCTGTCGTTCCCAATCTGGCAAAAACTGACACTTATGTCCTTAAAATGAGCACCCCCGACAAGTCCGTGGCGTTTTTCTTGATCACATCTACGGGTTGAGCTGAATGGTTGTCTAATTCCCAGACCGGCGGGGAGAGTCATTGCACGAAATTCATATCAAGTACGGCAGTATTGGCAATTCCTTTCATTTAAGACTTTATCAAACGTTTGTTCTGAATCGACTTTATATCGCAGTTCCCAACTCTAGCAAACTCCCGTGACGAAAACCTTTAAACGTTCTTCTGGCAACGTCTGTCTCTGTGCTCGCTCCCAAGTGCGTTTTCCGTCTATTGTAATTACTTGCGGTCCGGTATCCGCAAGCAGCTTCGTTTAAGCTTCACGAGCTGGTTATACATTGATGTGTGAGGACACAGTCTCCGATAGTTTCCAACATTTTCAGGCATTTCTCCGTAAGCTCGAGGCACACGGCCTCGTAAGATGGCTGTCAGATCCTCATTCAGCTGTCGTGTTGCCAGTTCTTCTGCCTCACGTGGGTGACGCGTGTGAGCGTGTGGCCTCCGCTTTTCATCTTCGAGGTCGCGTTGCCGTCGTGCAATTACCTCGGCCAATTTAGAGCGATCAAAGTGTAGTGGATCTACCACGCGAAGCGTGTCCAGCATCATTGCGTCTTTTACCTGGTAGTCCAGATCGTAATCACGTGCCATGGACGGAGACGAGTTGATCTCAATGAGCCATGGCCGCAGATCAGTGTCCAGCAGAATATCGTAGCCCAGGAGATCAAAACTGTTCACTTGAAATGGAATGTGGTCTTCACCACAAAGAAGCGCCTTCAGAACTACTTCCTCAATGCTTCGCTTCACCTGCTCCACATCGACACCCTCGGCGGCAAGCCTTCTCCAGAGATAAGCCAAAGTTGTTTTGGTACCTCCTGCATCAGCTTGTGTTGTTTCGCCCTTATTTTCTGGCCCTAGTTTTGTTTCTGCTGCACGAGCAGATAATGGTTTGGCTTCTTTCATGACACTAGCGATGGAAATGGCGCTGCCAGCAATGGCATCCTCGTTAGCCTTCTGAATGCTGCTGTTCGTCAGGTGAACGAAAATATTGCTCAGATCGCCGTCTTCGTAGGGTCTTGTGCAAAGCCGTACAAATCCCTCGTCGTACAGGAAGGCTTCGAGTGGATTAAACGACGTCACGAGTACATACAGACGCAGATCAAACTTATAGCCGTCAAGTAGCCGTGGAGCAGCGATGTACTCTTGGATCACTACCTGTTCTCCGTAGATCACCTGGCTCAAATCATTTACCAGCGAGATACCTCGCCCACGTGAAAGTGCTACAGGCTTCATAATCCAAATGTTTTTACTCTCAGCAAACCCCTCCTTTCTCAGTCGCTCACCTCGCTCATGAAAGGCCTGCACAAAGGCCACGTACTCTTTTGGCAATAGAAATGTCGGCGGAATAATGTCAAAAGCTTGTCGTAGCTTGCCACCGGCTGCTAAATATTTGCCGATGTGCTTCTTCAAGCAATCTTTACGCGTGAGAGCTTTAGCATGTTGGAAGTGATTTACCTTCTGCCATACTAAGAGCGTTTGGCGTTCCACGCGCGGTTTGCTCCAAGTCCAAAGTAAATTCCAGGTCGTTTTGAGACCAAGTCCTGGTGGATGTTCCTCCCAGTCGCCACCTAAGCGCTGTAGTGCCTGAGTCACGATCTCGGATACCTCTTTGCGTGCAGTTGAATTAATCCGATAATGTGGAGTCCATGGTGCTGCTGCTGCCATCGGTACCATCCCTTCCGGTGCAGCGATTTTAGGTCCAAATACAGTTGCGTAGTCGTGCATGATGCTTTGCCAGCTTTCGTATAGTTTTTGCTGCAAGCACATTGTGTGTTCACCAGTAGCACCTACGGGTCGGTGATACAGAGATGATGACGACGAAGTATGTGCAGAGCTGTGGCCTTGATACTGCTCAAAAACGGAGGTAAGGATGCAGTGGAAGTTGTTGAAGTAGAATCGGTAGTCCTTACACTCGACCAGAGGCGGTCGAGGCAGGCGACGAGTTTCCACATCAAAATGTGTGCTCTGGGGTGACTTGGCTGTGAATTCTGTTGAGCTTTGACGGATTTCATCTACCCAAGTTTGCTGGTGCTGCTCCATAGGGCGATTAGATTCCATTTGATGCTGCGCAGTGTCACGCGCATCGGAAGAATCGGCCACAGCGTTGTCGGCGCTATCATGCCGTTGGCTTGAGATAGTTTCTTCTTCATATTCTCTTGCGTCCGCGTCATCTTCAGCGCTGCCATGCAATGGAAACGACAACTCGATCGAAGCAGACGTCAGACTTGTTATTGGTCTGGCAGCGCGACTTTCTGTTACGTCTGAAGGCATAGCTAGGTTGGATGGCTCGTTGGCGATTCGAGCTTCTTTCTCAGCTTTTAGCTGCTCCAGCTTGAAGCTGCTCGGGCAGCAATGAAAAGCTGAAGATCAAAGCCAGTCGTCTGAGCCTCCTTTTGCACTTCTTGCTTTTCATGCTCTCCACGTCCTGCCCGCGTTCCATTCATTTGAATTGTTGTGTTTTCACGACTGCTATACGCATTGTTCTCGTCACTAGTTAAAATATCGATATGTGTTGACAACAATGGCGGTGTTGCAGCAGCAAGAGGCAGTTTTTCTGGGGCGAAGAAATCTTGCTGAGTAATTTCCGGTTGAATACTGCGACTAGAGTTACATTCGATGATCTCCAGCTCTCCTGCTCCAGCTGTAGTGCTACCTCCGCCCCATTTGTTATCAGTGGAGATTAAATTAGTTTCATCTCCGTCTTCACCCATTTCACTGTGTTCACTTCTTGTATCACCTTCCACGTCGTCGACTGAGCGTTGTACTTGCACTTCTAGTGCGAGAATGGCTTTCTCATTTGCTTCATCGCTTTCAGAACAGTTGCTCACATCACTAGATTCACTTTCACTGTCGCTACTGCCGTCGTTTTGCCCATTTTCCTTCCCGGCATCATCAGCGTGAACACTTTTACAGTCTCCTTCTTTTGCCGTTTTTGCTCCTGTTTTCGCTTGGCTTGCAGTAGTTGTCGTGCTAATAGTCGCTGATACGCTGCTTGTCGTCGGTTCTCGCGCTCACGTTCAAGCTGCTTAGCCTGATACTCCACTTCCTCCTCTGGACTACGTTTTGTCGGTGCGCGTGGTCTTCTTCGTTTTCTATTGCCACCAGCTGCAACCACAAAACCTGTCGATGAAGTGCTTAGGACACTTTTTGAGGCATTGGCTTGCACCATGACTCGTGCCATCTCCACCGCATTTTTGCTTTTCCATCGAAGCCCAGTACTTCCACTAGGGTGAGTTTGTGCACTCCGAGACAGCGACCCCACCAAAGCACGTAATCTTCGCCCACTTTTCGGTCTATCTGCTGGGAACTTGATAAAGAAATGGATCGCAGAGCAGTAGATCTTGGCGTCAGACCAATTGGCACTGCAGCTGATGCCGACGAGCATTTTCGCAATGTCATCGTTGCAAAGGGTGCAAGCACAACTGGTAGATCACCCCGCAGCATTTGAAAAACACGTTCTTGAGCTCGCTGCTGCGTCAAATGTTGCTGCACCAGCGCCAATTGTCGACCTGCGTATCTGCCAAGCTGTTGGTCGCTTTCGTGAGACATCATAGACCCAACCAGGCCCATGAGGCCTCGTTCGACCTGCTCGAGGTCTGAAAGACAAAGCTGCGGAATGATTGGCAACGGGATCAACGGGAAGCTGTCCATGTAGTCTGCTAGTTTTGACGTGGCTTCAAGTTCGGAAGCAATGCCACCAGAACTTGGCAACACTCTAGCACTTTGAGTCTCGTCTTCTTGGTTGTCGCAACGACGCCATCGCGGACTTCGAGTTCCAGGACGTGAAGCGTCTTCAAAATGCTGATGAGCTGCCTGGATCATGGTCTCCATGTTGTCGACGAGTTTTCGACCGGAAGTTGGTCTCGACGAGCTACGAGTGACTTCACGTCGCGAGCTAGGCGTCGCTACCCGAGACATCTTCGATCTCCTGTCGACCTGAATAAGCAGACAACATAGCCGTTCAGTCGACAGTGTCGTTGGTTTCGAGCTGCAGCGTCGCGGACTCGATCCACCGTTTTTAGCGTGCCCGATCGCTACGCCCACTTGGTCATTCCCCTGCTCGACGATGATCAGCGCCAGGAGCTTTGAGGATACCAAAGTGGATGAGTCATACCCACGAGGGAGACATGATAGCAAGACGTGTATGTTTCGTTGATGATTGCAGACGTGTGCACAACACGTCCTTACAATCCCAGCCCAGTGTGCATCACGTTGAGACTTTCAAGTTGAGAGTCTCGACACCAGCTGGAAATGGAGAAGAGTGACTCGCATCTCACCATCTAAAGTCCTCCCACTCTAATGCAACGCTGGCCGCGCGACCTGCACTTTGTCGACGGTACCGTCGGTCTCCTTTAAACGCACATCCGTCTCACTTCCTCAACTTGGTTTGAGCGACTCGAAGTGACCCAAGAACTCATCGTGTCTTGCTGCCATTGAAGTGCTTCAGGTCGACAAAATCCCCTTGGTCTCCGCAAGTCGAGTCGACAAATCGCACCGGAATCGTTGTACACTTGACGACATCGCTTTTACGACTTCTGAATTCCAGCTCCAAGACGGAATGGAGCAAAACGAGCGTGGCGCTGGTCGTCGACGTTATTCTCATCCACCTCGTCGTTCAAGGTTTGCATCGTATGGAGCGAGAGAGAAGTCATCTGGACTGGTGACGAGGATTTATGGTCGTGATCGGATGGTGTGCTCGAGGCAGGAGATCTGTGACGATCTACTGAGGTCGCTGCCGAAGCTGCACACGGCGTTGCGGAGCAGTCCACCCACGAATGAGCAGCTTTGGAAACGTACATCCAATGGTTCTGCAAGTGTTAGCACCTTTGAGTTGGTGGGGGTGCCTCCAGAAGCTGGAGAAGATGGCAGCGAGGTGCAGTATGCGGTCGCAGCATCGACTCTCCTGAATTGTCATCTGAACGAGGTCTTGAACGTCCTTGTCAGTCCGAACTCGAGCGAATACGAAGCGACCATGAAGTCGCTTCTCGGGAGACACTTTGAAGGTGGTGAAGTACTCTACCACGAACAATGTGATCTACGCAGTGACGACTCGACTAATGGAGGTCAAGTGCTGCTGGGCGTCCAGATGGCTGTGTTGCGTCCAAGTCTGCTTCACTTGGTACCTAAAAGCGTGTGCTATCCCGACCAGCACACCGTACAACGGCTGTGCTTTCAATCACTCACACATCGCTATCCAGGAACTGATCGCGCTGTGCATGTGATGAAGACGCTGCCCAAGCGAATTCACGACCAGATCGTCCCCGAGGACTGCTGCTCAGCACTATCTCGTGATATTGACCATCTTGGTATCGCTTTCGACATTGAATCTATGCCCGTGGATGTGACTACTGGACAGCGTCAACTTACGAGAGTTTTTGCCCATGCGTACGCTGCTAGCCACCCTTTAGACGGGTTGGATCAACACTTTCCGGCGCTAGAATTATGTCGTGGACATGTTCGAGCTCGAACATCGCCCGAGTACTTGCAGCAGACAACCCCGCGCGTTGTAAATTCAGAAGCGAGACACGTCCTTCAACTGCTGACGCATCAGCTGAGCGAGTTCGAGCGCGTGATTAAGCGCCGACGACTTGGTTTCCAGTCATTCATTTATTTCCCACCTTCGATCAACTCTGCGGGGAAGGAGAAAAACGGGCTGCCCCTGTGCTGCGTTTGTGTGAGCTGCCTGAAGAGCTTCACCCTCTTCAGGCGTGAGTTCTACTGCCAAATATGCGGTCACCTTGTGTGTGCTGATTGCTCCCAATTCTATGAGGTGGAAGCTCGCGCTGGTGAAGTACGAAAACCGCGTGTGCCTCCACTGCGTGCATCGTGTTGACTCGTGTGTGTTCGCAAATGAAGACCTCGTAGCAGCACTTGGACCAGCTATCGTCCCAGTGAGGCGAAGTTCGGAATGGTCCCAAAGGTTTGAAAGCGATGAACTTGATACGGACGATGACGACGAGAATGAAATTGCACTAGCTGCTGAGCTGAGCTCGGGAGGCCCAATTCAGAGATTCGAAGGACTTGCTCAGCTTGGGAAACTCTTGATAAAAGCCAAGCAACGCCATCGCGCAAAAATGCCACCGCCAACTCGACCACGAGTGAAGTTCACCTTGCCACCAGGCGCAGAAGAAGCAAGACATGCACTCGATACTGGTGTTAGTGATCTTGAGGCTGCGAAAAATCGTGTTCAAAATCACCTCGAGAGCTATGTGAACCGCTTGCTGATTGATGCTCAGCAAAAATACTCGCTGGACAACTTGGAGACCGCGAGTTTGATGCGTAACTATCGGTATGCTTTTGACGCCCGCAAGACGACGTACGAAGGTCTCCCACTCCCTCCTATTCCGACTCGAGCACAGGAGGCACTTCGACTGCATCACATTCAAGCTTCCGGCATTTTAGAGCCTGAGTATGATCACTCGGCGCTCGATCTGATAGCTCAAGTGGCTGCTAAGCGACTCGAATGCCCGATTGGCTTCATCTCCCTCGTGGACGACTCCATCTTCCACTCGGTTGGGACCTACCCGCCACGCAACTTTGGACTACAAGCTCCTCGTGTAGAGAGCATGTGCTCTCATACAGTCTACGCCGACAAGCCGCTGATCATTAAAAACGCTCAGTGTGATCTACGCTTCGCGCAAATGCTTGTCGTCCGCGACCACGGCGTTAGATTTTACGCTGGGTTCCCGATTCGAGCTCCGGACGGTTCCATCGTCGCGTCACTGTGTGCGTCGGATCGAGTTCCTCACAACAACATTTCGGCTGCAGATTATGCCATTATGCAAACGCTTGCAACGGTGGCTGCACAGCTCATAGCTCCTTCAAACCGCGTTCTCAGCATCCCGCAACAGCCAAAAGTGCATTCTGACGCCATCAGTCGAGTCCAGCAAAATGTTCGCAACCACGATCCAAGTCGAAGGCGAGGCAAGTTGCAGCTCAAGCTCCAAAACTCTAAGAGCACCATGATCGACTGGAAATGACGATAAAAATCGTAGAGACGAATACTACAATGAACTACAAGTGAGCAATGTCGTCGCCATACAGGCAGGCATCTTTGTGAACCTTTTAAAATTAAAAGTTCACGAAAATGATCTGAGTAGCAACGTCAACAGGTTCAACTTGACCGCACTGTTCGACAAGTTATCCAGGATCCAGGATAGGATAGGATGCACGATCGTTCTGAGCACAGTAGCTGCCCGCCACCTGCTTTCGTTGAAGTGAATAAAATGCTGCTGTAAAACTCTTAACGCAGGATGTATCGTGGTCGGAACCTCAAACTCAACGCGTTTGCCCCCACACTGCTCCACAATGCAGTTTGTCGTCAAATTGAAGGTCCGCTCATCGCAACGTGGTTCTTTCTCCTATGGATAGCAAGTCAAAGGGTTAATCCGCCGAGCTTTTCCAGACGAGAGATCAAGCGCCAAATGTGCAATTTACCTGGCTGGATGACTTGATCCCTTCGACGGGTACAGCCACGACCACTGCGTTCATGTGGGGTGGGTAGAGGGCCGGTGGACTGCAAGCACGGCAACTTGACCACCGGGGTAAGCGATCAATTAGAAAGATTATGAGTTTTGCGGTGTCGGTGTGACGAGACCTCGACGGTCGAGTCGACCGACCACCCAATGCAGCAATACGACGACACCACACTAAAGCTTACCGTTAGCTTGGTGCACTCGGCGTGCAATGCCGAATGCTCAGTGTCGAGCTGTAGTTTGCGTGCGTGGCAGTCATGCTGTATCCGCCAAGGTCTACCTGTATCCACGTACCCACGCCATCACTTCTGGACCGTCGAGTCTGATGGCCATGACGCATGAGCCCTGGAATCGTTGACCAGCTGGCAGTTCGGTGAAGCCGTCAGTCTGACGATGAGGATCTCTTTATCGCGTCCCACGTGATGCTCCATGCACTGCTCGCTGGTCGAGCTCACCAGGACGATGTCTGCGACAGAGGATTCCGATCCGACCAGCTCGCTGACGACACGGTCTCCACTAGTTTTGAGTCCCTCCTGGTGACCAACCTGCCCGACTTGCAAGTTCCTCGGTGCCATTCACTCTTCGATTCGCCTCATAGTACTACCGTAGACGACCAGCACTATGAACTCGGTTCGATCGGGACGCTCCGGTAGTGTCCGTTCTGGACGAGCCCCGACATATCGCAAGACGTCGAGCTTCAAGTCGTATCGCCCGCCTCAAAAGCAGCGACGTGGTGGATTGGCGGTGAGAGGGAACCATGGTGACAAGCGCATGCTGTTCACGGATCAAGAGATGGCAGACGACCTGCTGGCCACCATCCCGAAGCTGCATGCTGCCATCGAGATGGACGCACACGACAGCCACATGTGGCACCGCAAGAGCAGGAAGGGCGGTGTCACGGCGTACGAATTGGCTCCAAGCGCCAATGGCACAGACGACATGGACTTGGCCTACGCTTCACTGGCCAAGACGGAGCTCAGATGCCACCTGAACGAAGTTTTAAACGTGTTGATCAGCAACGAGTCCAGCCATTATCAGAGCACCATGGCTGCGCTTTGTGGTGACAAGTTCTGCGATGGCTGTGTGGTGTTTCAACAACGGTGCCGATTCTCAGAAAACTCGAGGCGGACACTGACAGACTTGGACAGTGTGTCGGAACCGGAGACTGAGGGGCAGCTGCTCATTAGCGTCAACACGGCGACGCTGCAGCCTACGTTTCGCTTGAAGCTGCAACCGAAGAAGAAGCGGCAGCCACAGAAACTCTGTTTGTCGTCGTTCACACACCAGTACCCAAGCAACGACCGCGCTGTGCACGTGATGAAGACGCTGCCCAAACATATCCACGATCAACTTGTGCCGCGTGAAGAACGCACTGCTCTGCGTCGAGAGCTGGATCACTTGGCAGTGGCTTTTGACATTCAGTCGACCCCAGCTCCTGGGGGCAGCAGCAGTCAAAAGACGAGGATTATTGCACACGGCTACGCTGCAGTGACTCCGCCAGAGGCGTTCGGTGCCTACATGCCGAATCCGAATCCAAGAACACGCGTGGCTGCTCCAACAAAATCCCAAGTTGTGCGCCGACGTTCTGTTATCATGAACCCTGAAGCGAAGCACGTGCTAGACCTTTTGACGAGGTCTCTGCGAGAGTTTGAACGTGTAATCCGGCGACGGCGCTTTGGTTTCCAGTCGTTCGTGTACTTCCACACCTCACCTGTTGGCAACCCAGAGCTGAAGTCGTGCTCGATCTGCCAGAAGAGGTTCTCGCTCATCCGGCGCGACTTCTTTTGCCAGATTTGTGGTCACATGGTCTGCCGAGATTGCTCGCAACTGTACGAGGTGGAGGCTCGCGTTGGCGAAGTACGTCGGAATCGCGTCTGCGTTGAGTGCGTGGTGCGTGTGGATGCGTGCAAGTTCGAGGATGAAAACCTTATTGCAGCTCTAGGACCCGTAGTTGTTGACGACGACCACTGTTTCTCCGACAGTGAGCTCGAGACGCTTGATGATGACATGGAGTCGGCCTCTCTTCACACCGACGAATCTAGTCCTTACGATTCATCCTTAAACGAACAGCTTCACGATCACTTGGCGTCCGATGATCCTGCCACGAGATCCCAAGCTCTTGAGCAGCTCAGCCGCTTGGTAAGTCCGACAGCGTCGGTGTCATCACAGACCAAACAGAAGCGGAGTCGCAAACACAAGTCCAAGACGCACAAGGAACCCCCTAAGGACCTTGCCGAAAAAGTCCGTTGGAACATTGAGCACCACCTACAGCAGAGTTTGCGAGTTGCAGAGAAGGTCATCCGTTCCGAGGACTGTGTTGTGGCTGACCTGGAACGCGACTATGCTTTCGAGTTCGACGGCTCACGGACTCGTGATCCGAACCACCCACTGCCACCAATGCCAGAGCAGGAGCTGGAAAACAAGCGCTTGAGGTATATTCAGGAGTCAGGTGTGCTGGGTCCAAAGTACGATCGCGCTGCATTGAACTTGTTGGCGCAGGTGGCGGCCAAGCAGCTCAATTGCCCAGTGGGCTACGTGTCCATGGTAGGAGAGAAGACTTTCCACGCAGTCGGCACGTTCCCAGTACGACCTCCAGAGATGAACGTCGCCCCACGAGTTGAGAACATGTGTGCTCATACCGTGTACACCGACAAACCACTAGTGGTCAAGAACCCGCAGCGAGATATGCGCTTTGCACAGATGCCTATCATCAAGGACGCTGGCGTTAAATTCTATGCGGGCTTCCCCATTCGAGCGCCTGATGGTGCAATCGTGGCGTCACTTTGCACCTCGGACTTCAAACCACACGACAACATCTCCACCAAAGAGTACGCCACCATGGAGACTCTCGCTAAGATTGCAGGTCAGCTTGTCGCACCTCGACAGCTCCCTGCCGCTGCGTATTGAGACGATTGCTGTCTTATTTGTCATTTTTTATTCAATTCTGCTAACAAACGTGAATGCAAGTACATGTATCGGCAAGCGCACTCGTTTGGCACCACGAAAACAAGCTTCGTAGATAGATAAGCCTTTGTTTTCGCTTTGGTACTCGTCATGTTTTTCAGATCGCAGGTGCGACTGATGTCAATCCCCAGTCGTCTCAATTGACACCAACAGCTCTTCTCGTTGCCTGTCCCTCCTCCTCAATTCAACGCATTTGAAAAATTACACAGCGCCGTTCCAAGCCACGGCAGATCGTCAGGCTGCGTCATTCTGACAGTAAAACACTGAGACTCCTCAAATTACGCACACACCTAAGCAAATGGTTCATGTGTCATGTGATGCCTATCCCACAACAGCGCAGTTTACGACCACAGCTGTCACTCATAAGTATAATCTGTTCTCCGTCCCAACATTGTGGTCTTCCCACCTTCTACATACTACTCATTTTATAACGTGCTTGGTGACGAGAAGAACGCAGCACAATGACGTGGCTCGGTTTCAAGCGGGTTAGTACAACAGACCGAGCGTCTTCTTGCTATATGATGGAGACGTACACCCCGAAGACTCCCAAAGATGTCGAAGCTGGTGTAGTCCAAGAAGGAGAGACCATCAACGTCTTCAGCAGACAGCACATTGGCCTCATATCGCAATACATGGCAGTGGGCCTCGTGTTCGGTGTCTTGCCATCAACAGTCTACCCGTTCATGCAGGCATACTTGAATGCTAGCGGAGCTCAAGTGATGACAGCAATCACGCTCATCGTTTTACCATTTAGCTTCAAGGTGTTTTTCGGTGCTCTCTCCGACTGCTTCCCGATTTTTGGCTACCGTCGTCGGCCTTATATGGTTATCGGATGGACGGTGTGCGTTGGAGTTCTTCTCTCTATGGCCTGCATGGAGGTGGGCCAACCATACTTTTGAATCCGGCGGACCGCATGATCTCTCCCAAGGACTACACACCAGATATTGAGCTACGACTGAACCGAGATGCACCGACGAAAGCTGGTCGCTACGTATTTTTCATGATGTTCGCAGCGTGTGGGTACGTGTTGTCGAATGTGTGTGCCGATGGACTTGTGGTTGAGTTGGCGCATCGGGAGCCGTTGGAAGAGCGAGGGAGAACACAATCCACCATGTATGCCACGCAATTGTTCGCGACTGCGTTGGGCCAAACTTTGGCCGGCTTTGTTTTCAACGGAGTAGAGTATGGCGGATCATTTGATTTTTCACTCTCATTTCCGCAGCTCATGCTGGTGCTCGCGGTCTGCACAGCTCCCGTGATCCCTGCGTCGTGGTTCTACGTTCAAGAAATTCCCAAGCCGGCTGTGCCTTTTTCAAAGTACCTAAACGAGTTTTGGCAACTGCTGAAAACGCGGGCAGTCTACCAGTTTGTGTTCTACTCCTTTTTAGTGGGATATTTGCCAACTTCTCATGCACCGCAGGGGCCCCTATCCAGCTCTTCTTAGTTGGTGTCACTCCTATCAACAACACTATCAGCGATATCATCGCCAGCATTTTGTGCATGGGCATCTTTGCGATCACAGGAAAATACGGATTAGCATGGAATTGGCGTACGATGACCGTGGTCACAGGTGTGGCGGTGAATATTCTCGATGCTACGTGCACGTTCATCACTATCTGGGACGTGTTTCGAAGTCAATGGTTTTGGCTCGGACTACCCATTGTGGTAAACGTACCATCTTACGTCGGCTATCTCATCAGTACATTTGTGACTGTGGAGCTAGTTGGCGAAGGCCAAGAGGGGGCCATGTACGGCTTGCTCACAACTGTAGCAGTTCTTTCTTACCCGTTTGGAACCACTTTGACTAGGATTGTCGACAGTTCCTGGGATTTCAGCAACGAACGCGTTCAGGTGGACGATCATGCTGTGCGTAGCGACATTACGGAGGCCGTGCTGCTCATGTACGGCATGACTATCGTGTCATGGTTCTTCTTATTCCTTCTGCCCAGACAAAAGAGCGAGGCACAGGAATTAAAGCGATCGGGTGGCTCGAGTGCGCTGTGTGGTGCATTGACTATTGCTTATTTGGTCTTTGCGTTGATATGGTCGCTTGCAACGAATATCCTGGCAATTGCGCCTAGCACGAGCTGCCTCGTAATTGCTGGTGGTGAAGGCTGCTAGGTTATACAATTGCTATTGACAAATGAATACAGTGATATGCTGTATCATCTAAAGACTGATACCCTTTAAATGAACGTGAGCACTCTCAGATCGTACAAGTCAAAGTGTCGTTAATGGTCGGATTCGAGATTCGGGGGTGGATTGAGTTGGCTGTAAGTTTTGTGAAGGCAACAGTGGAGACTCTCTCCGTTGTTGCGGTGTTCAATGATGCGGAGTACTCCACTACACCAGAGCAGTCCATCTTTTCTGCAGACGCAAACTGCTTGTCTTCATCGAGTCCGTCGTGATCACCAATGGCAGACAGCTCCAAGTTCCTCAGCGAAGACTGCTCAACAACCTATTACTATGACTAAGTCCCGGAGACTGCATTCCTACAGAACTAGTTCTTGTTGTTGAGAGATACAGCGATATCGAGACATGCGAGAACTTCGTAGAAGTAATAGAGTACCGTGCCGATAATGTGTGTCATATCGCTGCAGATGGAATTTCAAGTTTTCTGGTAGTACTCTCGGACCCGCTAACGCAAGTCTTTAATGGTGTATCGTGCTCTGGTGACAGTCGAGACTATTTGATTATCCTTTCGCCTATCTCACAGCAACGATATGCGCTATAAACTCGAACATAAAGGATCACATGGGCGGTGCACCGAATAAATGGACAACGTTGTCGTTCTACGACGACAACACGTGAACGACAGGGCCCGTAAACCTTCAGTTGTACCATATCCAGAGTGCTGCTACGAAAATTTCGTGGCAAGTGGAGTTTGTACAGTTTTTTACGAGCCAATGTACTCCATTTCTAGTTATGCGGATGACTTCATCATTTTCGCGGAAACTGCACTCGGTCCTGGCACGCCATTTCTGATGGAGGAATATTACCTGGACCAAGGAACATGCACACAGCCAGACACTGTGCAGATATACCCTGCTGGTGGTTCTGTCTTTTCATGGATCCTGTCAGCTATCAAATAAAGCTTCATGCTGGTGGCACAACCACAAGTGACAATTTCCTGGGAAATTGTGTCGGGGATCCATCGACTCAAACGCTGGACCGCGTCAAATTCGCTACTAGGTCGGGCGCTGAAGATGACAGAGTAAGGTACTACGTTGGTGGAGTGACAACCGAGTGGCTGTCGATCGCGACGTATGCAGTCAGTGACTGTAGCACCACCCGTATGCAAGTGAGTTTAACCAGTGAGTTCACATGTGAGCTCCGATCTTCAGAAGCAAATCCTGGCTATACTGTGGGGGGTACTGCATCTTCCCAAACTGACGGCACGAGGGGCTATTTTTCTTTCGTAGGTGCTGCCTTTGGAGAAAATTACCTGTTCACTGCTGGAGAATGCACCACAGTCAGAAATGTTACGGTGTATTCGGCAGATGGTGTCAGATTGCTGCTCGACACGAACAGCTTGTGGTGCAATCTGGGACGAAGTGCAAGTTGCGACGAGTGCTGAGCTAACGGACTGCTGCGGTGTCAGCAGAATGCATGTGTAGGAAAACAAGATCTCGTTGATCTTGTCAGTGTCGAATACGCCTTCGAGGTAGCAAGAGCAGAAGAATTAGCAGGCAGGGCTAGCGATAAGCAGAAGTAATCGACGTATGTAAAACTACTACGTCTCTGCTAAGTCACTGGAAACAAGGAGTGATCAAGACCGAGATAAGTGCTTGCGTTATAGGGTTATGAGCCCAATCATAACCCTATAACGCAAGCACTTATCTCGAAAAAACGAGATTTCATTCATTCCAAGAATGATGTCTGGAAGAAGTCTATCTTCCAGACATCATTCTTGGTCGCGCAAATATATCATCCACGTACACTAGTAGTAACGCAAACTCGCCGCCCTGACTATACGTGTACAGGCATGGCTCTGTAGTGCAACGTTGCCGGCCCCGACTTGTGAGTCATTTGTGTAGTTCTTGATACCACTCGTGGCCGCTTTGATGCAAACCGTGCATTGCATTGTTGACCTTGTACACCCAGCCTCGCTTCGGTGGGAATCCTGCAATCCGCCGAATAAAGTGTACGATTTTAAGCTTGGCGTTCAGGTAAGCCGTATTAATACCGCATTGGTAAGCTTCAAGCTCCAATATTACACAGAGAGCCACAAACAGTCTCACTGAGGCCATCCTCGCCACAGGTGAAAATATCTCCATCTGTGGCGAGGATGGCCTCAGTGAAAATCAATATCAGGGACTTGCTTATCGCCTCTCGCGCACAGCCGTGGACGAAACCGAACAATATTTCCAAGACTTTAAAGGAAGTCATGCCACTTTTTCTCCGAAGCCATTTCGTGACTTTAAAGGAAGAAATGGCTTCGGAGAAAAGTGGCATGAATCGGAGATCCGAATGCCGAGATCGTTCAAGGAGGCTATGGAGTCCCCGCAACAAAAGGAGCGGTGGAAAGGAATGGAACGGGAACTAGCAGCGATGGAGGAAAAGGACGTGCTAGAAATAGTACCCGCGCACGAGATGCCAGAAGACAAGCATGCACTGCAGACAATGTGGCGTTTCCAGATCAAGACAGATGATCTTGGAAATATTGTTCGGTTTCGTCCACGGCTGTGCGCGAGAGGCGATAAGCAAGTCCCTGATATTGATTTTATAGAGATGGAGATATTTTCACCTGTGGCGAGGATGGCCTCAGTGAGACTGTTTGTGGCTCGCTGTGTAATATTGGAGCTTGAAGCTTACCAATGCGGTATTAATACGGCTTACCTGAACGCCAAGCTTAAAATCGTACACTTTATTCGGCGGATTGCAGGATTCCCACCGAAGCGAGGCTGGGTGTACAAGGTCAACAATGCAATGTACGGTTTGCATCAAAGCGGCCACGAGTGGTATCAAGAACTACACAAATGGCTCACAAGTCGGGGCTGGCAACGTTGTACTACAGAGCCATGCCTGTACACGTATAGTCAGGGCGGCGAGTTTGCGTTACTACTAGTGTACGTGGATGATATAATTTGCGCGACCAAGAATTTGTCTGGAAGATAGACTTCTTCGCGGCGATGAATGCCAAGTACGGCATCAAGGACATGGTTTTGTTGCACAGTTATCTCGGAATCCAGATTGTACGTAAAGATGGTGGAATATTCCTTCACCAAGGCAAGCACATCAGGGAAGTACTGGAAAAAGTCGGATTTGCAGAGGCCCATGGCTGTCGATCGCCGATGGATCCTACGATGAAGCTGAGATCTGCAACGGATGATGATAACACGGAACCGGGAATTGATTATCGAGCTGTGATCGGCTCACTAATGTATATTGCCACGAGCACGAGACCAGATTTGGCTTATCCTGTTGGCTATCTGAGCAGATTCGTGGCGAAACCCACTATACACCATGGTGGCGCACTAAAACGCGTGCTGCGTTACTTAGCGACGACTCAAGAGCAGGGAATTTTTTAAAAACAAACAGCAGACAACGCATCGGAGACACAGACCATCTCGATCGATGGTTTCTGTGATTCGGATTGGGGGAACTGTCCTGAAACGAGAAAAAGTGTGACGGGCTACGCAATGCTAATTGCTGGTGGACCTGTGGCATGGGCTGCCCGGCGCCAGAGTGTGGTGGCGTTAAGCACAGCTGAAGCAGAATATATCGCTTCTTGTGAAGCCTGCATGGAAGGAAGGGCTTTGATGAACGTGTTGTTTGAAGCTGTACCAGACCTGAAAGTACAATTCTCTCTAGGTATCGACAACCAAGCAGCAATCGTGCTTGCATCAAACCCAACCTACAGCAGAAAGACGCGTCATATCGAGCTACCTTTCCACTACGTTCGTGAACAAGTGGCGCAAGAAATAGTGAAGGTGTGGAATGTTCAAGGTGCGGAGAACCCCGCTGATCTCCTCACAAAGCCATTAGGCTTCCCGAGATTGTCCAAGTTGAAACAACTCGTGGGTATTCAGCCGTCGTCGGAACAGACTGATCGTGAGAAGAAGCGAGAGGAATATCATGAAGCGAAACAGATCCGTCGATCCCGTGACTAAACGAAGTGATTGTTCCGAAGCACTGGCAAGTGTCTTCGGAGGGCGGCGTGTCAGATTGCTGCTCGACACGAACAGCTTGTGGTGCAATCTGGGACGAAGTGCAAGTTGCGACGAGTGCTGAGCTAACGGACTGCTGCGGTATCAGCAGAATGCATGTGTAGGAAAACAAGATCTCGTTGATCTTGTCAGTGTCGAATACGCCTTCGAGGTAGCAAGAGCAGAAGAATTAGCAGGCAGGGCTAGCGGTAAGCAGAAGTAATCGACGTATCTAAAACTACTACGTCTCTGCTAAGTCACTGGAAACAAGGAGTGATCAAGACCGAGATAAGTGCTTGCGTTATAGATGGAATAAGCCATGACAGCTCACATGAGTTATTCAGTTTTCTGTGACCCTCAGATCGGATTTGTCGGCAACAATTAACGAGTATGACAGATTTGGCTGCACCAGCAAGATAACACAAATTCCCATGATCACCAGCTTTCTCGAGACCCACTCTTGCTTTGAAAGCAGGAAAGGAATTATACTTGGAGGAGGGACCGTGAAATGGACGAGCATCGCCGTTTTCAATTCTAGTAATTGTGCTGCTGCATCTGCGTAACTGATCTCGTCGAGGGAGCTTTTGCTTGCACATTATCTGATACACCCATTTTGCCAGCGAGCTGGGATCAGCACGACTTTCCTCTCTTATTACTGCGCTGCCGATTTTAGCGTTACCGCATGCTTGCCGAGATACCGTACTTCTTGTGAAAACCTAAAGAGATAACACAAACTGCCGAGTTTTGTTTGTTTGCTGTGTTCACTACCGACGAATAATTTTAGAGAATTGCACATTTGGAAGTGTTTATATAAGGAACAAAGGTTGAAGAGGTAAACGATCGCCAACAAACACTCGTGGCAGCGTTGGTCCCATAACCAGTCTGGAAACATGATCTCCACTCATGGCGCTTGCTTGGGGTGTCTATTTACCCAGTATAGATGAACCCCTCATTAGTAATCCCCAGACTTGGAATACCCGCTCAAATGGAATAAAATGTGATGGGAAAACAAAGCTTAGTAATTATTACTAAATCCTCTCTGACGTAATATGAAATAAAAATTCGACAAATACGCCTACAAAAGGGTTCTTAACTATATATTTGTTCACGATCTGTGCATTGACACCTGCATTTCCATCCCTGTGTATCCCAATACCTCTCGGAATACTCGCTGAAAATTTTCACAAAACCAGCTCACATATTCGTCCGTCACACCTACACTATCGGCACAAACTAGAACATTTCCTATCCATTTTAGAGAACATGTTATAAATGTCCCGATAGTTAGGTTGAGTTTTCCATGGATGTTGCATATACTGCTGACAAATTTGCAGCTTTTAAGCCTTGTTGAGCGATATTCGAGATGTTTTATTCGGTCCAGCCAAAAAATGTGTTGCAAGAGCTCCTTGCAACACATTTTTTGGCTGGTCTGTGCTTTGCAGGATGAATGACTGATGGAAGTTAGCGCTTTTGACAGCAATTAGTTCTGGTACCACCAAAATGGTACACCCCTGAGAAAGGAATACCCTGAAATTGAAATAATTTTGATGTTCCCGACGATATGACAATTGAGGGTACATCTGCAGCAGGCGTGGATAGTGTCGATGTGGTTGTCGGTGCTGCTGTAATTGCCTCAATAGCTTTGTTGGCGTAAAATCTCGATTTACTCTGAATACACGTTCGCATGACGGAGCCAGCACTTGCAGCACTGGAATTGGTCTTGATTTCATTATCACGCGCCCACTCTCTTGAAAAGTTACGATGAAACTCGCTGCAACATCAACACTGGCGTGGCATTTTCCGCTTCAGACTTCACGTGACGCTTTCGATCAGAATTGATGCTTGCGATTGTACTCCAAGACGAGAAAGTTTACAGGAGCACGTGAAAAACCCCTGTATTAAAGATATCGACCTGGTTCCTCCGATCGACGTCACAACTTACTTGTAGGTGAGATCTTAACTCCGAAGTATTATAATTACTACTCCAGAAGCCTTTACAAAACGAGACTTGCCACCCCTGTGCATATTACTTGTGTTCTCAAAAAATAGTTTTAACAAACGTGGACGATAGCTTAAAAACCACACCTGCACTCTCGACACCAAATTTTGGTGTCGAGAATGCTATTGAAGCATGCATATTTTATAAACGTATAAAACGGATACATCTGCTGTAACTGTGATAGTATAGTGCGATCCTGGAACAGCGTTGTGATAGTAGGTTATCATAGTTGACCGAAATGAGTGCGAATCTAACCAGAACTAACTAGGTTTCAGTAAACTGCGAACTTAACGGGCAGATTTCACGTCACGTGTGATAGTCTGCTATCACTCCTCGATCGCGACCTTTGGTCAACGACAGTTACACTGAGATGGACAAGCTCCTGACTGATGTGACAACTAAGCTACCTGACAGTGTAGCGGAGAAAGTGATTACCGAGCTAAAACAGCATTGTGTTGTTGATGTGGTTGCTCCCGTGTCACTTCGCGACCCTGCTAGTCTACGAGTCGACATTGCCGAGGAATTTCGCTGTGCGATTAGCGCCATCCAATTACCCCGCGAAAATGAATGCGTGAACTCCAACGTAGAGCAACAGCCGAGTGGTGATCATAGGACTGGGCTGACGGTCGTGTTAGTCATGCTGTCCCAATTAACTGGGAGTTTCCTGCTCGATCGACTGTAAAGGTGATGAGGAACTTATGGTTTTTCGGCAACAAGGATACTGGCGTAAGGCAGTACAAACTGCTCTCGAAGCAGTACGATATTAAACCACACTACAAAATGGGGCACTTACGTGTTCAAAAAGTGATGCAGTACATGGAAGCAGCAGCATAGAGCGGCACCACATCTAGAGCCGAATGGATTTTTACCCATTCAAGATGAAAATACCGCATTAAACAGTCGTTTAAACCATTTTTTTATTGTGAAAGTATATAAAGGTATAAAGAAGTATAAAACAGAAGATAACGACGAGAGTGTTATTAGATGTCTTATATTGATGAGAATGCTCTTTTTAACTACAAGAACTCTAATACAGAATCAAATATCTAATATCCATAGGAGGTGAAAACAATGGCAAGACTGCTAGACACCATATATAGAATAGAAGGCTCCTTTTAACTACAAGGATTCAAATACAGAATCAAATACCTAATATTCATAGGAGGTAAAATATACTTAATATACACCAATGTCGCCGAAAAATCTCACATACAAATCTGACAACACATTTTTGACCAAGTACTACCTTAATATAAATATTTAAATATCAAGATCATAATTAATAAAGTCTGATCCTGATGTTTAAACTACTCAGTATATAAATAAACTCTTGATATTAGCGATGTGCAACTACATTATGAGAAATGGAAAACTATGTCCTAAGGCTTCATCTAAAGATAGATGTTCCAGTCATCCACTAAGCCAATTTCCAGGTTCTGTATCAGATGTTAATAAGGCAGAGGAAATGATTTTAGCTATTTTCGATGCTAACCCTCCTGACGTTGTTTCATGTCCTTGCGGAAAATCTACAAAGCGTTGGAATTATGCACACCATTGCTCTTTTCCAAAACATAAAGCATGGTCTAATACCATGGATGACCCGAAAATACTAAGATCATGGATTGCTACTGGTAAAGAACTTGGTGGATTTAAGTAATTAAACCAATATTTTTTTCTATCCGACTCAATTTATTTTTGATTCTGACAAATAAAAAGTGCTAGTATATAATAAGTATGACTTACTCAAGCGAATATTACCAAGCCATGAAGGATAACATCAAAGCAGTACAGAAGCGTTACTATCTTAAGACACGTGAAACACGACTAGCTAAAAAAGCTTATGATGATTTGCATCGCGACGAAATCAGTCAACGTAAGCGCAACAATAGACAATCTAGAGTTCAAGTTCCGAATGACACACCTACAAGTGCTGTAGCACCCGAAAATGAACAAGTTGCTACAGAAATCAATTAATTAAATAATATTTTTTTTGTATCTTCTACAATATAAAGTCATTCTAAGGAGATCTTATAATATAAAGGATTTTTACAAGATAATATAACAAGCGAAATATAACCATGCTCGGATACGAACTCGAAGGACTTAGACGAATCGGTATTCCGTACATCAAATGGGGTTCCAGTTTCCGCGTCAAGGTGCGTGGACGAACCGAAAGGATGGTTTACATCGGCGATGTAACCAAATTAAAAAATAAGCAACTAGTTGCTAAGCAATACAAAGTGCCTATGGATGATTTAAAGAAGCATCTTTCACCTGATTACAAGGATGATCCGGCTTACCGCTTTACAAAAAGTCTCCATAGTGAGACTCATACATATGAGTACATTCCGGCTGGAGAATTTTACGATAAGCTTGAGAACCTCCTAACTTCGCAAAAGCAGGCTTACAAAGTTAACATTTCGCTCGGATACAGGCTACAAAGTAAAACTGACGAAAATGATACTCCGTACTGGTATCCTCATATTGGTAACACGTCAGTTTTCGATAAGCCAGTTGCTATTAACAGCAAGGAAGATGTTCAAAGAAAAGTTATCAGCGAAATCAGATCAATGGAGCTTGCTGGTAGATTAAAATATCCATCTTCAGGATATCTGCTAAAGCAGATTACTGCGTTTCAAGTATTTATTTACTTTAGAGATCATCGTCTCGGTGACAGTGATGCTCTAATTCCTGATATCATCAAGAAAAATAAACATGTCATCAACTTTCCTAAAACGAACAACAAATGCGTCTTTCATTGTGTAGCATACCAACTAGAAAATGATAAAAGAAAGATCGAAGATACATGCTTGCAAATGTTAAAGAAGCTTTCAAGAAGTATTGCGAGTATAAGGGGGTTGAGTATTCGCTTGGTCTCTTTAAAAACTTCAAGCCAATTGATATTATGGAGTGTGATGAATTTGAAGAATGCTTTAAACTCGCTATTCACGTCTATAAGATGGATGTTGAAACTGGTGATGTCGAACGTATTCGTGAATCTAGTAAAAGCTACGACCGAATCAACATACTTTCACATGATGGTCACGCAATGTTTATCACTCATATTGATATGTTTCAAAGAAGTATCAATGCCCGAAGTGTGAAATGATTTTCAAAACTCAAGAGGAGCGTAGAAATCATAAGAAGAATCGGTGTGAAGAGGTTAATATTCTTTCATTTCCTAAAGAGCCGACCATCTATTCACCTCAGGAAAACTTCATTAAGAAAATTCTAAGGAAATATGGAGTCATTAGACAACATGAACTTCTGACAGGACATAGGATTGATAATGCTCATGTCATGGAACATTTCATGGTTTATGATTTCGAGGCTATTCTAAAACCAATCGGAGAGAAACACGGCGAAAGTACTATTTTCATTAATAAGCATATTCCTGTTTCAGTTAGTTTGGGCGATAGTCTAACTGGAAAAGCATTCTGCATCATCGATGAATCTCCAGAAAATCTCATTAAACGAATGTTCATAAATATTGAGAGAGGTGTTCGCAATATTCAGATTTATAACATTGACACGTTTGAAGATGTTTTCAGAGATATTATAGACAAAGATAAGGGTGAAGACTATCTAATCAATTTAGAAAACAATTTAGGTGATTTCAAGGACTTCAACGATTATATCCTAAATTATGATGATTTTGATAGTGAATATCAAGTAGAGAACGCGAAAGGTACATTTGTCGATGGTGATTTGATTAAGCTAAGGAGACGACTTATGCAAATCCCTATACTTGGCTTCAATAGCGGTGGTTACGATATCCACTTGAACAAAAATGAACTATTCAAGGCGCTTCATGGTAAAATAAAATCAGTCATCAAAAATCCAAGCTATATGTGCATTTCTACAGACAATTTCAAAATGCTAGATATTTCAAATTACTGTCCTCCTGGTACATCTCTCGATAGCTATTTGACTACCTATCTCGGTGGCTGCAAATGCGATAACAAAATCGAATGTACCTGTGGTTTGACTAAAGGTCACTTTCCGTACGAATACATGACAAGCTTCGATGTTCTCAATGAAACTAAACTACCTCCTCAATCAGCATTTGACAGTAGATTAAAAAATACAAAGATTGAAGATAAAGATTACAAATATCTACAATTCATTTGGAAGTATCATGATATGAAAACCATCAGAGATCTTCTTATTTGGTATAACAATCAAGATGTGCGTCCATTCTGTTTAGCTATTCAGAGGCAGAAAGAATTCTTTACGAGTTTTGGACTAGATATGTTTAATGATGGTGTATCTTTACCTGGTTTAGCTGAGCGAATCATGTATCAAACGAGCTTCAACAATCTTAAGAAGAGACCTAGAATAGGCGCCGAAGGATTTGATTTCCCACATGAAAGATTCTGTGGTTATAGAGTTCAAGATGAGCGAGCTAATCGTAAATTCGATATGACTTACGGCCGCGTTAATACTGTTATGTACGATCAGAAGTATCTATGCGCGCTGTGCTACTCACCTTTAACGGTTGAAACAGCATCAGTCGATCGTCTTAATAACAAAATTGGACACGTCAATAGTAACATCATGATCACATGTATTTCATGCAACGTCGCTCGAAAAGATATGTCGATTAGTGGTTTCAGGTACAAGAAGAAACTTGAATACAATGCTGATTATCTAGTTCATTCTATCGATGAAGAGCAAAAGGAGATCTACTCTATGATGAAGAGAAAACATTGCAGGTGGTCCTTCCATTATATTCAATCGATACGCTAAGCGTAATGAAACTAAGATTCGTGGAGGTAAGCTCTGTAAAAAGATCATTGGCTATGATGCGAACACTCTCTATCTATGGTGCCTCGGTAACGATATGCCTACCGGTAGATTAACTACTATCGAGGTTTATGATGGAATCGTTGATGATATAGTTAATGATAAGATCTTCGGTTTCCTCGAGTGTGTGATATTCGAACACCAGAGCACTTAAAAGACTACTTTTCGGAGATGACCCCTATATTTAAAAACATTGAGATTGAGCCGACTGAGGGGGTCATCGGATCGCATATGTTCAGAGTACAATCAAACGAAGGATGAAAAAAATCAAGCAAAGCGATCACGCAAGCTTATTGGTAGCTATTTTGGAGAAAAAATTCTTATATACGCACCTCTTCTAAAGTGGTATCTTGAGCATGGAATGGAAGTTACTAAGACATATAGCTTCAGTTAAATGTACTGGAGTAAAGTTTTTGAACCGTTTATGGAAAGTCTCTGATGCCCGACGAGATGGTGATAAAGATAAAACGAAGAGCAATGATCGCTGATATGATGAAACTAGTTGGAAATTCAGCTTTCGGTCGATCTGGAATGGATATGACTAAACACAAAAAGGTATTAGTACAAACATCAGACCAATACTATTTTAAAATGACATTTTACGTTTCATCACGGTGAGCCGATTAATGGTCTGTATGAGATCACTACGAATAAGCGAACGATTCGTGCTAAAAATCCAATCCACCTATCAATCGCTATTTATCAGCTAGCTAAGCTACATGTATATTTCAATTCTATATGATTGTATTGACTTCTACTTTGATCGCAGGACTTTCAGTATCAAGAGATGGATACTGATAGTAGCTATATGCTTTGCTGTGATAACCCATCGAAGAGTGTATTAAGCCTCATTTAGTAAAACACTTCAGAAACATAAAATGACGTGGTTCCCCTCGCGATGACTGTCTTAAGAACCCTACTTTCGATAGACGTACCCTGGCCTGTTTAAAGAAGAATGGCGCGGCGCAATGCTGCCAGATCAAACATACTAGTAAAAATTACGTATCTACTTTGACGAAGAGAGAGAAGGAAAAGAAGGATAAACGAGTAATAAACAAAGAGGATGTCTATTATAAGCTTTCAGCTAAAGGAGTTCAGCAAGGTAATAACA
>JAAVTI010000628.1:0-14827 GCA_011947335.1 Phytophthora constricta | reverse complement strand
GTTTCGCAAATCAGCAGCATAGAGCGGCACCACATCTAGAGCCGAATGGATTTTTACCCATTCAAGATGAAAATACCGCATTAAACAGTCGTTTAAACCATTTTTTTATTGTGAAAGTATATAAAGGTATAAAGAAGTATAAAACAGAAGATAACGACGAGAGTGTTATTAGATGTCTTATATTGATGAGAATGCTCTTTTAACTACAAGAACTCTAATACAGAATCAAATATCTAATATCCATAGGAGGTGAAAACAATGGCAAGACTGCTAGACACCATATATAGAATAGAAGGCTCCTTTTAACTACAAGGATTCAAATACAGAATCAAATACCTAATATTCATAGGAGGTAAAATATACTTAATATACACCAATGTCGCCGAAAAATCTCACATACAAATCTGACAACACATTTTTGACCAAGTACTACCTTAATATAAATATTTAAATATCAAGATCATAATTAATAAAGTCTGATCCTGATGTTTAAACTACTCAGTATATAAATAAACTTTTGATATTAGCGATGTGCAACTACATTATGAGAAATGGAAAACTATGTCCTAAGGCTTCATCTAAAGATAGATGTTCCAGTCATCCACTAAGCCAATTTCCAGGTTCTGTATCAGATGTTAATAAGGCAGAGGAAATGATTTTAGCTATTTTCGATGCTAACCCTCCTGACGTTGTTTCATGTCCTTGCGGAAAATCTACAAAGCGTTGGAATTATGCACACCATTGCTCTTTTCCAAAACATAAAGCATGGTCTAATACCATGGATGACCCGAAAATACTAAGATCATGGATTGCTACTGGTAAAGAACTTGGTGGATTTAAGTAATTAAACCAATATTTTTTCTATCCGACTCAATTTATTTTTGATTCTGACAAATAAAAAGTGCTAGTATATAATAAGTATGACTTACTCAAGCGAATATTACCAAGCCATGAAGGATAACATCAAAGCAGTACAGAAGCGTTACTATCTTAAGACACGTGAAACACGACTAGCTAAGCAAAAGCTTATGATGATTTGCATCGCGACGAAATCAGTCAACGTAAGCGCAACAATAGACAATCTAGAGTTCAAGTTCCGAATGACACACCTACAAGTGCTGTAGCACCCGAAAATGAACAAGTTGCTACAGAAATCAATTAATTAAATAATATTTTTTTGTATCTTCTACAATATAAAGTCCATTCTAAGGGGAGATCTTATAATATAAAGGATTTTTACAAGATAATATAACAAGCGAAATATAACCATGCTCGGATACGAACTCGAAGGACTTAGACGAATCGGTATTCCGTACATCAAATGGGGTTCCAGTTTCCGCGTCAAGGTGCGTGGACGAACCGAAAGGATGGTTTACATCGGCGATGTAACCAAATTAAAAAATAAGCAACTAGTTGCTAAGCAATACAAAGTGCCTATGGATGATTTAAAGAAGCATCTTTCACCTGATTACAAGGATGATCCGGCTTACCGCTTTACAAAAAGTCTCCATAGTGAGACTCATACATATGAGTACATTCCGGCTGGAGAATTTTACGATAAGCTTGAGAACCTCCTAACTTCGCAAAAGCAGGCTTACAAAGTTAACATTTCGCTCGGATACAGGCTACAAAGTAAAACTGACGAAAATGATACTCCGTACTGGTATCCTCATATTGGTAACACGTCAGTTTTCGATAAGCCAGTTGCTATTAACAGCAAGGAAGATGTTCAAAGAAAAGTTATCAGCGAAATCAGATCAATGGAGCTTGCTGGTAGATTAAAATATCCATCTTCAGGATATCTGCTAAAGCAGATTACTGCGTTTCAAGTATTTATTTACTTTAGAGATCATCGTCTCGGTGACAGTGATGCTCTAATTCCTGATATCATCAAGAAAAATAAACATGTCATCAACTTTCCTAAAACGAACAACAAATGCGTCTTTCATTGTGTAGCATACCAACTAGAAAATGATAAAAGAAAGATCGAAGATACATGCTTGCAAATGTTAAAGAAGCTTTCAAGAAGTATTGCGAGTATAAGGGGGTTGAGTATTCGCTTGGTCTCTTTAAAAACTTCAAGCCAATTGATATTATGGAGTGTGATGAATTTGAAGAATGCTTTAAACTCGCTATTCACGTCTATAAGATGGATGTTGAAACTGGTGATGTCGAACGTATTCGTGAATCTAGTAAAAGCTACGACCGAATCAACATACTTTCACATGATGGTCACGCAATGTTTATCACTCATATTGATATGTTTCAAAAGAAGTATCAATGCCCGAAGTGTGAAATGATTTTCAAAACTCAAGAGGAGCGTAGAAATCATAAGAAGAA
Organism: Phytophthora constricta; assembly: GCA_011947335.1. Lineage (NCBI taxonomy): Eukaryota > Oomycota > Peronosporomycetes > Peronosporales > Peronosporaceae > Phytophthora > Phytophthora constricta. The sequence goes on along the minus strand of JAAVTI010000628.1, from coordinate 12,487 downwards.
TCGGTGTGAAGAGGTTAATATTCTTTCATTTCCTAAAGAGCCGACCATCTATTCACCTCAGGAAAACTTCATTAAGAAAATTCTAAGGAAATATGGAGTCATTAGACAACATGAACTTCTGACAGGACATAGGATTGATAATGCTCATGTCATGGAACATTTCATGGTTTATGATTTCGAGGCTATTCTAAAACCAATCGGAGAGAAACACGGCGAAAGTACTATTTTCATAATAAGCATATTCCTGTTTCAGTTAGTTTGGGCGATAGTCTAACTGGAAAAGCATTCTGCATCATCGATGAATCTCCAGAAAATCTCATTAAACGAATGTTCATAAATATTGAGAGAGGTGTTCGCAATATTCAGATTTATAACATTGACACGTTTGAAGATGTTTTCAGAGATATTATAGACAAAGATAAGGGTGAAGACTATCTAATCAATTTAGAAAACAATTTAGGTGATTTCAAGGACTTCAACGATTATATCCTAAATTATGATGATTTTGATAGTGAATATCAAGTAGAGAACGCGAAAGGTACATTTGTCGATGGTGATTTGATTAAGCTAAGGAGACGACTTATGCAAATCCCTATACTTGGCTTCAATAGCGGTGGTTACGATATCCACTTGAACAAAAATGAACTATTCAAGGCGCTTCATGGTAAAATAAAATCAGTCATCAAAAATCCAAGCTATATGTGCATTTCTACAGACAATTTCAAAATGCTAGATATTTCAAATTACTGTCCTCCTGGTACATCTCTCGATAGCTATTTGACTACCTATCTCGGTGGCTGCAAATGCGATAACAAAATCGAATGTACCTGTGGTTTGACTAAAGGTCACTTTCCGTACGAATACATGACAAGCTTCGATGTTCTCAATGAAACTAAACTACCTCCTCAATCAGCATTTGACAGTAGATTAAAAAATACAAAGATTGAAGATAAAGATTACAAATATCTACAATTCATTTGGAAGTATCATGATATGAAAACCATCAGAGATCTTCTTATTTGGTATAACAATCAAGATGTGCGTCCATTCTGTTTAGCTATTCAGAGGCAGAAAGAATTCTTTACGAGTTTTGGACTAGATATGTTTAATGATGGTGTATCTTTACCTGGTTTAGCTGAGCGAATCATGTATCAAACGAGCTTCAACAATCTTAAGAAGAGACCTAGAATAGGCGCCGAAGGATTTGATTTCCCACATGAAAGATTCTGTGGTTATAGAGTTCAAGATGAGCGAGCTAATCGTAAATTCGATATGACTTACGGCCGCGTTAATACTGTTATGTACGATCAGAAGTATCTATGCGCGCTGTGCTACTCACCTTTAACGGTTGAAACAGCATCAGTCGATCGTCTTAATAACAAAATTGACACGTCAATAGTAACATCATGATCACATGTATTTCATGCAACGTCGCTCGAAAAGATATGTCGATTAGTGGTTTCAGGTACAAGAAGAAACTTGAATACAATGCTGATTATCTAGTTCATTCTATCGATGAAGAGCAAAAGGAGATCTACTCTATGATGAAGAGAAACATTGCAGGTGGTCCTTCCATTATATTCAATCGATACGCTAAGCGTAATGAAACTAAGATTCGTGGAGGTAAGCTCTGTAAAAAGATCATTGGCTATGATGCGAACGCTCTCTATCTATGGTGCCTCGGTAACGATATGCCTACCGGTAGATTAACTACTATCGAGGTTTATGATGGAATCGTTGATGATATAGTTAATGATAAGATCTTCGGTTTCCTCGAGTGTGATATTCGAACACCAGAGCACTTAAAAGACTACTTTTCGGAGATGACCCCTATATTTAAAAACATTGAGATTGAGCCGACTGAGGGGGTCATCGGATCGCATATGTTCGAGTACAATCAAACGAAGGATAGAAAAATCAAGCAAAGCGATCACGCAAGCTTATTGGTAGCTATTTTGGAGAAAAATTCTTATATACGCACCTCTTCTAAAGTGGTATCTTGAGCATGGAATGGAAGTTACTAAGACATATAGCTTCGTTAAATGTACTGGAAGTAAAGTTTTTGAACCGTTTATGGAAAAAGTCTCTGATGCCCGACGAGATGGTGATAAAGATAAAACGAAGGCAATGATCGCTGATATGATGAAACTAGTTGGAAATTCAGCTTTCGGTCGATCTGGAATGGATATGACTAAACACAAAAAGGTAGAGTACACAACATCAGACCAATACTATTTTAAAATGACAGAGCATTTTACGTTTCATCACGGTGAGCCGATTAATGGTCTGTATGAGATCACTACGAATAAGCGAACGATTCGTGCTAAAAATCCAATCCACCTATCAATCGCTATTTATCAGCTAGCTAAGCTACGTATGCTTCAATTTACTATGATTGTATTGACTTCTACTTTGATCGCAGCGACTTTCAGTATCAAGAGATGGATACTGAGAAAAACCATTCGTCTTAAGGAAGTCAAAGAGTGGTATAAAAATCAAACTGACATTCAACGTTATACAGAGCAAAAAAATCAATTTGATGACTTTAAGATCACTTCACGAAACCCAAACACTTGGCAAGCCGATTTAATGTTTAAGGGTGGTAAAACAATTCTTACGGCAATCAACATTAATAGTCGAATCGGGTTCGCTTTAATAATCAAGGATAAACGTTGGAGTAGTGTAGTAAAAGCGATCAAGTCACTTGAAAACCAAAAGGTTGATGTTTTAACGACTGATAATGGCGTCGAGTTCATGTCTAAAAGAGCGCAAGCCTATTTCAAAACTAAAAACATCATCCATTACAATAACGAAGCAGGTGATCATAGCACGATGGGAAAGATTGAACGTTTCAATCGAACGCTGAAATCACGTTTGATGAAAATCAGACAGCCTCTCACGATAAAACTTCTTAGTGATGTTATCGAAAATTATAATTCTACTATTCATAGCTCGATTAACATGACTCCTAACGAAGCTAGAGGTCAAGTAATGGAGAGTGAATTAAATTATAATAGAGACACCATGGATAGGCTACAGCTACAACTTGAAATTGGATCAAGCGTAATATACAGACTAAAAACAAAGCAATTTCAAAAGAATCGATTAAATGGAGTAAAGCCATCTACGAGATCGTTGGAATAGACGGATATCGAATCCAGATTCGTTCAAAGAATGGTCATACTCTCTACAAGTCACCAAACGATCTTAAATCAGTGAACGACTTACCTACAGAAGCTGAAACGAAGAAAGGTGATATTTTTGAAGTCGAACGAATAATTGATCACAAAAAATGCGATCTGGTAAATAAGTATTTAATCAAATGGAAAGGATACGACGAGCCAACCTGGGAAAATCAAGATAATTTGCGACTGATCAATAAAAACGAACTATCAACCGTCGAGAAAGAATATTTCTCAAATCGTTAAAGAAGTAAAATCGCGAGGTAGTTTGACCGGTCTATACATTCTTTTAGGTAACGGTTTCGGTGGAGATACTACATCACCTTTACGTTTTCTTTTAAGCTCAAACAACTTAGACGCTTCTTCTTCAATATTAGAGTTATCGAATGGTTCCACCTCTTCGAGATCAATCCATATTAAAGCTGAATCCATGGCTTTATATTTCTCAATATATATACTTCAAAAATGAATAAGTGTAAAGCTATCACCAACAATAATAACCAATGCTCAAGGAACGCCCTAAAGAGTGGTTTATGTACTCAACATGATAAGGATTTTACAATTCATATGCAGCGTAAGGAGCTCAGCAAAATGCATCGACGCGTCAGATTCTACTGTGATAAAATCAATAGTTTTCATAGCATGATCACTGATATCCAGCGGCTCGATTACTTTAAATTTCACATCCAACAAATAGATCCGACCACTCGGGCATATCGTCACGTAATCAAAGATGATAAATTTAAGAATCAACTTGAGGCTCTATTCGATCTACCAATTGATGAGATATTACCATATTACGAAGCTTTATTAAAACGAAGGAACGAAATCGTTCATAAATATTCAATTAATGGGTGGACTGATGGTGCTATCCCCGAATCAATTAAATATAAATCTAGATTCAAATCTCAGTAGTGATATATAAGAGTAGGTCTTAAAGAACTTGTTCGAAAAGATCTACGACGTTTCGAACTTCGTTCTAATAAGAAGAAAACCAACATGTTTCCATCTTTCGACAATCTCGCTCAACGTGAGCTTAAACGTCTAGAATTGCTTCAAAAGTCACAATTGCGTGTCAAGCAAGCTAATCTTAAACGCGTTATGTTCGCCGAGACGAATTGGGCAAGCGACTTGGATAATACCATCACTACACTAAAGCAGAAGCAAGATATTTCAACTCAAACTGAATATGACGCTTCTGCTAAGGTTAGTGATGGACTTTTAAAAGAATGACATCCCAGTGACCTCTCAAGATGAAATTCCAGTAACCTCTCCAGATGAAGTCAAACCAAATACTGAGACGGACACTTTCTCCGATAAAATCCCTGATGTCTCAACTATGGATGATGACGAGGATACCTCAACGATGGATGAAGAAAACGAAGAAATTAACCAGCAGCGAGAAGCGAAGGAAGCCGTGATTAAAATATTTGAAGTCTATCCAGTACTAGATAAACTAAATCTACATCCGCTGTCGTCAAATGAGAGACAGCTAAATAAGTACTATCTTCGCAAAAATGCAAGGTTGAAACCCTTAAAGGAAGGCATGTAATTGTTCCAAGTATTGATTGGGACAAAACATATGATTCTATTCACAAAGTTATTTTATCTGATCCAAGATTTCTTACATATATCAAAAATCGACTGAAGCAACGTTCAACAATATTTCCAGAGTACAACGATGATCCTGTTGAGGTGTGGAAGCTGATAGGTGGGAAACGAAAAAGAACAAATACCTCAGAAGGCGATGACTCTAATCGGAGTAAACAAAGACTTGATGACAGCTTCGTCATTGATAATTCGACTTCAACTGAATTAGATGAAGAAGAAAGTAAGCTTAAGCTCTTTTGGATGATTTATAATAATATTAAATTGATTGAGACAAATGATTTAAAGAAAAGCATCGTCCCTATCCTAAAAGGTGGTTTAAAGAACACAACACTTAGAGATAATGATTCGTACATTTGGATTAAAGATAACAATCTGGTTGCATTCGGTAAGGATTCCGATGTTTTCGACCAGCTGTAACTCAAAAAGTTGATTGGTTTTTCACTCTCAAGGAATTTATTGAAAAAGTCAAGGATCAAGGTCATCCGATTCGCGAACTACGTTCGATTGATAATAAAGATAAGACATTAAATGCTAAAGCTTATAAACAGGCTATTGAAGGTGAGCCTCGTCATGGAACCATGAGTGGTATAGATGAAGATATGGATCGGCGATTATCCAACTCTGACAACGATGCTAAAACAATCCTAACTGAGTACTATAAATTACTTCACGCAAAGCGAGTTAAGATTGCATTTCGTCTCGTACCGATCGTTAATTCTAAAAAAGGAGTAAAAAATCATTCATCATATTACTTTGGCGAGCCAAGGCTTAAGCGTCCTTTAAATCTCATCAATACACCGCAGAATCCAAATGATAAGCATAACCCAATCAGTGGTACTGCATTGTCTGATCTTATGAAGAACATCCGATGGAAGGATACTCTGATATCGTTAGATAATGGATTTGATGAGTTTGATCGATATCTACAATCCATCGATGATAAAGATTTAAAAAAGGAACTTTTTGAGAATCTTACTAATAATCGTAAGATCCTTAATGAGGCGGTTCTAGCTAATAGTCAAGGAATTCAAAAGCAAATTGGTGAGGAATATGATGAGTCTGAAGCTGCGTTCAATGATTATCAAAAGGCACAACAGCGGTACGATGAATTAAAGAAATTAGTCAAGTCATCAAACTCCACAGCGATGAGGTCAGCCCTTAAGGCTGCCGCGTCTGCTCTGAAAGCTACAGAAGCTGTTTATCACCTCAAAGCGAAGAAAGATGATGTTGAAACCTTTAGCGAACTACAAGATGATCGAGCTGTCAAAGGAGTCATGAAAAATATGCTCAAGAAAGTATCCACTGGTACTGGATTGAAAGGACGAGGACTTCGAGGTGCGGGGGTAAAGCCTTTAGAAGGCGTTGTTCGACGTGGGAGAACATACAATCTCAACGAAATCCAAGGTCTCGCAACGCCTAGCGCTTACATTTATCGCCAACTCGGAAGCAAGTATATTAGATTGCCCGATCTCGACGCTAAAACACTCATTATCGTTCAACCAAATCGACGAAAATGCGGACCTAAGCGTCAAATCAGCAGTGATCTACAATCAATGTTAAAAGATCTTGTTTATAATCAAAACATTAGTCAAGACGGATATGATCGATTATCGGTTGATGACCAACACCTATTCAAAGAGATTCTCAATATCACCCATCTTCAACATAGTTTTCACGACAAACTACCCGATCCTTTAACCAACCTCAAAATGGAGTACGAGAAGCTTAAAGGTGAGCTGATGTTAGGCAATGATAATCCTTCGATTATTAAACAACTTAAATCACTTAGCGTTGACATGTATTCAAACAAGTTAATTGGAGATAAGGAATTCAAAGATATTATATCGAGATTAATATAAGAGTAGGTCTTAGAGAACTTGTTAAGCTGACGCTTCGCACTTGAGCGTAAATAAGCTAATTACTATTCACGCCCCGCGTGTTCTAATAAGAAGATGCTTGTTCTAAACACGCGACAAGTTACGAAGAGCGGAGGACTCTACAACCTTCAAGCTGATCAAAACTTAGCTGAGTTAAAATCAATCATGAAAGATCTCATCATCAAGGAGACCCCTAAGAAGGACACGATGTGGGCAACTCAAGATAAAAAAATATCAAATTCGTCGCAAACGGATGCGACAGGAGGCAAGATGTGGGCCTATAAGCCACGAACAAAGAAGGAACCGTCTGTAAAAACATTTGCTCTATAGCTTCTAACAGCTTTATTTTTTTATGACCAAAGAAATTTTTAGAGAACCAGTCACTGCTGTATTAAATCGAAGATTAAGAGGCGCAAGCCTCGAAATCAAGATTTCTAAGCTCGCTTATCGTCCGTAATCTATAATGTGGCGTTGATAATATCTTCGACGACGATCTTTATCGTTGTGATCATAACTACTAAAAGCCTTTATTGGCGTACGGTCTCTATAGTGTTGATAAGGGCGGCCATCGCTTCTGATAGCACCAAAAGAAACATTAGGCCGACCGTCACTAAAAGTAACATCACGCCGTGTGGGGTCGCAGACACTGCGCACAAGTGCGAAGCGTCAGCTTATCATATTTTTATGCTTCTTCCTCGATAATTGAATAGTATATGTAACTGGCATTATATCTATATTTAAGGATTCGAATTTTCCAACAAGCTGATACGATTTAAGAGACCGATTAATTCAATTCTTTGTTGCTCGACAATGCCATTTAAATCTTGAATTGCTTTGCAAAGGATGGCGGTTAGCGATGCATAATCAACGCCCATCGTATTGATAGGTAGACCCTCGCTATTTAACTCATTAAGGTCTCCTTCTGGTGTTGATACTGGCTCAGGTACAATAGGTTGAACTTCTTGAGCAATAAATCCAATAGATACTCTTTCGTCTTGCTTCCATTTAAAGCGCCTCGGTTTCAGTGCCATTATTGTGTCTAATCCGTATGGTATGTCCTCAATATCCTCTTTTAATCGTTCATCAGATACATTCGTGTAGGAGCCTCCATAGACCGGGACGTAAGCAATGAATGAAAAATTACTATCATAGGCCGCAAAACGAATAGATTGGGTTGTAGAGCTATAGCTGCCTATCCCCACATAAGATGAGTATGATGAACCACGCCATGATAGAGCTGCCGAAACGCCATTTGCTTTCGAATGGAACCACTCGTTACACCAAATAGATGAGACACAGTGAAACTGACTTTCGGGGGTGTTTGTACCAATACCTATCCAATTATCAGATTTAATGACTAGAGCGTTGCTAGTTCCGTAATTATCAAAAGAAAGATAGTTCGCATTGTAACCAGATCCGGTATAGTTATATTGAATCGTGATAGAATCTTTAACCGATTCTCGCACACCAATGCGCAAACCACACGACGATCCACGCATAAAGTTCCAATCCTGGCTTCCTACCACGTTTCCAAAAGAGATTCTTCCATCCTGGTGCAAGCGAAGCCTTTCCGTTAACGGACTCGTGACTAAATCAGCTGAACGTGTCAAGAAGCTAAGATCAGATAAAGCAAAACTACCTCCCGTTCTTCTAGCTAATATTACTGCACTTGGTGTCATTGCGAGACCTGACGAAGCATCAGAAGCAGTATCAATAGCGAATGATATACCCGCGCTACTTCCGATAGTATCTTTATCATTATCGATGCACAGATTGTACTCTCCGTGACGGCTCGCCGCGGCATGGTTAGATCCAGGTGTAACAGAGAAAACCTTCGAAGTAGCTCCACCATTTGTTGTAATAGAAACACCGTTGACGGTAAGCGAACTACAATTAATAGAATTGCTGACATTAAGCGAACCGAGAGTTCCAATCTCTGTTATAGCAGTCTGTGAAGCCGTTTGTAAATTTCCGTATATAGTACCTGAAGAAATCGTTGAAACTGATATTGAAGACGGTACCGATGTCAAGAAGTTAGATAGATTGTAAGATACTCCATTCTGAATAAGTGACGATGTGCTAATACTTGAAAGTGATATTGAAGACGGTACCGATGTCAAGAAGTTAGATAGATTGTAAGATACTCCATTCTGAATAAGTGACGATGTGCTAATACTTGAAACTGATATTGAAGACGGTACCGATGTCAAGAAGTTAGATAGATTGTAAGATACTCCATTCTGAATAAGTGACGATGTGCTAATACTCGAAAGTGATATTGAAGATGGTATCGATGTCAAAAAGCTAGCAAGGTTATACGTCACGCCACTTTGTTGAAATGTAGTAGCATTGATCGTTCCACTCGTCAGAGTACCAGATAGACTTAAAGTAGTCAAACCAGTTAATGATCGACTAGAACCAGTAAAAGTCAGATTACCACCAATTGTTAAGGAGCTTAGCGTTCCTAAAGATGTAATGTTCGGCTGAGAAGAAGTCGATAATGTTCCGACTAAAGAAGCAGCACTTAACGTACCGCTTAGCATCATGCTAGCTACTCCGGATACAATATTAGCAGAGCTATTAAGGACAAGTGCTTTGCCCGGAGATCCTACACCTTCCGTAATTCCAGTTAAGTAGCTTGGTAAATTGAATGTGATAGGTTCTCCACCGATTAGTAATTCTGAGCAAGAGATAGTACCGAGACCACTAATATCGAGATTATCATCAGGAACAAAGAGCTAAACCAATAGTTGCTTGACCGACACTAACTCCGGTCAAATAGGATAGACGGTAATCGTTTTTGCTTAGATATAACGTTTGTGCATAAGCATACGATAGAGAGCCGGTCTGATCTTGAGAGAGATAGTTGTTCGGATTGTAGATTCCAGAATCAAATAATGAAGGTGGATATACGAAGCCACTCATTTTTTCTTATCGATACTATATAGTAACACTTTAAAAAATGAGCGAAATTGCTGATTATGGAGCTGCGCTCCCGAGTAAATATAAAAGCGCTACGGTCGGTGATATCAAAGAATTAGGTATCAAGAAGCTATTTCGTATGGTGATACTAGGACCCTCCTACAGCGGTAAGAACAATCTCTGCATGCATATCTTAAAACATAGTCCTCACGTTTTTAGTCATCTTCATATCATTGCTCGTAATCCTAATCAAGAGCTCTATGACTATCTTAGAGATAAATTGGAAGGATTCATCACATTTCACGATGAGCCACCTCAAGTCGATTCAATCCGTAAAACTCCCGGCAAGAAGCCAGAGCTTGTGATCATTGATGATTTCAGTAATGATAAGGGGCTCCAAAAGAATGTCTTCTCCCACTATTTCACTCGCGGGCGACATTTCCTACTTAGTACGATATTCCTAAGTCACAGTTGGTTTGGCACTGACAAGATGATCAGGCTCAACTGCGAATATGTAGCGATCTTAAGGGCTAACAGTAAGCGTGATCTAAAGCTGCTTATGACTGATTTCAATATTCGTGGCGTTAATGAAAATGATATCGTTAGGTATTATAATAAAGCTACAGGTGATAGAAAAGGTCAGATGCTTTTCATTGATTCAGTGCGCTCTAAACTACGTTATAACTTTGATAAGGAGATCGATCCGGATCTTGCTTAATTAATATCCTGAAATATAAATCAATACATTAATATAGAGCGGAGCTTAGAGAACTTGTTAAGCTGACACTTCGCACTTGAGCGTAAATAAGCTAATTACTATTCACGCCCCGCGTGCTCTAATAGAACAAGTATGGCAAGCTTCATTAAGCTTGATAGCACGAACTTAGTTCAGAATGGATTAAATAATACATATAGATACGAATTCGCTGGTTCGTCCGTTAATTTTAAAGATAATGATATCGCTGTTCAATCAATATCCTTGTTTTGTAGTGATTTCAATATTGATAGCTTAGCTTTTGGTAACAACTCGTTTAAGATTGAAGTCCCTACGGGTAGTACAACATCTCTAGTTAATGTAAATCTTCAAGATGGCTGGTACGGATATGCTGATATCAATCGAAAAATCCAAGCTGCTTTGGTAAGCGCTGGAGCTTATCTGATCGATGGAGATGGTAATAATGTATTCTTTATTCAAATTAGTGAAAATAGTACGTATTACAGTTGTCAGCTTGATTGCTCTCCTACCCCGACTACGATTGGAAGCTATACACGTCCATCAACGGGGCTTTATAGCTCATCTGGATCAGGTTTACCATCTACGTCTCGTGTACCTAGACTGATTATTGATAACGCTAGTTTTGGCAAGGTACTCGGATTCGCTCTTGGAACGTATCCAACCACTCCAACAACGATCGCTACCTCTCTTTTATCTAATATTGTTCCTCAGGTTCATCCGACTAGTTCTTATGTAGTACATTGTGATGCAATTAAAAACGATTACGTTGTATCCGGTGATTTATTAGCAGCTTTTGATCGTGGTGATTCCTCAATCGGTCAATTGATTTACTATAGACCTAGCAACTACGCCTGGGTTAAACTCAATGACGGAGCTCGATCTAGTCTTACTATATCCATTTGGAATCAAAATGATGAACAGATTCATTTTCGAGATGTATCTGTATCAATCATGTTATTGATTAGGCCGCGTGAATTTAGATAAAAAAATGCTTATTTTTTAAAACTGATAGTTTACAAACGAAATGAAGAGCCTCGCATACCGGTGCCTGACATCTTAAAACTCCCGGCCTTCATACTACTTTTCCCGAGTGAAAATGATCCTCCCGCAGGTTCTCTACCCCGAACGCCACTCGTCTTCTTGCCTCTCATAGCTCGAATCTTAGTCATGTAATCTTTTGCTTCCTGGCTACCTTTAACAAACTTCTTAGTCTTCTTAGGGACGCCGACGCCGTATCTCGATTTTACGGTCTTACGAACTTGTTTGATCATATCTACATGTTCAGGCTTGGTTGCTTTCTCAATGAGTTTGCGTTCAGCTAGATCTATGAGATCAGTTGCAATACCTCGATCTTTCATGTAGCGAAGAGCTTGTTTACCTCTTGTTTTGACATCGTTTAAGGTAAGTCGACCGCCCTCTCTATTAGAACGAAGTTCAAAGATCGCGGATCTTTTCGAACAAGTTCTCTAAGCTCCGCTCTATCCGATTCGCTATCGCTATCGACGCCAACTCCAGTCATTGATTTAATAGCAGCTCGTGCAGGATTGCAGCTTGAGGAGCACCAGCATAGGTAGCCAAAGCAGGAACAGCTGCATCTACGGCTCGCGACAACAAGCCAGAGTCTTTAAGAGCCTTAAAACCTGTTTTAATACCGTTCCACACTTTTCCCCAAACCGAGGAACCTTGGAGCTTCTTATAGCCTTTCTTAATTTCATGGCGCGTAACGTCCAATCTAACACCACGACCCGCTTTTTGAGCCTTAAGCGCCTTCTCATAACTCAATGGATGCAAATGAATAATAGCACCAGAACCCTTAAGCTCAGCCTTTGTTAAGCTTAGTTTTCCAGTCTTGAAAGCTTTGGTTAGCTTTGCCTTAGGTATTTCACTCGAGATCGTTAATTCACGATACATGATTGCTACTTTTCGAACAAGTTCTCTAAGCTCCGCTCTATATATGCTCAAGATTAAGCTTGTTGATCTTCACCCGATTTTCAAAGATCTTGATCTCATGGGGTCGCCTCAGATCAAGATCCGTCTGCGTGTGAACCGTGGATCGGCTGTTATTAATTTAGGGACTGCTAAGGCCATGACTCTAGCTTCTACAACTCGTCAAAGTGGCTCTACTTGCCCTATTATGGTTACATCGGCTAGCACCGAGC
>JAAVTI010000627.1:0-164808 GCA_011947335.1 Phytophthora constricta | reverse complement strand
GCTCGATTACTTTAAATTTCACATCCAACAAATAGATCCGACCACTCGGGCATATCGTCACGTAATCAAAGATGATAAATTTAAGAATCAACTTGAGGCTCTATTCGATCTACCAATTGATGAGATATTACCATATTACGAAGCTTTATTAAAACGAAGGAACGAAATCGTTCATAAATATTCAATTAATGGGTGGACTGATGGTGCTATCCCCGAATCAATTAAATATAAATCTAGATTCAAATCTCAGTAGTGATATATAAGAGTAGGTCTTAAAACCGAAAAGATCATTTCGAACTTCGTTCTAATAAGAAGAAAACCAACATGTTTCCATCTTCGACAATCTCGCTCAACGTGAGCTTAAACGTCTAGAATTGCTTCAAAAGTCACAATTGCGTGTCAAGCAAGCTAATCTTAAACGCGTTATGTTCGCCGAGACGAATTGGGCAAGCGACTTGGATAATACCATCACTACACTAAAGCAGAAGCCAACTCAAACTGAATATGACGCTTCTGCTAAGGTTAGTGATGGACTTTTAAAAAGAATGACATCCCAGTGACCTCTCAAGATGAAATTCCAGTAACCTCTCCAGATGAAGTCAAACCAAATACTGAGACGGACACTTTCTCCGATAAAATCTGATGTCTCAACTATGGATGATGACGAGGATACCTCAACGATGGATGAAGAAAACGAAGAAATTAACCAGCAGCGAGAAGCGAAGGAAGCCGTGATTAAAATATTTGAAGTCTATCCAGTACTAGATAAACTAAATCTACATCCGCTGTCGTCAAATGAGAGACAGCTAAATAAGTACTATCTTCGCAAAATGCAAAGGTTGAAACCCTTAAAGGAAGGCATGTAATTGTTCCAAGTATTGATTGGGACAAAACATATGATTCTATTCACAAAGTTATTTTATCTGATCCAAGATTTCTTACATATATCAAAAATCGACTGAAGCAACGTTCAACAATATTTCCAGAGTACAACGATGATCCTGTTGAGGTGTGGAAGCTGATAGGTGGGAAACGAAAAAGAACAAATACCTCAGAAGGCGATGACTCTAATCGGAGTAAACAAAGACTTGATGACAGCTTCGTCATTGATAATTCGACTTCAACTGAATTAGATGAAGAAGAAAGTAAGCTTAAGCTCTTTTGGATGATTTATAATAATATTAAATTGATTGAGACAAATGATTTAAAGAAAAGCATCGTCCCTATCCTAAAAGGTGGTTTAAAGAACACAACACTTAGAGATAATGATTCGTACATTTGGATTAAAGATAACAATCTGGTTGCATTCGGTAAGGATTCCGATGTTTTCAGACCAGCTGTAACTCAAAAAGTTGATTGGTTTTTCACTCTCAAGGAATTTATTGAAAAAGTCAAGGATCAAGGTCATCCGATTCGCGAACTACGTTCGATTGATAATAAAGATAAGACATTAAATGCTAAAGCTTATAAACAGGCTATTGAAGGTGAGCCTCGTCATGGAACCATGAGTGGTATAGATGAAGATATGGATCGGCGATTATCCAACTCTGACAACGATGCTAAAACAATCCTAACTGAGTACTATAAATTACTTCACGCAAAGCGAGTTAAGATTGCATTTCGTCTCGTACCGATCGTTAATTCTAAAAAGGAGTAAAAATCATTCATCATATTACTTTGGCGAGCCAAGGCTTAAGCGTCCTTTAAATCTCATCAATACACCGCAGAATCCAAATGATAAGCATAACCCAATCAGTGGTACTGCATTGTCTGATCTTATGAAGAACATCCGATGGAAGGATACTCTGATATCGTTAGATAATGGATTTGATGAGTTTGATCGATATCTACAATCCATCGATGATAAAGATTTAAAAAAGGAACTTTTTGAGAATCTTACTAATAATCGTAAGATCCTTAATGAGGCGGTTCTAGCTAATAGTCAAGGAATTCAAAAGCAAATTGGTGAGGAATATGATGAGTCTGAAGCTGCGTTCAATGATTATCAAAAGGCACAACAGCGGTACGATGAATTAAAGAAATTAGTCAAGTCATCAAACTCCACAGCGATGAGGTCAGCCCTTAAGGCTGCCGCGTCTGCTCTGAAAGCTACAGAAGCTGTTTATCACCTCAAAGCGAAGAAAGATGATGTTGAAACCTTTAGCGAACTACAAGATGATCGAGCTGTCAAAGGAGTCATGAAAATATGCTCAAGAAAGTATCCACTGGTACTGGATTGAAAGGACGAGGACTTCGAGGTGCGGGGGTAAAGCCTTTAGAAGGCGTTGTTCGACGTGGGAGAACATACAATCTCAACGAAATCCAAGGTCTCGCAACGCCTAGCGCTTACATTTATCGCCAACTCGGAAGCAAGTATATTAGATTGCCCGATCTCGACGCTAAAACACTCATTATCGTTCAACCAAATCGACGAAAATGCGGACCTAAGCGTCAAATCAGCAGTGATCTACAATCAATGTTAAAAGATCTTGTTTATAATCAAAACATTAGTCAAGACGGATATGATCGATTATCGGTTGATGACCAACACCTATTCAAAGAGATTCTCAATATCACCCATCTTCAACATAGTTTTCACGACAAACTACCCGATCCTTTAACCAACCTCAAAATGGAGTACGAGAAGCTTAAAGGTGAGCTGATGTTAGGCAATGATAATCCTTCGATTATTAAACAACTTAAATCACTTAGCGTTGACATGTATTCAAACAAGTTAATTGGAGATAAGGAATTCAAAGATATTATATCGAGATTAATATAAGAGTAGGTCTTAGAGAACTTGTTAAGCTGACGCTTCGCACTTGAGCGTAAATAAGCTAATTACTATTCACGCCCCGCGTGTTCTAATAAGAAGATGCTTGTTCTAAACACGCGACAAGTTACGAAGAGCGGAGGACTCTACAACCTTCAAGCTGATCAAAACTTAGCTGAGTTAAAATCAATCATGAAAGATCTCATCATCAAGGAGACCCCTAAGAAGGACACGATGTGGGCAACTCAAGATAAAAAAATATCAAATTCGTCGCAAACGGATGCGACAGGAGGCAAGATGTGGGCCTATAAGCCACGAACAAAGAAGGAACCGTCTGTAAAAACATTTGCTCTATAGCTTCTAACAGCTTTATTTTTTTTATGACCAAAGAAATTTTTTAGAGAACCAGTCACTGCTGTATTAAATCGAAGATTAAGAGGCGCAAGCCTCGAAATCAAGATTTCTAAGCTCGCTTATCGTCCGTAATCTATAATGTGGCGTTGATAATATCTTCGACGACGATCTTTATCGTTGTGATCATAACTACTAAAAGCCTTTATTGGCGTACGGTCTCTATAGTGTTGATAAGGGCGGCCATCGCTTCTGATAGCACCAAAAGAAACATTAGGCCGACCGTCACTAAAAGTAACATCACGCCGTGCGTGGGTCGCAGACACTGCGCACAAGTGCGAAGCGTCAGCTTATCATATTTTTTATGCTTCTTCCTCGATAATTGAATAGTATATGTAACTGGCATTATATCTATATTTAAGGATTCGAATTTTCCAACAAGCTGATACGATTTAAGAGACCGATTAATTCAATTCTTTGTTGCTCGACAATGCCATTTAAATCTTGAATTGCTTTGCAAAGGATGGCGGTTAGCGATGCATAATCAACGCCCATCGTATTGATAGGTAGACCCTCGCTATTTAACTCATTAAGGTCTCCTTCTGGTGTTGATACTGGCTCAGGTACAATAGGTTGAACTTCTTGAGCAATAAATCCAATAGATACTCTTTCGTCTTGCTTCCATTTAAAGCGCCTCGGTTTCAGTGCCATTATTGTGTCTAATCCGTATGGTATGTCCTCAATATCCTCTTTTAATCGTTCATCAGATACATTCGTGTAGGAGCCTCCATAGACCGGGACGTAAGCAATGAATGAAAAATTACTATCATAGGCCGCAAAACGAATAGATTGGGTTGTAGAGCTATAGCTGCCTATCCCCACATAAGATGAGTATGATGAACCACGCCATGATAGAGCTGCCGAAACGCCATTTGCTTTCGAATGGAACCACTCGTTACACCAAATAGATGAGACACAGTGAAACTGACTTTCGGGGGTGTTTGTACCAATACCTATCCAATTATCAGATTTAATGACTAGAGCGTTGCTAGTTCCGTAATTATCAAAAGAAAGATAGTTCGCATTGTAACCAGATCCGGTATAGTTATATTGAATCGTGATAGAATCTTTAACCGATTCTCGCACACCAATGCGCAAACCACACGACGATCCACGCATAAAGTTCCAATCCTGGCTTCCTACCACGTTTCCAAAAGAGATTCTTCCATCCTGGTGCAAGCGAAGCCTTTCCGTTAACGGACTCGTGACTAAATCAGCTGAACGTGTCAAGAAGCTAAGATCAGATAAAGCAAAACTACCTCCCGTTCTTCTAGCTAATATTACTGCACTTGGTGTCATTGCGAGACCTGACGAAGCATCAGAAGCAGTATCAATAGCGAATGATATACCCGCGCTACTTCCGATAGTATCTTTATCATTATCGATGCACAGATTGTACTCTCCGTGACGGCTCGCCGCGGCATGGTTAGATCCAGGTGTAACAGAGAAAACCTTCGAAGTAGCTCCACCATTTGTTGTAATAGAAACACCGTTGACGGTAAGCGAACTACAATTAATAGAATTGCTGACATTAAGCGAACCGAGAGTTCCAATCTCTGTTATAGCAGTCTGTGAAGCCGTTTGTAAATTTCCGTATATAGTACCTGAAGAAATCGTTGAAACTGATATTGAAGACGGTACCGATGTCAAGAAGTTAGATAGATTGTAAGATACTCCATTCTGAATAAGTGACGATGTGCTAATACTTGAAAGTGATATTGAAGACGGTACCGATGTCAAGAAGTTAGATAGATTGTAAGATACTCCATTCTGAATAAGTGACGATGTGCTAATACTTGAAACTGATATTGAAGACGGTACCGATGTCAAGAAGTTAGATAGATTGTAAGATACTCCATTCTGAATAAGTGACGATGTGCTAATACTCGAAAGTGATATTGAAGATGGTATCGATGTCAAAAAGCTAGCAAGGTTATACGTCACGCCACTTTGTTGAAATGTAGTAGCATTGATCGTTCCACTCGTCAGAGTACCAGATAGACTTAAAGTAGTCAAACCAGGTAATGATCGACTAGAACCAGTAAAAGTCAGATTACCACCAATTGTTAAGGAGCTTAGCGTTCCTAAAGATGTAATGTTCGGCTGAGAAGAAGTCGATAATGTTCCGACTAAAGAAGCAGCACTTAACGTACCGCTTAGCATCATGCTAGCTACTCCGGATACAATATTAGCAGAGCTATTAAGGACAAGTGCTTTGCCCGGAGATCCTACACCTTCCGTAATTCCAGTTAAGTAGCTTGGTAAATTGAATGTGATAGGTTCTCCACCGATTAGTAATTCTGAGCAAGAGATAGTACCGAGACCACTAATATCGAGATTATCATCAGGAACAAGAGCTAAACCAATAGTTGCTTGACCGACACTAACTCCGGTCAAATAGGATAGACGGTAATCGTTTTTGCTTAGATATAACGTTTGTGCATAAGCATACGATAGAGAGCCGGTCTGATCTTGAGAGAGATAGTTGTTCGGATTGTAGATTCCAGAATCAAATAATGAAGGTGGATATACGAAGCCACTCATTTTTTCTTATCGATACTATATAGTAACACTTTAAAAAATGAGCGAAATTGCTGATTATGGAGCTGCGCTCCCGAGTAAATATAAAAGCGCTACGGTCGGTGATATCAAAGAATTAGGTATCAAGAAGCTATTTCGTATGGTGATACTAGGACCCTCCTACAGCGGTAAGAACAATCTCTGCATGCATATCTTAAAACATAGTCCTCACGTTTTTAGTCATCTTCATATCATTGCTCGTAATCCTAATCAAGAGCTCTATGACTATCTTAGAGATAAATTGGAAGGATTCATCACATTTCACGATGAGCCACCTCAAGTCGATTCAATCCGTAAAACTCCCGGCAAGAAGCCAAAGCTTGTGATCATTGATGATTTCAGTAATGATAAGGGGCTCCAAAAGAATGTCTTCTCCCACTATTTCACTCGCGGGCGACATTTCCTACTTAGTACGATATTCCTAAGTCACAGTTGGTTTGGCACTGACAAGATGATCAGGCTCAACTGCGAATATGTAGCGATCTTAAGGGCTAACAGTAAGCGTGATCTAAAGCTGCTTATGACTGATTTCAATATTCGTGGCGTTAATGAAAATGATATCGTTAGGTATTATAATAAAGCTACAGGTGATAGAAAAGGTCAGATGCTTTTCATTGATTCAGTGCGCTCTAAACTACGTTATAACTTTGATAAGGAGATCGATCCGGATCTTGCTTAATTAATATCCTGAAATATAAATCAATACATTAATATAGAGCGGAGCTTAGAGAACTTGTTAAGTTGACACTGCGCACTTGAGCGTAAATAAGCTAATTACTATTCACGCCCCGCGTGCTCTAATAGAACAAGTATGGCAAGCTTCATTGCTTGATAGCACGAACTTAGTTCAGAATGGATTAAATAATACATATAGATACGAATTCGCTGGTTCGTCCGTTAATTTTAAAGATAATGATATCGCTGTTCAATCAATATCCTTGTTTTGTAGTGATTTCAATATTGATAGCTTAGCTTTTGGTAACAACTCGTTTAAGATTGAAGTCCCTACGGGTAGTACAACATCTCTAGTTAATGTAAATCTTCAAGATGGCTGGTACGGATATGCTGATATCAATCGAAAAATCCAAGCTGCTTTGGTAAGCGCTGGAGCTTATCTGATCGATGGAGATGGTAATAATGTATTCTTTATTCAAATTAGTGAAAATAGTACGTATTACAGTTGTCAGCTTGATTGCTCTCCTACCCCGACTACGATTGGAAGCTATACACGTCCATCAACGGGGCTTTATAGCTCATCTGGATCAGGTTTACCATCTACGTCTCGTGTACCTAGACTGATTATTGATAACGCTAGTTTTGGCAAGGTACTCGGATTCGCTCTTGGAACGTATCCAACCACGCCAACAACGATCGCTACCTCTCTTTTATCTAATATTGTTCCTCAGGTTCATCCGACTAGTTCTTATGTAGTACATTGTGATGCAATTAAAAACGATTACGTTGTATCCGGTGATTTATTAGCAGCTTTTGATCGTGGTGATTCCTCAATCGGTCAATTGATTTACTATAGACCTAGCAACTACGCCTGGGTTAAACTCAATGACGGAGCTCGATCTAGTCTTACTATATCCATTTG
This sequence comes from Phytophthora constricta, assembly GCA_011947335.1. Lineage (NCBI taxonomy): Eukaryota > Oomycota > Peronosporomycetes > Peronosporales > Peronosporaceae > Phytophthora > Phytophthora constricta. The sequence goes on along the minus strand of JAAVTI010000627.1, from coordinate 157,447 downwards.
GAATCAAAATGATGAACAGATTCATTTTCGAGATGTATCTGTATCAATCATGTTATTGATTAGGCCGCGTGAATTTAGATAAAAAATGCTTATTTTTTAAAACTGATAGTTTACAAACGAAATGAAGAGCCTCGCATACCGGTGCCTGACATCTTAAAACTCCCGGCCTTCATACTACTTTTCCCGAGTGAAAATGATCCTCCCGCAGGTTCTCTACCCCGAACGCCACTCGTCTTCTTGCCTCTCATAGCTCGAATCTTAGTCATGTAATCTTTTGCTTCCTGGCTACCTTTAACAAACTTCTTAGTCTTCTTAGGGACGCCGACGCCGTATCTCGATTTTACGGTCTTACGAACTTGTTTGATCATATCTACATGTTCAGGCTTGGTTGCTTTCTCAATGAGTTTGCGTTCAGCTAGATCTATGAGATCAGTTGCAATACCTCGATCTTTCATGTAGCGAAGAGCTTGTTTACCTCTTGTTTTGACATCGTTTAAGGTAAGTCGACCGCCCTCTATTAGAACGAAGTTCAAAGATCGCGGATCTTTCGAACAAGTTCTCTAAGCTCCGCTCTATCCGATTCGCTATCGCTATCGACGCCAACTCCAGTCATTGATTTAATAGCAGCTCGTGCAGGGATTGCAGCTTGAGGAGCACCAGCATAGGTAGCCAAAGCAGGAACAGCTGCATCTACGGCTCGCGACAACAAGCCAGAGTCTTTAAGAGCCTTAAAACCTGTTTTAATACCGTTCCACACTTTTCCCCAAACCGAGGAACCTTGGAGCTTCTTATAGCCTTTCTTAATTTCATGGCGCGTAACGTCCAATCTAACACCACGACCCGCTTTTTGAGCCTTAAGCGCCTTCTCATAACTCAATGGATGCAAATGAATAATAGCACCAGAACCCTTAAGCTCAGCCTTTGTTAAGCTTAGTTTTCCAGTCTTGAAAGCTTTGGTTAGCTTTGCCTTAGGTATTTCACTCGAGATCGTTAATTCACGATACATGATTGCTACTTTTCGAACAAGTTCTCTAAGCTCCGCTCTATATATGCTCAAGATTAAGCTTGTTGATCTTCACCCGATTTTCAAAGATCTTGATCTCATGGGGTCGCCTCAGATCAAGATCCGTCTGCGTGTGAACCGTGGATCGGCTGTTATTAATTTAGGGACTGCTAAGGCCATGACTCTAGCTTCTACAACTCGTCAAAGTGGCTCTACTTGCCCTATTATGGTTACATCGGCTAGCACCGGAGCCCCGAATGAGACTGTTTTCCTGATGTCGCTACGCAAATTACTGTTGCTTGGGGTGCTATCACTAATTCGCTTGAAGATGTTGTTAATAGTACTTATTTTCCATTTACCACGTGCCGACTATACGTTCCATTCGTTGATCTAGAGAATCCTACCACGATCATCTCTAAACCTACAAAGAATATTCGTTATCTCGATTATTTTGCCCAACACTTTGGAGCGGCTCAAGGAGCTCAAGCTGGTAAATCGTTTGATCTACAGCTTTCGGCTAGTCTCAAAAACGTTAAATACGTTGCGGTGCTTCCTTTCGCTAAAGGAACAGCGCCTTTTGATACAGTCGAACAGTTTCAATCTCCTTTCGATAGTGCACCGTGGACCGTTCAACCTGGATCTGCTATTCGTAACTTTAATGTACGCATTGGCAACAGTCAAGTGTTTGATCTAAATCATGAGTATGATTTCCAGAATTTCTGTGACGAATTCTCGAAGCTGTCGGCTATTAACGGTGATATGACGCCTGAATTATCGAATGGTCTAATTGATTTCAAAACATGGGCCTCGACTAATCGTGTACTCGTCGCCGACGTGTCTCGTTTAACCGAGAAGGATGTTCCTCAGTCGCTTCAGATTAAGGGAACGAACGCATCGTCTCAGGATTGTAATCTGATCGTTATCGTTGCCCATGAAAATGAAATGACTTATAATCGTCTCACAGGCGAGGTAGATAATTATGTAGCTAATTAGGCTCTCTCATAAAAAGAAAACACTATTTTGACTCGATGAACAAAAAAATATTTTTTTAATTTGACTTTTGCAGGTTGTAGTTAATTGATGGTTTCTAACTCTTTGAGTAGTCGTGAGCATTTTCTTTAACGAACTGATTGTTGCGTAACCAATCGAGATATTTGGGATCGACTCTCTTAATATAATCTAGAGTTTTAGTCTTATGGCGACCCCAGGTCATAACGTATTCATCGGTTTCTTCTTTACTATCCGCGAACGTAGTCGTAAGAAAGTCTTTAATCTCATCGCTCGCGTTTAAACTTGGTTGTTTGCTCATCCATCGGCAGTAACTTGGATCGATGGCATAAACCTCTTCAATCGTCTTGTCTTTAAATTTACCAAATGTTAGTGTCGTCATTGTTATCTATATACTATAGGAGGTAGAGTAATCTGATAAAAAAATAATTAATTTGAGTTCGCTTAAGATGGCAACTTTATTAATTATGATCTTGATATTTAAATATTTATATTAAGGTAGTACTTGGTCAAAAATGTGTTGTCAGATTTGTATGTGAGATTTTTCGGCGACATTGGTGTATATTAAGTATATTTTACCTCCTATGAATATTAGGTATTTGATTCTGTATTTGAATCCTTGTAGTTAAAAGGAGCCTTCTATTCTATATATGGTGTCTAGCAGTCTTGCCATTGTTTTCACCTCCTATGGATATTAGATATTTGATTCTGTATTAGAGTTCTTGTAGTTAAAAGAGCATTCTCATCAATATAAGACATCTAATAACACTCTCGTCGTTATCTTCTGTTTTATACTTCTTTATACCTTTATATACTTTCACAATAAAAAAAAATGGTTTAAACGACTGTTTAATGCGGTATTTTCATCTTGAATGGGTAAAAATCCATTCGGCTCTAGATGTGGTGCCGCTCTATGCTGCTCTCGTGCCAGATGCGCCGCTGAGACCAAAGTATTGGGTCGGCAACTCACGAGGCATTTTTCTGCCAGTTGAAGCACGAACAAACGCGGACTTCGCCTTGTTCAACCATGATCTCGCGTGTGCTTCATCGTGGTCCTTCCTGAGACCTCCATTTTTATTTCTGAGATCGCAGATACACCGATGCGTGGTCCTGTCGGCGTCCCCTTTGCTGTGGCAGCGGTATTAGACGGCTGCAGCACGGCACGCAGAGATAACTATTGCGTCTAGATCGAATTCGTGCATAGACTCCATGTCGACGTCTGGAGTTTGGATGTCACTTACGGTGGTGGTTTGAATTGAGCCTGTTGTACCCGTTTCACGTTTTGCAGAACATTATCTATGACTACGTGGAAGCTCAATTGGATCTTCTCGGACGTGAAGGTCATCTGACCGACGGCTGCAGGGTTTGCAGCCGAGATTGGCACAGGCGTTGTCTCTAAACATGAAGTAGCAGCATGCTTGGGAGCACTGGGATACATCGACGTCCGGTTCGTGGATGCAGCATCGTGGCAGGAAGGACCAAGTGTTATCCGATTTGCTCGCGTTGGGTGTCTGATCTGGCCTCCGAGGTCGCGAACGCGTACCTGGACGATCCCGTGTTGTACTCTCCAGTGTAGGTCGGCGTTGATATATCAGTTTTAACTGCACGACCACCGATCACAGCCGATAGCTTATCGTAGAAAGTTTCCAACGCAAACAGAATCGTATCGTATTCGAGATTGAAGAGAGTTTCTACATCGAACGCCGGGCGACGATCCCTGCTTCTTCCAGCAGACACACTCAGTATTTGCTGCTTTCAGCTTCTTCGACACTACCGGTACAGCTGTCACTGGTCCCTTTCAGTCCTCGATCATGTTTAACTGCATGATCTTCGTCACGGGGCCCTGGACATGAACGCGACGAATTTCGTCCAGTTGTCAGCGGCGTCCAGTTTCAACTCAGTCTAAGTCTTACTCTCTCCACGATCTTCGCCATCAGAATCTGGCGCCTTCAGCTTCTTCCGTGCAGTCTTCGTCGGTGTCTTGGAGCTGAGACGCGATGCTGGTGGGGTAGTGGCAGTGGTGGTGGATGAAGATTCTCCGGATTTCCCCGTCGGACCTTCGTCCAGCAGATTACGCATTGCATCGCGATCCGTGGGCGCCCTCGAAGGGGCATCAGGAGATGAGTGATAGTCAGGATCTTCCTCGCTTCCGTCTACACAACTATTCCAATAGCTCGGCTGATCAGTGGATCTCGCTTGATTTAGCGGCGTCATCGTTTATCTCGAGTCCGTCGACGCCTGTGCCCCTTGTTCAGACTTGGCTTGCACATCCTTATTTTGGGACTCAAGGTGAAATCCCGATTCACCTGAAGATTCTGGTACGCCCACTAATGCGGTGTAGCAGAGATCGAAAAATCGCGTCTACGACCCACTTCAACACAAACGGCAACTAACAGAAATAGTTATTGTTTGACATGCGTGTATATTGGTAATGACTTCTTTGCATTTGGTTATCTGAGTGAGTGTGTTCGTGATCTGGCCTGCATCCAAGAGTTGTGGAAAGTGCATTCAGGAAATAAACCCAGTACTTGATATTGATAGTCTGTACTACCCCCCATCAATCCAGGAGGCAAATCCGGTCCGCCGAAGGTAACTGAAACCAACAGGGATATCACAAGATGACACGTTAACCCTGGACGCAACTCTTCTCAGTGAAGTTCGCTCAGGAGCCAAGTGGCTGGAGTCTACAGTTTCAAGGAAAGGATACCTCCTGCGACACCACCTGGGATACCGCTATACGACCCCTGGGGCGAAAAAGGTTCACCGACCTCGCCACACTTTAAAATGATATACCTCCGGTCTTCTTGTGCAATTGTGCTTTCAACGCTACTACGGGGATAATGTTGCATGTATCTACTTCAAACTGAATTTGTTGTAAAACCACTACGCTTCCTCGAAATTACCACCACGACATTCGTCCATGCCACACGAATACTCAAATCACAAATTGCCGTACTACACAGTTACCTCTTCCGCTGATGCAACTTTCTCAATTGTTATTACAACTACAGCCACTTTATTTCGATAGTGGACCTCGAAGAAGTAGCAATTTGAGTCGGAGTGGTTGACGAAGCGCGAAATGGCACCAAGATCTCGAGCCTCCACGTAAAGTTTTACGTCCTTCTCAGCTTTCGTGAACAATTTGAGCTCGTAGTCGCTGATGCGCGCGGTGTCTGTACCATAGTCATGCTTGGTCACAACCCCGGAGTACTCACCAACAATTGTCCCAGAATAGATGTATCTCGTAGAGAAAATGCCAATCCACGAGCGGTTTTCGCAAGCACAAGATTATTCTTCAACCCGCAAGGTTGGTTTCCGCAAACCAGTCCGATGCGACAATTGTTTCCTGCGCAGAAAAAATCTGTCGAAGCAGAACATTTCCGCTCCTCATCATGATTGAAGACCAGGGTGTTATTGACTTTGTCCCAGGTCTTGGGTCACGTGAATGTGCCGCTCTCCAAGCGCCCGCAACTGCTCGGTTGCATAATCGCACTGGCTAAAGGATTAAGAGAGCACGTTAAACGCAGACGAAAGCGAGCAGGAAGACACGATTTAAAATCCGTTCAACTGGTGGAGAGGCAATCAGCACAAGTACCGATACCTCAGTCCGCTGGCCCGAAAATGGCTAGGAACTGTAGCAACGAGCGTTGCATCTTAGGGGCGTTCTTAACGGAGCGGGTGTGCGGTAGGCTTGGTAGGGCGGGTAGGCTGCGCAGCGGCTCTGTGCAGAGAACGAGCCTACCCCGAGGAAATTTTTGATCACAAATCGGTAGGGCCCCTACGCCCTACGCGAGGGAGGGGGTGCAATGTCCGAGGTAGGCTGCCCAGATTCAGACTCACATCCAATCCATCCTAATGGAACGTACTTGAGGGTTGCTTCGCACCATTATCCAGCCCAGCGCGAGCTCCTCTGGTATGCTCTCGGGTCTCAGTGCCGACGACGTGTCTACCTCCGACAGCCAAGGCCAGGCTTTCTGATCCATGCAGCTTCCGTCGTCTAGCTCAAGCAGACGAGTTTTTTGCGATTACAGTGACAGCAGCTATTCCCCCGCCTAGCGCAGTGTGCGAGCCTCGAATCCACGCTCCCTCCACAAGCACAACGCGAGTATTTCCAGGCAGAGGAGGAGAAGTGTAAGGATGTCATCGAAAGCAGTGGTCGCGCTGATGTTCAGCTCCCCGGCCATGAGTTTCTTCGGGAAAGCGCTACGGACAGCGCGTCGACTCCCGCTGATTCTACTGCTCTATTTTCTGAACTGGAATATATCACTCTCGGTGACGTTGAAGTCCTTGTGGAGGGATCCACACCTAGCGAGCGTGCAGCTGATGACCAGAACACGAAGCAAGTGCAGCAGGTGAAAACATCGCTGTTCATCAAAGAGCTACCCGGGTCGTCGTTTAAGTACAAGCAGCTACGAATTTTGTGCAAGAAGCTAGGTGTACATGGCTACAAGAACAAGAACAAAGCAGCTATGCTTGACTTGATCATTCATAGGAAGATCAACGAGGCTTTGTACAACGCGCTGTTTGAGAACAAGAAAAGGCTCGAAATGACCCACCCAAAAGGCAGAAACAATGTCCATTTAGACTTATGAATGTTCTGTTTTCTGATGAGTTTGCGGGGCGTTTAGCCAGTCTTGGTGATACGCGCTCGCGAGCTGATCTGGATGCAAGCTTGTCGCCAGAAGCTGCGTTTTGGCGTGACGTCGAAGGTGCGTTTAAGGACAGCGATAACGCAGCCTACGGAAGACTAGCTTTTCAAGATGTGCACCCAGCTTTGGATAACCCGGACGTGAATCCTGCTAATATCGTGAGCCATAGTGCGGAGAAGCTGCAGCAGATGTTGAAGAATCTGCTAAAGGACTACGGTCAGCCATGCATAGATTTCCGAGCGTCGGGGCATCACAACCCCAACTTTTTCGCGTATTGCAGTGTTCATTTGGAGCTGCTATATTTGCACTTGTACTTGAGCGAGCGTGAGGGCCTAATTGCTACTGTGGAGAGGAGCCTGACAGCTGGGGTAAAGAGCGAGAGTGATGAAAACGCAAATGCAGCGCAAGGAAACGCATCTCGTTCGACCCTGCAGAGACCCAGCGCACCGTGGCAACTGAGGTTGTTAAGAATCTAGTGCTGGTTCGCTCGCGGGTATCCGCACCTCGGCAGAAATCGGAGCTTCACCAGTGCGAAACTTCGACATGTACGCATCCACCTGCAGATCTGGTCGCAGCAACTACAATAGATGTTCAAATGATCCTTCGTCCATCCGATAATTCCTCGCAAACGAGCCTTTCCGCCGTAGGACTGCCACGTGGTCGCTCCAAATGATCCGCTGCTCACAGAAATAATCTTCTCTAATGTCAAGCGCCTGCGTTGCTGCAGTGACACACGACAATGTCATCCATCTCTTCATCGCTGGACGAACTGCTCCACTCCTCGTCGTCCGAAGCGACTAGCCGAGACCACATAGTATCGTCGTAGCTGTACCACAGGGGGCGTTTTGTGAATGAGACAACTTACCGGACACAGCTCAGCCTGTACAGCGCCCTACCGCCCCACCCCACCGTCATTCTTAACGGCGGCGCGCAAAGTGGTACGCCCTACGCCCCACCGCCCTACCAGCCTACCGCTCCGTTAAGAACGGCCCTGGGAGAGCGTTGCATCTGAGAGAGCGTTTTCAACCAGTGGAAACATTGTCACAGTGAAGCGGTGTTCATTAAAACCTCAACTGGTGCGAGATCTGGTATCCATCGCAGAGAGTTCACGCCACATGAAGCAACAGTAGACATCCGACCGCATCAGTGAAGAACGGTGATAAGTACCAAGCGGATTTTGCGACGGACATAATTGTTAGCCAGAATCAGAAGCTTATAAGAAATATATGTTGATACTTGCATGCAGCTTACCAGCTTGAGCGGTGATACATCGCCGAAATCAATAAATCAATGTCTGCTGCGCACACTCTTTGGCACCTCGTAGTAAATCGTTATGCTCAGGGGCGGCGATTACACTCGCCATGGACACGTCCAAGCTGCTACAGTCGGCGGCGACCCGTACACGTTCAAGCTGCTGCAGTCGGCGGCGATCAAGCTTGACATGTATTGTGAATTCCGGCCAAATTTGCCGATCTGGGGCGATTGTGTGCTCAAGTCAAAACCGATCTAATATAAATCCAAATCATAAAATTGTAGCACAGTAACATCTCGCCTAAGTGCGACTCCCTACTAATTATAGATTTGTATGGCTTGGTCGATTGGCGGGTCGATTCATCCAATCGACCACGGAAATTTCGAATCGAACACACAAAAATACACCTCCAAGCTGCTGACGTCGCAGCTCTCTGCCTTTTCTTTGCTGTCTTATTTTAGTGGGCCACATCTCAACCTTTCAGGTTTTGCTTACGGTTAAGGTTCCGTGCAAACGTTTTGAAGGTTCAGAGGTTTCTGCGAAACGTTGACAGCTCAACTCACTTCAATAATTACCTTGGACGTGTCCAACTTTGCGTGATATTCTGCGTAACTAGGAACCCGCTGTCGCCTTCAAACGTTGTAAAGACGATCAGAAAGCACAAACAAATAAGGCACACCGCTGTCGTTTCTGACAAGAGTCTCAGTGAACTGATTCAGCGTCCCAAGTGCGTGCGAAATTCTTACGTGCCTAAGTGACGCCAAAACCGTCCATGAACTTAGGATCCACATATTTTCGCATGCGTCAGCTCAGCACAACTTGTTCTTCTTCTAGCTTCAGCTGAACTGCAGGACTCGCTGGCTCATTTGTGCTGAGAGTTTCCAACGCTTTATCTTGATCATTCCAACTTTGGCAGTCACTAACCAATCCATCGACAAGCCATGGACAGCAACTGGCTTAACTCGGCACCTGCATCTCCTGCGTTGCAATCTCCTGGTACACGACGTCTCGAAATCGCATCTCAACCAAAAGAGTTCAACCAGGCTGTGCAACGAGGCAGAAAACGGGCTGGAGATACCACAACTCGACCGAAGCCCGCGAAGAAGGCTCGAACAGTTAGCACTAAGTCACAGGCCAAGGTCAAAGTGGCGTCAAAACGCAAACGCAAGCACAAAACCTACTTGAGTGCCACCCAAATTGCTGAACGAGATGCACACACGGCTTTCAAGTCCCAGGAGCTTAATTTGATGCTGGACGTGAACGACCTCAGGCAGACAATCCGGATGTATGAAGAGCGTCGCGACTTGCACGTTACCAGGTTGATGCTGAGTCGGCATTACTACGAAAACGAAGTTTTTCGTGTGATGGAGAAATACTTTCGTGTATTTGGGGCGGTCTCGCGACGTCGAACTTGCAGTGAGCTGGCTGGGTTTTTATCTCGCGTGGACCCGTGCATGTTGGACTCTTCAATGGATGCCAAGGGTACTCTACCCTTTTTCGTGTGGAAGTGGGGATGCTACAACAATCACTTTTCACATTGGGAGCATATCCAGTCTTCCACTCGTATCGTCACGTTCATCGAAGAAGACAACATTGTTGATGGTAGCCTTACTAAGCATGGCGGAGGCGAACAATATGCATTTTGCAGTGCCGGCGGCTGTGTTGTGGAATCCATTGGTGAGTTCACGGGACGACCAACTCGCGAAATGGTGGCCGTTACGTTCCCACACCTGCTCTCTGATGAGGGCTACACAGCAGCACTAACTCGGCTAACGCTGCGATTTCCAACTCGAATACTGGTCTACTTTGATGCACGGGGAAATATCGTGAACAATGTTCTGGAAGCTGACGCGTTTGGTGCACTGCTCGCAATCTTGGAGGCAAATGCCTCGAGCGAAACGAGACTTGACTCTGAGAATCGCTTCACCGAACTTCCTGCTGACGGAAATCTTGACGTTGATATGGAGGCACCTAGTGCACCCAGCACGGATGAAAACAGTCACTGCGAAGCTGAAAACGATGCGTCAAGTTCAGGAAGCCATAATTTAATGAGCTATCTATTGAACTAGAAAAGAAGTTAGTTATACCAAACAGCTACTGCAGACCACAAGACTGGCAAATAGTTCGATACCGTAGTAGTTCGTGAGTAGTACAAGTTATCAATGCATTATCATTGATATACCATAAGGTGTCCGTCCGAGACAGGTACCCGTACGTGCAGACGGACAACGTTCAGCGTTATTTTCCTCGCCACTGTCGCCTAATGAATGAAAGCCGATGCAGCTCCTGCCTCGATTATCCACAAAGCGCTGACCTGCTTGACGTTTCGTCATTTGTGTGAGAAGGGTTCGTTTGAATTTGTCTTGAAGCCGAGCCTTCGTTCTGCTCAGATTATACTCGGCAGTATTTCAGCGCCTTGCTTCGCTGGAGAAGGCATGTCGAGAATACACCACGTGCAACCCGTCGCTCGATCTTGCAGCTCGCTAACAGATCGCACCCATCATCAAGCTCTGGCATCGTTGAAATCGTTGCACTTCTGCAACTAGATAAGTATGTGCTGCTACTCGACTGGATGAAGGCTGTGCTCCACTCCATTCCATTCCTCTGGTGCCTCGAAGCAGTAGTGCTGCTACCTAATCCATTCAGCAGTCCTGCTGGAATAGCCGCAAATGCTCGCTATCCACCACAACCAGGACAACATGTAGCAGCAAAGTGTAGCAACATCAGACTTCAACGAACCAACTACGTCCGAGTCATGAATTGAGGCCACCATCACGAACGTGTGGCTGTCGGTGACGGGTCAAACGAGTTGAGCGACTCCACTTCGGCTAACCACGCCAAGCAAATCTCTTCCTTCCTTGCATAGATGCGTGCAGCTATCAGGGACCAGTGAGGTGCGTGTGTGAGACGGACAAGTCTGCCATCCAGCGGTGTGTGGCAGTCTCCAATCAGAACAGAACCCGCGCGAGAGACCTGTCCTTCTTCCTTTCGCTGCGTTATGAACACAATGGAATCGCTCTTGGCACCAATGGCGACGGACATGACAGCTCCCAAGAACTTGAGTCCTCGCCCGAAAACTCGGCCGTTCACGGCGGAAGAGCGTAAAGCTCGTCACCGGGACAGTATGCAGCGACGACGTCAAGGTGAGAAGCGCAGCATCGAAGTCAAGCGCGTGGAGGTCGAGCGACTCACTCGCGAGCTGGAAAACACCATTTTGAAACTCTCGGGGCTCAAGAAGCGTCGAAGTGACGGGGACGAACTTGCCAAGGAAAAGGTTCAACGCGAGAACGCGTTGTGGGGTGGCCAGAGCACGGCGGCCACAATTGTGCAGCAACGCTACCTCAGTCTGGTGCTGGAGCAAGAAACGATCACGGAGGAGAACCGACGACTGACGGACAAGTTCAAGCAGTGGCAGAAGTTCATGAAGCTGCTGGGACTCGAGCAGGAGCGGCTGATCAAAGTCGGGAAAACGGACTTGAAGCTGCTGCTCCAGGACGTCGAAGACGAGGGACGCTGGGTGACCTTCTCGGAAGACGAACCGGTCGTGTTTTATCAGCCGCTGGAGCGAAACAAGTGCCAGGAGATGGCTTTCGTGGGCTACCAGAAGATGCAGGAGATGCTGCGAGGACCAGGCGCTCGCACCGTGCACGACGAAGAGTTCGGCTGGAAAGTGTATTTCTCCAAGCATGAAGAAGACACGATGGACGGACGCAAGGTTCGCATCCAGCACCGCTTCACGAAGCGGATCAACGTCATTAAGCCGGGAGGTGGCCGCATTACGGTGGACTCGTTGGCCGGCGCGACGTGGAAAATCTTCAACTCGCCCGAGCTGTACAGCCAAATGTACCGTGGCCCCAGAACGTCCCGTGTGATGCAGCAAGTTGATACACATACGTGCGTGATGACACGCACCTACCCTGACGTGAACGGAGTCATGCGCATGCGCTGTGCGAGCCTGATTGTGCGAGTGGAAGACTGTGTACTAGACTCAACATCGGAGACGATGGACGAAGATTGGGACAACGACACTCGACGTCGCGTGACGGTACTAAACTCCATTCTGGATCCTGACCAGTGCTTCCCTCGCACCAGCGCTCATAGTTCAAGCACGACACCTCAGTGGATCAAGGAAGGCATGGACTACATCTCCTTCACTGAAACGGACGAAAAGGACTACATCGACATCGAGTACGGAGGACTGGTGAACGTGACCAGAGAGGCAGCTGCATACACTGGCGTTCCGCTTATCGTCATGAGCATGGGAGAGGGGCTAATGCGGTGGGAGCAATTGCTGCCTTGCTGCTGGAAAGCCATCATCCCCATGTCATTGTGAGAGAAATACCTCATCCATCATTTTTAAAAGCGACAATCCTTTTGTGAAGAAGTTAGGTGTGGTCTCCCGTAGAACCGTCTACAATCTGCCAATTGGTCTCTGCCTTGTCCAGCGATCTTGTCGTCCTTCGTTTTGTTGTCTCTCTCAAGCGACACTGTCTGCACGATGAATCGCTCGTGCGGGAGACTCGACAGTAAGTGTATCGACAAGATCAAGCGGCTTCGGCTTCAAGTAAAGCCGCTGATCATGAAGTGCCTTACAGAACGCACGGCCACGTTCGAGTGTCGGCGAATGAGACCACAAGCTCTATCCAAATTCGTGCGGCAATACGGATGGGGTAGTTGATGTCTTCGAGGCTCTTCCGTTCGACTGATCAACAACTGAAATGGTCATAAGCACACTGTCTATATACCTCCTGAAAAGTGCTGATGTGGACTCGGTACTCAGTCACCTTCGCCTGGTGCCCACCAGTGGTGCCACCACGTGCTCGAGGTCAGGAGACAATACTGAATCACTTGGGCCATCTCGAGCGCGAGGCAATGGCTGAAGAGGTTGTCTTGACGTGTTGAAGTGCGTGCGTCTCTACGCCATCTTGTCTAGCCGTGGTCAAGCTTCAAGACACCACCACAAAGACACCCTCCACACAAAACCACGACCAACGTTGCCATCGAACTCACTCGGCGTCAGCAACAGTGATAAAAGCTATTTCGGCCCTCACTAGCAGAGCAAGCTAGCTGGCTGAAGGCCTCAACCAATGCATCCGCCCAGCGGGTCGGGATGGTTCGCCTTGTCTTGGCGACGTCAGGTTGATGTGAGCTCGCTCTTGAGAAAAAGACGGCGAGATTCGCCCGACCAGCAGGCAGCACTGCCGCTGGAAAAAGCGCCGTCCTCAATCCAGATGAGCCACAGCTCCTTGCAGTGCGCCAGCGACAAGTGGAAAGCTTGGCATCGACTCGGCCACGCGTTGAAGCTCCAACGTGGTCATGCGACCGCCTCTGCATAGACGCGAGCAGCCTCCACAATCATGTGTCGCCGGCGCGCAATACATGTGCAGTGTATATGGTGAGTCACACTGTGACCACGTCGGTCTCCGCTACTTGGTGACGGTCTCCACTCATTGTCAGAAGCGCCACGTCCGCGTCACACGTAGCATACTACCAAGAGTCGATGGCGACCCTGGAACTGCTTCTGGAGCTCGACCTGGAGCTCTCGCCCATGCAGAAGAAGCCCAAGTCGATGAAGAGCACGAAGGTGGAAGGGTCTCGAAGTTCTCCTGCCAAGAACCGACGGCTTTCGGCCGAGGTGCGTCGTGCTCGCCATCGAGAGCGTAAGCAACGCATGCGGATGGCTGAGAAACGCAGCATTGAAGTCAAACGCGTGGAGGTCGAGCGACTCTCTCGTGAGTTGGAGCACGCTGTCAAGGGGCTCTCGGCCGAGCTCAAGCAACGACAGGGCCAAGGAGTTGAAACTTTTCCGCATGATTGCGACGGCGACGACTGGGACAGTGAGAGCACAGCGGCCAAGATCGTGCAACGACGCTACCTGAGTCTCGTGCTGCAGCAAGAGACCATCACGGAGGAGAACCGACGACTGACGGACAAGTACCACGAGTGGCAGAAGTTCACAAAGTTACTGGGCGTCGAGCACGAGCGACTGCCCAAGCTCGGCGCTGCTTACAATCTCACCTCGGACCTGATGCTGCAGGACGGCGAAAAAGAGGGACGCTGGGTCGCCTTCTCCGACGACGAGCCGGTCATCTTCTACGAGCCGATTGAGACGAAAAAGTGCCAGGAATTGGCCTTCACGGGGTACCAGAACTTGCAAGAGATGCTACGTGGACCAGGAGCTCGCACGGTCCACGACGAAGGTTTTGGCTGGAAAGTGCACTTCTCGATCCATGGAGAGGGTCCCATCGACGCTCGCAAACTTCGGGTGCAGCACCGCTTCACGAAGAGGATCAACGTCATTAAGCCCGGTGGTGGCCGCATTACAGCAGACTCGTTGGCGGCTGCGACGTGGAAGATCATCACTACCCCCGAGTTGTACAGTAAGATGTATCACACCCCACGAGCTTCCCGTGTGATGCAGAACGTGGATGCCAACACATGCATTATGATGCGCACCTATCCCGACGAGTACGCTCAAATGCGCATGCGCTCTGTCAGTTTGATTGTGCGAGTAGAAGACTGTGTGATTGACTCGAGCACGGACTTGCTGGGTCTCGTTTGGGGGAACGACACTCGACGCCGTGTGACGATTCTGACAAACTTTCTAGACCCAGACCAGTTCTTCCCTCGTGCTAGTACCCACACGGAAAACCCGACGGCGAAGTGGATGAGAGAAGGCACGGAGTATATTTCGTTCACTGAAATCGACGACGAAGACTGCATCGATGTTGAGTATGGCGGATTGCTAAATGTGGGAAGCGATACGACAGCAAGCACAGGAGTTCCGCTTATCGTCATGGGTATGGGCGAAGCGCTGGTGAGGTGGGAGCAACTGCTACCTTGTACATGGAGAACAGATATCTCTAAATAATCGAAGTGAATTTGTGTTGCTTGTGAAGTCTCCTGTGACTCTGTTGTGACTCAGACGTATTTTAGACGTGAAAATGGCACTGAGCGTGTTAATGATTGATTCGACGAGAACAAAAGGTTTGCAAGTGATTGCACAGCCATGGATGGTTGAGTGAGCAGTTTGCGAAGTTGTCCACTAACAGTTGAGGCTTGCTGTTGTCGAGTTTTCCCCGTGAAATTTGGGCGAAGCCTTAGAAAAATGGAGTGCCAGACTTCTATAACTTGAGTGGCAAATGTTTATCCTCTTTGCCTTCGTCAAGCAAGGAACCGCACAATCATTTTCTTCATTGCTCATTGGGAGGGCATATCGACGAAGGGTTAACTTTGTAGTTGTGATTGTCGATTTCTCTCAGCATGAAATCTGCAGTTAATGAAGGAATGGTACTGCGGCTTACTCACAACTCCTCTGTTTAGCCACTTACTCGCATGAACGTCTCTTGCACAATTTACAAGATGTTACTCACTCGCTTCATCGAGACTCACTCGATCTTCATCCGAGGCTCCTCGGATGAAGATCAGTGAGTAACATCTTGTCGTAGATCCTCCTCTATTTAGTCGAGATTGAGACAGAGTGTCCAGCATGTGCTCGGTGCACGACGATCTTTGTTCTGGCGAGAATGAAATAACAAGAACCAACTTTCACGGAAAACGCTCTTGCGCCAAATCGCTGAACTCATTTCCACACATCGAAGATATCACCGATGCGTGGCCTGCGGCCACAGTTGCGGCCATGTCGCTGGTAGATTTTGCTGTCTGTCTTCCCTAATTGTTCGAGGATGGCTGAGCAGCTCGATTCTTCGATCCAGTGTTCGAGCCCGTATTTGTTGAATTTATTCAGTAACTGAACAGGATAACCAAGCGAGTTGGTCTCCAAAATATTGATATGTGCCGTTGTCGAAGTAGACTTGACAGCGCAGGGCAGCAGAGTTGAGATGGAGTTCATCAAGAGCCCAGGAAAATATCACTTGCACTTGCATCGCATTGACTGTGAGTTCGGCTCAGGCAAACGAAAAGCCAGGTGAATTCTGTCGCATCTTCAGTTCCAAGCTCTGCAATAGTAAACCCCATGGTCGACGGTTGTTGCACTGAATTCACGCGCGTTCTGTTGGGCGGACGGATCCCTGATGGTGACGATGTGTAGACTGGATTAATGGTGCAGTGCCTGCATTCTTCCATGTTTTTCAAAACCGCCCTCTGAATTTCACACCACATAGCCCTGGCACCACGATGTTGTATCACTTCTTTTCGGAGCGTGGATCCCACCAGCTCGAAGCTCTCAAACCCGACACTATCGGGCCGATAGACAGGCCGGGCTAAAGTTTACGAGTCAGACCTTGCAGTCCTGAAAAAGATATTCCGCAAATCGAACCTTCAAGCCTAAGCTGCGCTTCGACCGGACGCAAACCCGAAAGCGACTCGCCGTTGCATTCTGTTTTTCTCCCCCATACCTATGGATATCGCCAACTTGCTCTCCGCTTCGCCTCGCAAAGGCATGAATATCACACATTTGCTGTGCGCTCCACCTGATCAGCATCGTAGCACACGGAACACGGAACTTGAGGCTGAGCTCGCACTACACCACGAAAACCACAATGGACAGCTACGTTGTGTCGTGCCAAGACCACCCGACAATTCGATGACAAGATCAACTAAGAAGTCCAAGCACAGCAACCAGGAAGGAGCTTCATCAATGACTGCAAAAACAACATTTTCGGTAATCCCCGACCGAGACCGCAAACGCCCATACCGGGTCAGCACGAAGCACCGCGAACGCCGACTTGACAATCAAGTTCTTGAGTCTCGCAAGTACAACTTGATGCTGGACATCAACAACCTAAAGCAGGAAGTTCGATATCTGCAGGAGCGTCGAGACCTGTATTTGACACGTTTGACAGTGTCGAGACAATATGCACAGGGTGAAGCAGTGGGTATGGTGACTCGGCTCTTCCGTCTATTCTGCGCCGAGACCTGCGGGGTTGACGAATTGGAGCCTGACGACCGCAGTCTCTTCTTGTCCCGAGTGCACAGTTGTTTGACGGACCCCTCGGCTGGTGGCCGCGATGGTATTCCGTACTTCATGCAAACGTGGAAAAGCTTCAAGCTCCTATTCACTCACCGCTCGTACGTCGTCAAGTCCATTCGATCATTGACCTATGTCGGTGCCAGCGACGATGATGAAGACGAGGACATGGAGACCTCGTCTGATGCGAAACTGCTGGTCGCCGAAGCAAGACGCCGATGCGGTCCTGGTGGTGGTTGCGTGGTGGAGTCCACTGGCGAATACTCAGGACGTCTCAAGCGAGACACAATCGCTGCACTCTTACCCCACGTACTCCAGAACGAAGTGCTAGTGCTGCGTCTCATTGGACAGAGATTCACATGTCCATTGCGACAGCTAGCGTATTTCAATTCGGACGGCCAACTTGTTGACCACACCGCCGAGTTTGACGTCTTCGGAGCATTGCACGCGTTGATCGAGGCAATTCAGCAGTAAGAGAAGCGTCCACGTATATAACACTTTCGACGCCAACTAAAAACACGTCACGCACTAAGTTTTGACCCAGTTTGTCGTTGAAGTGCAGAAAGCACTTGAAAAGCACATTTCACACTTCCTGAATGGTTAGTAACATCGACAGCAAGATGGAGACCACAACTGGAAGCAGATCTGCCATCGGAACGCTCTTCACCAGCAATGACATGTCGACGGTGTGTGCGTGGTGGGAGTCCTAGGGTAGAAAAGATGCCCGATCCGAAAGACTTGGAGGAATGTTTTGATCGGGTGGTGGTAGCTCCTGAGCTTGAAGGTCACGTTGAAGACGATTCCCATGAAAAGCAGCGACAAATGTTTTGTCTTGTCATTTTTTCACGAAGGAATTGCTGCGAGTCACGCCAAAACTCCACGGCAAGCAGATAGCAGAGACCTTGGACCAGAAAGCGCCAGCGTGTCGGTATAGATAGACATAATCTCTTCCTGCCTACATCTACACTTGTACAGCCATGAAATAACCACCATTTCGTTTTTACCATCTCGCTTACAAACCTTTATACATTTCAAATCCTATGTACATTTCTATAGCAAAATACTCTCCCAACACGCTCTCCAACCGGCTCTTGGCGTGTTGTGTCCAGTGCACGAGTCAGACCGAAAAAGTGCAAGACTTGTCCAGCGTACCAAATCGTCCTCATTCGTGCCTGTGGTAATGGAGAACTTGGAGCGGCCGATTGACTCGGATCTATCTCCGGTTCAAAAGAAGGTTCCGAAGCCCAAGAACGTTGATGGCGACACGAATTCGGTCAGTCCGCAGGTCAAAAGTCGACGGCTGCCTGCAGAAGTGCGCAAAGCTCGACACCGAGACCGGATGCAGCGTATGCGACTCGCGGAGAAGCGCAGCATTGAAGTGAAGCGGGTGGAGGTGGAGAGACTCACTAGGGAGCTGGAAAACGGCATTAAAAGGCTGTCGAAACAGCTAGAGAGACGTCGGAGCGACGGGGGAGGAGTTGAGACTTTTCCATTTGACGGCGAGGAAGTAGAGCAGGAGAAGCAGTGGAAGGGCCAGAACACGGCCGCCAGAATAGTACAACAACGTTACTTGAATCTTGTACTGCAGCAGGAGACCATCACGGAGGAGAACCGACGACTCACCGAGAGGTTCCGGGAGTGGCTGCAGTTCATGAAGATCTTGGGCGTCGAGCACGAGAGACTACCCAAGTACGGAGACGGAGAGCGACTCGATACGGACCTTTTGCTGCAACAAGATGGCGGAGAAGGGCGGTGGGTCGAGTTCTCGGATGACGAGCCCGTGATCTTTTACCAACCGCTGGAGAGGACCAGGTGTCATGAGCTGGCGTTCATCGGCTATCAGAAAATGCAGGAGATGCTACAAGGACCCGGAGCGAGGAAACTGCACGAAGAAGCGTTTGGATGGAAAGTGTACTTTTCATTCTACGAAGAGATGGCGATGGACACGCTCAAAGTCCGCATGCAGCATCGGTTTACGAAGCGGATCAGCTCGATTGCGGAGGACGGAGTGCGAGTTACGGGGATACGCTGGCCAGCGTGACGTGGAATATTATCAATACGCCGGAGCTGTACAGCCAACTGTATCGCAGCCCCATGGTGTCCCGTGTGATGCAGCGAGTTGACGAGCACACGGGCGTGATGATGCGAACGTATCCGGACGAAAACGCTGTGATGTCGAAGCGGTTCGTGAGTTTGATTGTCCAAGTGCAAGACTGCGTGATCGACTCGACACCAGATTCAATGGACCTGATGGGGATCTCCTGGAACAACAAAACTCGGCGGCGGGTGACGATTTTAAGCTCCATTCTGAATCCAGACCTCTGTTTCCCTCGCGGTAGTACGGACGTCCCTAATCCGTCGGCCGAGTGGATGAGGGAGGGCTTTGGCTACCTCTCATTTACCGAAATTGACGACGAAAACTGCATTGAAGTTGAGTACGGCGGATCAACACTAGTGGGTGCCGAGACAGCAGCGTGCACGGGGCTGCCCTTCGTAGCCATGAACATGGGCGAGGCCCTCGTGCGGTGGGAGCAGCTTGTGACCACTACGCGCACCTTGTCGATCACCGAGAAATAGTAAAATAATGTACATATATACTACAAACGAGTCCACCTTGTCCTTCTCTCACATGTAACACGACAACTTGTCCATTGTACAGTAGCGAGAAGGTCAAACAAAGTGCAGACCTGTGATCTCGTCGGTATATTCCATTGCCATGTCCTTTTTAAATGGGTGCTCCACATTAAGTAGAACGATCGCTGATCGTAGACACGTTATCAAGAAGTAGCGAATCACAATCGTCCCCTTCAAAATCCTCAACGATGATTCGCTGTCGAGAATGTCCAAGACTCACATTCCGATATTGCACATCTTCGCTCATGTTGTCGTCCTGGACAACTTTGTCCACATCATACTTCTTGGTGATATTCGCTGCTTCGTCTAATGTGGCTTCGGAGATTTTGGCCTCAAGACCCACGCTGCATGACCCACCGACGCAAGAACTCACTGAAAAAAGCGTTATCCGACTACACGTAGACCAACACGACGTGCAGATGGTTGGCTCGACGCTCTTTTGGTCTCTCCATTGCCCGCGGGATATCAGATGCGAGCGAGTCCGATGAGATGATGATCGGATGCAGCGTTGTTGCCACGCTGGACTCGCTCGACTCTCGAGTCGAGACCAATCAGAGCCAGTGAGGCGGTCGCCACTGACGTCAGTGTGGTCGCCACCTGGGCAAAGGGGCAAAGGTCTCCGTAGTCGAGAGACCCGCGAAATGCGGACGAGCATAGCGCCAGCAGCATCAATACGACTGTGCGAAACGGTGGGTGGACGTCGGGATTGCTAGGTGCAAAATGGCAATGGACCGCCGTCCGATCCTCTCCACTCGCCTTTAGTCGACGAGCTGCTCGATCTCTTCAGAGAATGAATCGCGAAGGTGGGGTGGTGCCCACCACCGACACGAGTGGAGCTTGGTGGAGCGTCGACAGCAATGGACAGACAGCTATGGCGTCAATGGAACATGTTCAGATGCAGCCAACGTTGTCAAACACAACATCGCCTTTGCAGCAGCAGCAGGACGCGTCATTCGAGCACTCGCCTTCGTTTCAGATGGAGCCGCTGTTCGACGAAGAGGTGAGGATAGAAGACTTGGAGAAGGAGAAACAGCGACAGCTCGACGAAGCGAAAGCTGCACGAAGGCGACAACGGCATAAAGAGGTGGTTGCACGCTCGCGACTCAAGCACAAGGCCAGCGCCGCGGCAATTCAAGAGCAGGAAGTGCTTTTAGGTACACAGCTGCATGAACTATTAAAACAAGCAGGACACGTCGTGACGCCAGGACGGACAGTGGTGCCCGAACACGTGTATCCGGACGGAGTTGCGCGGGGGCAGGAACTGCATCAGAAGTACGCTGAGCAGGTTGCGATTCAGGAACGCATCCGGTTAGAAAACAAGGAGTTGCAAAGGAGAATCGAGGACCACACCAAGTTGAGCGACGCAATAGAGAAAGAGCTCGTCCTGTCCGAAGTTGACACAGATCAGAGCGAGGACATCCAACGAGTTGAGAACGGGCAAGTCAGCGAGCGAGGACGCCCAGAAAGCGGAAGCGGCACGTGGATCTTCTTTGAGGAAGACGACGACCCGTTCTACTTCGTTCCTCTCTCGGAGAAGAACTGCCAGGACATCATGCGCACAGTGTTTCAGCGCATGCTAAACTTGTACACAGAGTTCGTGCAACATCGCATTCGTACTTCCGAGCTCGAGTTTTTGGCTGGAAAGTCCAACGACCGCTTGACATCGATCCAAGAGTGCTGCGCTTCCAGTTCACCAAGACAGCGCGTTGCGTGAACGACACGATGGACTCCATCGTAAATCGCACGTGGACCGCGTTTCACGACCCCAAGAAATTTGCTAGCATCTACAGTACGCCTGTGGTCACGCGAGTGATCCAGCATGTGACCAGCGATATGACCGTGCTCATTCAAAACGCACCCGTCCAATCCGGGAAGGACCGAAATATTCGCTACTTTAACATCCTCGCGCGCGTTCGCGGCCTCAATGCGCAGCGCGAGCGCGTTGTGGCATTGCTCAAGACAATCGTAAACCCCAGTGAGTGTCAAGGTGCAGGCGAGGTCATCCCTCAGCTGCATGAGATCGAGTGGATGAAGCGCGGCATTTCTTATCTTCTACTGACCGAGGAACCGTCCGCAACGCCGGACCAAGAGGTCCGTAACATTCGTCTGCACTATGGTTGCGACTATGAGTGCGTTAGCGAAGAGCACGCTCGGTATCTCATGGTGGAAGTGCTGGGCATCGCATGCCGATGGGAACAGCTTGTGATGCCATCGCATTGCTTGACATTTTAGAAGCTAGAACTCTATAGAGGGCACACATGCAGCTGCAGCATTCAATGCAGTACTATGGTAGGCAACTCGGAGCATTCGATCTCGACGCCAACCCAAAAAAACGAGACTCAATCAAATCAACCGATGCAGCATTGGCAAACTGGCAAACTCGTTAAGTTCGTGTGCTTTCTCCGGTTTGGAGACACCAGGACGCAAGAGACGTAAAGGCCAGGCAAGAAGGAGGCTTCACCCGCCGAGGCTTCGTCCGGGTGAGTCAGCGGCAAAGATTCGATCGAGCAGCGCTGTCAAATAACGCACTGACTGCGGAGACAAAACTTATGTCAAGATTCTGTACATGAGCACAGAATCTTACACAACACAGCCCTTCAAAACACATAATTTATGCTATTTATGAGTTTAACGAAAAGGCGCGCGCCAACGATGGCAAAACTAGCCTTTCAAGAAACCCACCGAAGCAACCGACGTGGAATTCGGGGTCGTAGCTCGAGCGCGGCAAGCAGATCCGTGGTCGTGGTGAGCGGCAGCTCGACGTCATCGAATTCAGGCAGTGTTGATATCCGTGGCGGACCGACGGACAGCGCGAGCGCACGCGGAGGCTCTCTGTCTGTGTCGTCTGGTCCGGACGGCACGATGAGTTTGGTTAGCTGCTTTGGTCGTAGTGCTGCTGGCGGGATGGTCGATGTTGCGGCCGGCGATAGTACGAGCGACGCTGTGGGCGGCGGCAGCGTGAGCGTGCGCGACGGGTCTCAGAGTGGGTCGTCGGGCGTTGCGGGCGGCGTGTCGTTATCTGGTGGTGTGGGCTCGTCGGGCGCGACAACTGGAGGAGGGATTTCTTGATCGGGCGCGAGTGACGCTGGTGTCGGAGGTCGTGTGAGTGTCTCGTCTGGCGCTGGACTCCAAAGACACCGCGGCAGGTGCCGACGTGTCACTCACAGCAGCATTACCAAAGACACGATGCCGCTTGGGGCAATGCCGGCGCCGCTCACGACAGTCACGGCGCCTCACACCGCCAGAAGCCGCATCCGCCGACACGCCGCTGCCGACCGTCATCGACCCGCGGGAACCAGCACCAAGCACACTCGCACCAGTCTCGACACTCACTGTGCCGCAACCTAGCAAGCTGAGAAAGCCGTGGACGGCGCATCCGGTGCTGTCCGTGTGGCTAGTGGATCTAGTGATGCTGCAAACGGTGGGTGGCTGGGTATGGTCGGCGGTTCTAGCTGTTGTTTCCTGAGCCCCCTTCGGAAGGCCCCGGTTTGGGATGCAAAGGTAGGAATGCTAAAGTTTATCAGTTAGTCAAGTACTACAGACTGCGATGTCTTCCTAAAGCAATTGCAATGAGCGAATAATTTTATATTATCTTCGAATATCCGGCTGTGTGCGAACACGCGCTTCAACTTGGGACGACACGTACGCGAACGGGTGCGGGACCCAAACCTAAACAACAGCGTAAGCAGCAAAAATTATCGCGAAGCAGCAGCACCTTGCTCACGCAGCGGCAACTCCACATCCGTGTTTTCCTTTTCGGCCTCGTCCGCGGAGCTACAGGGGTGCGGGCTCTGCAGGATCGCGGCGCGCAGCTCCACTTGCTGGCCGGCTCAGGCGCCAATGGTGACGACCCAAAGACACCAGTGTTGTGAAAGCTTTAGGTTCTGTGAGATTTTGGTAGGAGCACCATAACTTTCAACATAACACTGTACCGTTTTGATCCGAGTTCTGTGCAAGGAGACTGTGCCGTTAAATGATGTGTCCTGTGTCGGGCGGTCGCGTAGGTGTCAGACTGCCACTCTTTGACCAGCAACCGGCTTCTTGGTCTGAATTATCCGAGCACGACCACTGGACGCCACGTTCGACTAACGCTGAACAATGCAACGCAAAAGCGGGCATTCGACTCTGAGTTTTATGCACAAACTGAAAAGTATTTCCGATAAGTAGGCTCATTTTTGAAATAATTGGCTGGTTTTCGTGCAGCATATGTCATGTTGTAGGTTTTATGAAAGTTTTTGACCACTGTTATCCAATCACGTGTCGCTTTAGCAAGGCAATGTGACATTTTTTGCCATATAGATGTTATTCAGTTATGCCTGCTTTTTTGTCGTTGTCTGTAGTGCAGTACCGTCACGACTATCACTTCAGACACGGGGCTCTGCCTATAACCCGTTAAATTCGTTCGCATTAAAATATTGTTTTAGTCAGGTCAATCTGAGTTTCCCGCCCTCCACCAACTATCACCCGACACGAGGAGCTCCAGCTCACTTTAAGCGCGCACCGCAGCAAGGAAGCAATATGCGGCGATTGATGAAGATCGAGCACAAGCGCGCCATCATCAAAAAGGCCAGAGTGAGTACAAGCTGCGCCACAAGCCCGCACGGAACACCACCAGCAACGTGCTCAAGAATACGCTTGTCAAACTTTATATCTTATGTTGACACATGCCTCTTTCAGATTTTATGAGTGGTACTGGGTGTCGGAAGTGAACGTACCGACTGTAGGTACCAGTTCCGATTTAGCAGCGCAGACCGCAGCCCTGACAGCACCAGCTGGCAGGATCGGGAGAACCAAACACCAGCAGCTCGCTCAAAATACACTTGAGCCGACTAAAGCAACCCTACCCCGATCGAAGCGCACCATGGGGGCGCACACGATCCGGGGCATGACAAGCCACCTAATGAGAAGGGAGGAGAACTAGCCCATGGTGCTGCGAGGGCAGCAGGGCTACAGGAGGCAGAAGCGCGAGGCTCAAATGGCGGGGCCCCGGCGCACCCCAGGCAAGACACAGGACGAGACGTGGCCTCCGCAAGCGACAAGGCGGATGACAACATGAGTGCTGGAAGCGACGAGTCGATCGTGCCGGAGACACCCCCTCTCAGGAGGCGCCGGCCGATACGGAAGGTGAAGCAGAGGTAGCCGACACGGACGCAGCATCACCCGCACCAGCCCAAGTGGAGCAGGCGGCGGTGGACGAAGCAACGGTAGGCGACGAACAGGAGGCTCAGTCCGATGCGGCGACTAGGCCAACAACGGATACGACGGAGCCCGAAACAACGCCGGAGGAGATGTTCGGTGCGGTCGTAACGGCAAGGCAAGAGGAACCACGCAGGCCCCCACGGGCCGCCACGGGAAGCCTGGCAAAGCACCATCGTGGAGCTTTATAGGATTGCCCATGCCTCAGTCAAGGTGAACGCAAACCTTATCCCAGGCGGAAAGCGCCGTTACCCCAAGCTCTACCGCGACGAGAAAGACCTACTGTTCGACCTTTTTGATGGAGCATGCATTCACAGTGGGGCGTTGTACCCACAATGGCTTCAGCACGCGACGGACGCCACGCGTGCACTCCACACACGAGTTTGACATTCAAGCATATCCTGCAGAGTCTTATCAGTAAGTTGAAATGGGCATGCAGAGCGGCTCGCGGGCGAGTGGCCACAGCTCAGCAGACAAACGCAAGCGCTCACCAGCAGCAATATGTGGACTTTATGTTCAATCCCTCGACCTACCCTCCAGCGGACATCGCGGAGATGCAAGAGATCTGCACGCAATCATCTGTAGTGCGCGGGGATCGTCGCCTGCGGGTGGGCACGGAGGCAGAATGGAAAGTAATTCGAGGGATGGCGGAAGGCAACATTGTCTGCCGAAAAATGCCTTCCTTTCTACCGAGTGTACTCGACTCTAAGGAAAGGCTCCGTTTGCATACGACCATCCAGCAACAAGTAGAAGGATGCTCAAGGTACAACTGCGCAGCCGAACTAGCATCCGCGTCTACCGTCAACACACGCGCTCCATTAAGGAAGACATCTTGCTCGCAGCGGAAGGAACCAGAGTTATAACAGGGCGAGAGCAACCGCTACTAGCGTACACTATAGGTTAAGAGGAAGCTCAATATAATGAACTCAAGTCTTATGTTTGGGGCAAATTCAACTCTGATTTAGGTTAGGCCCAGGGCGGGAGCCCTGGCCTCATGTGAGCCACTCAAATGCAGGTCAGCTCCTGATTGGCTGAAGTGACACTCTTCAGCCAATCAGAGAGTGACAACACAGCACGCGCTAGCCGCGTGCTTTTGTACCTACTTTTGTAACTAATGATATCTACTTATGTAA
Source organism: Phytophthora constricta (assembly GCA_011947335.1). NCBI lineage: Eukaryota > Oomycota > Peronosporomycetes > Peronosporales > Peronosporaceae > Phytophthora > Phytophthora constricta. Next base: position 131,643 of record JAAVTI010000627.1, on the reverse strand, counting down.
CTACGCTGAGGCCCATTACATCCCCCTCTCTAAGTTGCGCTTACGGTGACGTAGCGCACACGCAGAAATCTCCAGAGAACACTGCCGTAAATCCATCTTCGAGATCACTCGGCAGCGGGCATCCGAGTGAACACAACGCAAGCACCGATGGAGCAACCAAGTGGGACACGAGCGAGCAAGAGCGACAGGGAAGACGGGCATCCGTTGCTGAACCCGGCGCTGAGACTAGTCTCAGCGCCTAACGTGATGGATCCCGAGCTCAAGCCGTGGGAGCTGTACAGTCTTGACGGCGCCGACGGACCCGAGTCGCTTGAAGCCATGAAAGAATACTTCGCGCGCTATCGTGGAGTGAGGAACAAGTCGACGGACCACTCGTACACGCACGAAGCTCTGCAACGATCGTGGTGCGCCTTCATACGACGCTGGAACGCGGTACGACGTGAAGGCAATGCCTTCACGCCATGGCTCGAGGCACGGGAGGAGCGGCGCGGCGAACACTCTATTGGCGAGCTGCGAACTCGCATCTGCAGAATGGCGAACGAGGAGTGGCGCATCTGCTTCGTTCATCTGCGAGAAGGCTGTTCGGCATGTTCCGCGTCTCGCCAGCGACCCACACTGGCTGAGTGGGACGACCGAGTTTGTCGTTGGCCCCTGAGCGATATCGAGCGTCGCTGGATCGGGCGCTACGAGCGCTCTCTCTCGCAGCTGACGCAGGCGCAGGTCCGACGTGGTCGTGATCGTCGCGGAGCCGCGACCTTTCGCGCGACCGCGGACGTTCAGACAGTCGCAATAGCTCTCGGGGTCGCCACGGTGGAAATGACTGGACTGGATCGCGTGGGCGCGAGCGCAGTCGCTCGCGTGATCGTGGGCAGTGGGCCCGACAACGTTCGCGCTCATCAGAGCGAGCGAGGCCTCATATTCTCTCACCACATCAGGGATATCTTCCATCAAGCGGCTACACGGCTCCCACGTATCCTCCGCTGGCGAATATCCCAGCCAGCGGACGCGATAATGCTTCTCAGTAGAAGGCGGTCTCTTACTCGTCGTCCGGATGCCAACATCACGGCGGGGACGCGTATCGTGATCCACGATACGCTCGGCGATCCAGCGCCGAGCCCCGACGCGTCTATCAGCGGGGGCGGACCATCACGGCGAAAGGTCGCGCCTTGGGGGCGAGCAGTCGCTTCAGAGAGATCACTCTGAAGGGCCGGTTTCATCGGTTTCGTCGGTTTCGCCGAATCTGAGGCGTCCCGTGGCGACGAGTCGTCGCATCATCAAGAGCGGCTGACGGTGGAGCAGTACCGACTGATGCTGGCCGAGGCGCAGCATGCGAGGGACGACGCACTGGAGGCGCAGAATATTGCAGATAGCGCTCGCGAGGACGCGAGCGCGGCGACGGAGGTAGCCCAGCGCGATCGTTGAGAGCTTGTGGAACGTTTGAGACGGCTGGAGACGGCCACGTTTGGTTCACCGCAGGCAAACGTGCCGACGCGCGAGCAGAGGGTTCTTGGGCCGAGTCGTCGTCAGCGTCGCAAGCTTGGGATGTCGTACTACGAGCCCGCCCGCGGTCGCGCGGATGGAGATCAGGGAGATCCGCCGGGCGATACGGCTTGAGGCGCCCGACGTAAAACGTCGGGTGTAGGCGCATCGCCGTTGGTATGTCTAGCGTGTAGGCATCTTCATGAACTTGCATAACTTTAAACGGACCAATAAATCTTGGGGCGAGTTTGTTCGCGCCTAAGTTCGTCACGGCCGATGACTGAATACCATCGGTCGATAATAAGACTCTGTCGCCTCGTCGGAAGACAGCCATGTTCTTCCGACCCCTTTGTCTGCATTTTCCTTCTGCTTATCCACGGCCGCTTGCAGCGCGTCACGGACGAACCTCGTGACGGCTTGACGATGCAATACAAACTCCGACACTACGGCGGAGTTGATCGGCGAAGCAGTTTCCTTTGGAGCATAGTTAGCGACGGGAGACGCGACGTTCTTCGTCGCGCCAGGCAGCGAAGAAGACAAGGCTGTGCTTGGTCTCGTGGCACTCGTAGTATGCGAGCGCGTTCGTAAAGCAATGGCGGTGGCAACTTCAAAATCCTCGGATGTACCCGTACCAGGTACCGGTACTGGTGGTATCGATATCCCATCAGTCTCGTTACTGTCAGTGTTCGTGCGCACTCCATCTTCACTCGACACCAGCGCCGAGTTACTCGGCGCTCCTTCAGTTCCTCCCCACCAAGAGTGGAGCCGACGCTCCTAAGTGCCGGACTGAATGCGAGCACCACAGGAACGCGCGGATGTCGCGCGTTGTTCGCGTAGAACAGTGTCAACCCCGTTGACGCATGAACGGCGTTATTGATTGCGAACTCAGCGAGTGGCAGGAAGTCACTCCATGTGACAAAGGAGGTAGCGTAGCTTCGGAGAACGTCCTCAAGCACACGATTGACCCTCTCCGTTTGCCCATCCGTCTCCGGATGGGCCGCTGTCGACATCAACAGGCGTGTACCAAGCAATTCAAAGAGCCAATCCCAGAACGCGGACGTGAATCGCGGGTCACGGTCGGAAACGATAGATTCCGGCAGGCCATGATGCCGGAATACGAGGTCAAGAAAGAGACGTGCCGTGTCTTCCGCAGTGACATGGGTTGCGACCGGAGCAAGATGCACCATCTTGCTGAAGCGATCGACGAGGACCAGGACACCAGTGCGCCCCTGGTCGTCTCGCGGCAACCCGAAAATGAAATCCATACTGACAGATCGCCACGCCTCCGTGGCGATGGGCAACGGACGGAGCGGAGCCTGTGACGAAGAGGAAGGCTTGACACGCTGACAGATCTCGCAGGAACGGACCCATTTCCGTATCCACTTATACATGCGAGGCCAGTAGAAGTCTCGAGAAAGCGCACCGAACGTCTTCTCGCGGCCGAGATGACCGCCGACGGGTGCATCGTGGTATTCGTGGACCAAGCGAGCACGAAGGTCGTCATCAGCTGGTATGACGACACGCGGCGAGTCGAATCGGTCCATCGTATACGTCAATAACGGTCCATCGAGTGCATATCGCTCGATGTGGTCGCAGGTCGGACGCGTCAACTGCTTCAACGACTCCGTGGTAGGAGTGCGGAGATACGCGATAATGGTCGCGTAGAACGGGTCGTTTCCGTACGCCTCAGCGATCTGCTGACGCAGTGGTAACACTGGAGCTGAAATCGTCGAATTGATACCAAGAGCGATGCAGCAGGCACAATCTTCATCTTCGTCGTCGTCGTCAGGGATCTGATGACCCTTTTCGCGTCTTGGATCGTAATCAGGGCGACGTGACAGCGCGTCGGCAAGAATATTGTTCTTGCCGGGTTTGTAATGAACGACGAAGTTGTACTCAGCGAAAAAGGACAGCCAACGTGCCATACGCTGTGACAGATGCGGGCTCTTCATCGCGGTGCGCCGCGACGCGTGATCCGTGTAGACGGCAAACGTCTGCTCGCCGAGCAGGTACACTCTGAATTTAATCAGAGCGCAGCGCATCGCGAGAAGTTCCTTGTCATGGACAGGGTAATTCTTTTCGGCTGGTTATGACTGGTAGCTCATGACTCGTTCGTGGCCCTCATCATCAAATTGCATGAGCGCGCACCTGATGGCAAAGTCGCTGGCGTCACAGACAACGTGAAATGGCTTCGAGTCATTTGGAAGCACCAGTATCGGGGCCTCAGCGAGACTCTTCTTCACCGAATCGAAGGCGTCTTGGTGCTCAGGACGCCACGACCAAGTGGCGTCTTTCTTCAACAGCGACGACAGCGGCTGGATTAAGCCGGCGTAGTTCTTCGTGTACTTGTGGAGATAATTCGCCATCCCCAGCCATTGACGGAGCTCCGTGGGGTTCTTGGGTGTCGACCAAGAACAGATCGACGAGACTTTCTCTTGATCGACACGGACACCATTCTTGCTCACGTAGCACCCAAGGACAGGGATTTCCGGTGCGCAGAAGACACACTTCTTCAAGTTTGCGTAGAGTTTGTTTTCGCGCATCACTTGGAAAACTTGCCTCAAGTGTCGTAAATGGACCTCGACAGCGCTGAGGTCTCCCTCAGCGCGGCTGTGAACGAAGATGTCGTCGAAATAGCTCGGCGCAAAGTCGCGGAGCGGCCGCAGCACGTGAGAAACCATTCGATTAAACGTAGCAGGCGCATTCTTCAGACCCTGCGGCATCACGAGCCACTCCCAGAGCATGCCACTCGGAGTGCTGACCGCAGTGAGAGGAATATCGCTCTCTCTCATGAGGATCTGGTAGAAGCCATCCGTAAGATCGATTGCGCTGTAGATCACGCTGCCTGACATGGAGTCCAAAACCATGTCCTTCCGTGGAATCGGCGTTTGTGCAGGAATGGTGGCATCATTCAACTTGTTAAAAGCATGGGCAATGCGCCATCCGCCAGTGGCTTTCTTCACACAGAAGGTCGGACTCGAGTGTGGCGAGATACTCTCGCGCACGTGTCCAGCCTTGCGACGACCCTCAAAGAACTCGTCAATTGCTTTGACTTGATCTCGCGGCAGCGGCCACTGCCGCGTTACGCAGTACTTCGCCCCGGGCACGAGGTCGATCTCGTGTCGAACGCCTCGATCAGCGGGAAGCTCAGCCGGTATCTTCTCGGGAAATACGTCAGCATACTCGCAGGCGAGCGCGTACACGGGATTTCCGGACTGCTTCAGTGCCGCCCACGATTGTGCCGCGAAGCGCTCTTCGCGCGCCGACTTCGGTTCGGCACCTTGGGGACGGGCCGATGTGTCATCGTCGCTGATAGCGTTTAATTCATGAGTCGACGAGGCAGCGTCGGTGATCACACAGTCGATATCACCGGCCTTCAGGTCACGCAGGAAATGCTTCCAGGAAAGCCCTGGAAGACGCGTGATCGACTTGGCGTCGCGAGGAGGACTCGCGACCTCGACAACACGATTCCGACGTGGGCCACCCTCTACGTATTCGAGTGCGCAGACAGACTCCATCTCCTGAGGTCCGTCCGCGCTGAAGCCACGTCGCGGCTTCAGTCGCCGGCGCTTCGACTTTTCTTTCGCTTCGAGCCTCTGCTCGAAGCAGATACGTCGCTGTCGCTGGACGACGAATCACCCTCCTCTAGGCGCGGGAGCCTGATCTCAACCGCGCCGGTCACACGCGGGAGCAGCTCCTGCTCGACCGCCTCGGTTCGCGGGAGTCCTCTGTGCTCGACCGCCTCGGTTCGCGGGAGTCCTCTGTGCTCGACCGCCTCGTTGTTCTGCGGGAGCCGCGTTCGCTCGACCGCCTCGTTGTTCTGCGGGAGCCGCGTTCGCTCGACCGCCTCGTTGTGCTGCGGGAGCCGCGTTCGCTCGACCGCATCGTTGTACTGCGGGAGCCGCGTTCGCTCGACCGCCTCGTCAACATCCTCGCGTCGCCGCGAGGATACTTGCTCATCATTCTCGACATCAACCAGTGACACGGCGCAAGCCATACAGAGAGGGCCATCGCTCACTCTGTGCAGGGCTTGGGTCGTGGAGGACTTATCCACGACTCGGACGTGCGGCCAGTCCGACGGAGCGACCAACAGGTGTGTAAACACTTCGCTCACATCGAAGTCACTTCGACGCTTGACTGATCGGGCCAGCCAGTCGATCTCCGGCTGATACCGTGCCAACCACGGTATCCCCAGGATACAGTCAAACGCATAATTCATATCGATCACCAGAAAATCGTCGTTGCTCTGGAAGCCGTCGAACATATACGGCAACGCGATATCACGCCGCGGGACGCGGCGTGGCTTACCGTCAGCCAGCTTGACGACGATTTCACCTGGACCCTCCCGAACGGAGATCCTTGTTGGGAGTAACGACAGGCACGATTCACGGAAGAAGTTGTTCGTCGCTCCGGAGTCCAGGAGCGCGCAGAGAGGACGCCGCGCGCCAGCGACGTGAAGACTGACGCTGATCATCCTTGAGTCGCCGCTGGTTGTGGTGGCATTACACTGTGCGTGTAGCACAGCGGGGCTAGGAGGTCGGGTTGTCACCGGGGACCCGGACCTCCATTCCAGCCAGTAGGGCGCCCCGCCTACTGGACCCGGCCGTGTTTGACTGGGCCGTCTGGATCGGGTTAGAGCCCTCGGAGCCCTCGACATGCGTGAGCACTGGCGCAGGCGCGCGACACTCTGCCGCGGTGACCCGGTTTGCGACAGCGATAGCAAATTAGCTGACCAGCCCCACGCCCACCGCGGTTGAATGGTCGACCGCGAGCACCCATAGCGTCGATGGCGTCGATCTCCATGGGTTCCGACGCGGACACCCGAGCTTCAGCTGACATAGCTCGAGAGTACGAAGCCGCCACCGTATAGTCCTCGCGAAGCGCGAGGGCAAACGCCTCCTCCAGTGTCGTCGGCTCGGTGCGCGTGAGACAATAGCGCATCATACCTTCGCGCATTCCGAAAACGAAGACGTGGACTTGCGATGCCATGTCGATGGGACTCGTGATGATGCACGAAGCCAGGTGTCGTGTCTTCTGCACGTAGTCGTGCATGGACAGCTTGCCCTGCTTGAGCGCAAAGAACTCCGCTCTCATCCGAGACTCGTCTTGTGGAGGCTCGAACGCCAGTCGGAGATCACTCTGGAGGCTCTCCAGAGTGGAGAACGCGGCTCGGTCAACGACGAACTTGCCGAGGGCCCATTCCTTGGCCTTCCCAGACAAGCGGGACAGCAGGAAATTCACCTTCGCCGTTGGCGCTTCGATCAGCCTCGAAGCGATCGCGATGTCAATCTCACGGAACCAGCGGTTCAGTGGCAGTCGGTCTTGACCGACGCCGGAGTACACCGATGTCACCATCTTCACCGCATCGTTCCGCGTGGAATGCGAAGGAGTTGACACTCGCCGCTTGACTTGGGCGAGCTCGCGTTCCATGAACTCTTGGGCCGCCTGGCGCTGGTGCTCGGCAGTCGCTGCGCTCAGCAGCGACGTGACGACGGACTCACCGGATACAGCAGCCAGACGATGGAACGCTTCCCACTCGATCCGTGTGAGTTGTGGGAAGTTCTCGTGCTCCAGGGTCATACCGGACCCTCCAGACATCGGGACTTGGCTCATTGTAGACTTGGTCGTTGGAAGGACTACGAAGTGCTACCAGGTATAACGGGGCGAGAGCAACTGTTACTAGCGTACACTATAGATTAAGAGGAAGCTCAATATAATGAACTCAAGTCTTATGTTTGGGGCAAATTCAACTCTGATTTTGGTTAGGCCCAGGGCGGGGCCCTGGCCTCATGTGAGCCACTCAAATGCAGGTCAGCTCCTGATTGGCTGAAGTGATACTCTTCAGCCAATCAGAGAGTGCAACACAGCACGCACTAGCCGCGTGCTTTTGTACCTACTTTTGTAACTAATGATACCTACTTATGTAACGAGGTGAGGCCCATTACAACCTCATTCTCCATTCGACCCTCGCAAGCAGCCAAGAAAACCCACACTTCTCACCCTGGCGCAGTCCGACCATTCTGGCCGGACTGTAGCGCGGTAGCTTACATTCTCGCTGTAATACAATATATTTGGCCCCTACTGCTTGCGTGGCGATGATAGATCGGAGATTGGAGTTTCAACTGTTGAAGCTGAGGTCTCCGTATTTGGAGAGGCGCGACAAGACGTCGAAGGGGTGAAACCCCTGCCAAGCGGCAGGGAGCTCGACCTCATTCTCCATTCGACCCTCGCAAGCAGCCAAGAAAACCCACCACTTCTCACCCTGGCGCAGTCCGACCATTCTGGCCGGACTGTAGCGGTAGCTTACATTCTCGCTGTAATACAATCTATTTGGCCCCTACTGCTTGCGTGGCGATGATAGATCGGAGACATGGTTTCATTTATTACCATTAAAACCGCATTCCTTTGATTTATTACGAATATGACAATAGTGCGCTTATAATTTTGACCCGACCCAAAGTCGTGTTTTCCGCGACTGCGGATGAAGACGTTTGCTTTTCAATTCCGCTTTCTACATCGTTTTCTATTCGCCTGGGACGTGTCTTTGAGCGCTTGTTTGACTGCTGAAACACAAGTGCTCGATCACTACGTTTGCTTTTTGAGTGCGTTTATAATTTTGACGCGCACTGTATGTCTAACACAAGTACTTGAGCACCACCAGAGTCCAGTCAATGGACGTTGGGCAGAACAAGTTCAATCGAAATGCACAGGCTCAAGTCGTATAGAAGTTTGATCTTTAATACACATAACGATAGGTTTCTATTGCTTGGTTCGACTGACTCAGTGCATCGTCTACATCCAAGACGGACAGACTGCGGAAACCTTCCCAAGACCAAGACCAGGGTTCAATTCGAAGATACATATATTAATACTACTGCTGTTTTACACGGGGTTGCTTGACGTCGAGGTTGCAGACGCCGGTGACTTATTGTCCAGAGGAGGCAGGTCGCGCATCCTCAGCACCGCTTCCTCCACCGAAATGGTCGGGTCGCCCGCCAGGATGCGCTTCAGCAAGTTTGTGGCTGCCAGCAAGTCGTACAGACGACTCTTAGCGTTGGCGATTCCGAAGCGCACCTCACGCACCGCCAGCTTCTCCTGCATGTCCGACAGCACCTGGATCGTCGTGGCGTCCATGTCGTTCATGTGGAACGTGTCCAGCACCACACCGCGGGTGGTGATGCCAAGTGTCTGCAAACGCGTCATCTCCAGCTCAATGAACTGCGCCACACGCTCGCAGTTGGCAAAGTACAGCGAGCTCTCCACGCGGACGACGATGACGTCCCCAGGTGGTTCGCCTCGGGGAAGTTCTCGCGGTCGACGAACTTGCCGTTGTCCAACTCGCCCAGAATCGCCACCGGCTGCACCTTCGACTTCCACATGAGGGCGAGGATCGAGCAGACGATGGAGGCGATCAGGCCGTTAAGCACACCCAGCCCCAGCGTGAGAGCAAACGACGCAGCCCACACGAAGAACTCGTCCCGCTTCACACGGTACAGCCACTTGGCCTCTCGGAACTCCACAAGTGACCAGCCAGCCACGATAATAATCGATGCGAGCGTGGCACGCGGCAGGTAGTACAGAGCGCCCGTCAGAGTATACAGCGCAAGCACCACAATAACGCACGTGATGATCGAAGCTAGCTGGGTGTGCGCGTTCTGCAGGTTCACAGCCGTACGGGACATACCGCCCGTGGGCGGCACGGCCTGGAAGAAGCCGCAGACAACGCTTGCAATACCGATGCCTGTCAGCTCCTGGTCCGTGTTAATGTCCTCACCACGCTGGATTGCAAGGCGCTTGGCCATCGCAATACTTGACAGGAACACAACCACCGACACCGTTGCAGAGTGGTAAAGGATCGTGCTAAAGCGGTCGCCGTCGATCAGGTGCGATGTGAATCCGTACCAGGGCACTTTCGGCTCCGGGAAGCCACCAGGAATCTCACCCGTCAACTTGAGGGACTCTGGTCCAAGATAATAGCCGACAATGCCACCAAACACGCACACTACCAGCGGCCCCAGGTCACACAGCGTGCGCATGAGGAAGATCGCTAGCAGTTCACCCTTAGATCTGGGCTGCTCCACAACGAGTCCGGCCTTGCCACTGTCCGCCTGCTCATCCTGCTGCGGCGTGCTCTGCGCCGAGTACGCAGCGTACTGCTGATCGGTAAGTGAAAAGCCGTGGCTGTGCGTCATTGCTCCGCCACGCCCGATTTCGGCATGGGCGTCGGAATGCGATACTCTCCTCTGTCTTGCCTTCCTGAACCAACGGTGTGTCGCCCTCGAAGAGCTGCATCAGCACGGGCGACGGGAAGAACTTCTTCTTGATCATCTTGACTGCGACCAGGTACGCAATGGACACAGCAGCAACCGCGAACGTGTTCAGGTTCGTCTTGTCTAGGTGCTTCAAGCACAAGTACACCGTTGCCAGCGGATAGTCCTGCGTGTCGAACTTGAGGCCCAAGGCGTTGCGGAACTGGGAGATCATGATGAGCAGGCCGCCAGCCGAGATGAAGCCGCCCATGACCGGGCGCGAGAAGAAGTCGGCGATCTGGCTCAGGTTCAGCACGCGAACGAGCAGCAGGATGCAGCCACTTAGGAAGGCCATCATGGTGGCCGTCGCCACGCGTTCGCTCGTCCTCAATGTTTTCCAGTGTGGAGCCCACAAGCAGCGACACCTCGGAGCCGCTGGCCACGGAAAGCACCGTGCTGGAGCCGAAGAGCGCGTAGATGAACGGCGCCATCGCGGCCGTGTACAGACCGTGGTGGGCCGGCACGTTCATGATGGTGGACAGCGACACCTCCTGCGGGATGAGCATCATGGCGACTGTGATGCCGGCCACGATGTCAAACTTGAGGTCGCGCTGCACGCTGTAGCTGGGCAGCCAGCGGACGATTGGCACGTAGTGCTGCACCTGTTGGCGCCACGTTTTCTTGGGCGGGGCAAATCGATCGCTCCCTGGAGGTTCTCTGTCATGATGCTGAGCGACGACATGACCGAGGATTTCTGACTTGCGGGGTTCGAGGAACAAACCGGAAATGCGGGATATCAACTTGCAAGCGATTAACGAGGCGGCTTTGTAGTCAACTGTATGTAGTCGGGGGAAGCTGGCACTTCCTGCAGGGTCTCGCCGATTGTATTGCGGTTGCTGGCTGTGGGGTAAAAGCAAAACTGAGGATCCAAACATGTATGCCAGCTAGCCGCTCCACTCGCCACCACCGCGGTCCAGGTGTTGGCATTCTGCTCAATTCACCACAACTTGTACCAGCTTGAGATGACTAATGTCTACCAGTGTTAGCTTAGCACTCGCTGGTCCACGGCATGGTGGCCCACCTCAACCACCTGTACACACTAACTATGTCGCGTGGTTATTGCGTTACCTCCATAACTATTACCAACGCTTACCGATTGCTATCTGGTCCACAGACTGTTCGACCCTTCACAAGAACTTATTAATAGTCAAGAGTGCTCCTGAGTTTTCTTGGACCCGCGACAAGCTCACCACAGCTGACATTGAAGATGAATCGGAGACAGCACTGTATTATGGTGTTCATTTTGCACGAGAGCGAGGTAATTTTGGCCCACGCCGTCTTGCAATACCAGATTTGCTGCTAGACCATTGCCGTCTGCGCTAAGGTTGTCGTGGCTCGATATCGTCTCTGCTTCCAAGCAATTATGGTGGACCTCGCACCATGATAGAGAGACTTAATGAAAGTTTACGAATGTCCACTGAGCGGTATCCTCGCTGCTCGCACGGTGCTGGTGACCACAACCTCACAACCCAGATAAGAAAACATACGCGCTGCTATTCTGGTTGATATTCCGAGTGCTTCACCGAGTGCTTGCGCTAACCATGTGGTCAATATATATCCATAGAATTTTTAACCCATTCAAACTTCCTAACCTGCAGTGAATAATCCTTAACAGTTTAGCTCTTGGCCCTTTCACGTAGAAACGTTTCGATTTCAGGGTATGCGGTGTTCTTATGTAAATACAACAACCATACAGTTTTCATGCTTGAGTGCAGCCCTCACAACTTCATTTCTGTTGCGACTAGCTGCAGCCACAATGCCCTTGTGCTTGACTTTTCTATGACAGATCTTTTAGCAAGCAGGAGGTTCACAACGTCGAGGTTTCCGTTCCGAACAACAGTCGTACAGTAAATGCCTTGTCGATCAACAAAGAAGTAATACGCCGCTCATCGTACAGGAACTTCAAATGTTCCAAGCCGAGCTTCGAAAGTCTCGCAGTACACATCAGATGAAATGCCATATTTCTTGTGCAGTTAACTTCAAGGTGCTGATACCGTCGTGAAATCCTTCGGAAGGCCATCCCTGACACGATTTATAGTGAGCTACACCGAGGGAGGCCGCAATGATTGAATCGGAAGGAATACTGTCTTTCTCGGACAAGACCCGCAAGATGTCGAAACTTCTTGTGGTTTCGAAGGCTCTGTTGATCGCTTGCGAATGCTTGCTATACAAATTGTATGCTACGGTATCCTAAGACTTGGAATGAGCTGCCCTCTCGAACGGCTCAGCGAATAACTTCGAAGAAACCAGTCCAATACCAAGAAAAAGTCAACGACTTCTTATCCACGGCACCCCATAATGGCAGCAAGCCATGCGTTGACATTTCTGTTGTTGCGCATGTAAGTCACAGCGTCCAATGTCCAAAACGAGCTGTAAATCGACGAACACGTTCACTTCGGAAGGTATCGCGAGGATACTGAAGTTTCTACTGGATTTGAATACAGTATGTTTGAGTGCAACCTGCGAGCTACATCCGAGAAGCGATGGCTTTGGGATGCCGTAAATTTACAGCTATGATTTACTAGCACTGTGTTAGAATGTCCACCACATATCGCGCGAGAGTGCATCTATTCCATGACGAATACCGGTATATTTTATACTGAGGGATGATGGATACCACGGTTTATACCGTGTAAACGATGGTAGCCATCCTCTCTCGCGTTAGCCGTTGATAATTTCATCACATCGAGGTGCCCATTTGCCACCGCCGCCTCAACAACGCGCCATGCTACATTGCATTTCTTGGTATTGATATATTCGTGTTTATCAACAGACAATGATCGGAGATACCGGTAGCAAGAATTCTACAACCTTGAGATGCCGATGGCCATTTCTGGCTGCTGCTTCAGCTGCAGCCTTCATAAGTTCCGACCTGTTGACGTCTACTTCGTACTCCTTTTAGCATCCATCCTCAGCAAGAAACCCCTCCTCATCCACGTCTGAGTGATGGTGATAACCAGTAGTCTCAGCTGCATCAAAAGGACTGCCGAAAAACCTCTGTATAATCTCTTTACCACAGGAATTGGCCCGTACTAGTACCCGCTACCTCCATCATAGCCTCCTCGGGTGTCATTGCCAACCTATGAATACTGTTCGTGCCGTGCTGCAGTCCAATAATGATGGCTGGAAAATGCACCCCGTAGCACTTTGTACGGGTCGTCAGCAACCTCTTCTGCTTTTTCGTGAGTCCTGGTATTAATATGCACCGTGTTGGTCCATGTCGCTGCTTTGGAGACAAGACATGCTTCGTCATATATTGGAAGCTGGTGTGCCGGATCACCGTAGACTCTTGGAGGCAACACCCGAGCTCGTGATCTTCTCAGTCTCACCGTCGCTCGTTGCGTCGTTCATTCTGCGCGGAAAATCTCAATACCGGTAGCTGGAGACGACATTGTAGACTCACTCCGCCGAAACCACCTGGTTGATTTTGTCAAACAAGTCGTGCTTCAGAGATTTGCCGTCGACGAAGACCCATCCGAGTCGGATGCTCTGCCATGGTCAACAATGCCAAATCGCGTCGTCAACGACTCCTACGTGTCCTTCTGCACTTGGATCTTGAGCTTGCGGGCACCACCACCGCTAGCAGTACAGTAATGCTCGGAATCATCAACTGCACCACCTCGTGCCCGATAATCGTGTCCAGGTGGTCGGCAGTCTCAAATCCACAAGACAACGCGCCCGGATCTGTCGGACTGGAATTCGCCCGACATCGACGCGTTTCATCGTGCTTCGCCCCTGACGTCACAGACGGTCATTGTCGACTGCTTCCCATCGTCCCGCTAGGAAGCTCAACCCCACCCGACACCTCTCGACCTTCGTGGCTGCAGTCCCTCCAGACACGCGCCCACTGAGAACGGTAAGAACGGAGACCTGCATTATGCGCTTCAATCTGATGAGCGTGAGGCCAGGAACGGTTGATGGTCGTTGAAGCTCATGATCACCTTGAAGTTAAACGATCCTTGCGTGTCTGCTCATGACGCAGGGCATTGCACCCTTCAACATGCTGGTCATTTCGCTTTTGGTATCGCAGAAAACAAGTCCCCAAGAGAAGAAGAAGAAGAACGAGATGGCAGTAGTGAGCTCTGTGTGCCAGCTCTCCTGCGCGTTGAAAGACTTAAACATTGGATCATTGCAACGCGGGACTTGCAAGGACCAAGAAAAACACGACGAGACGTTGAAAGCAGCGCACTTGCCGTCCAAGATTTTGGCATTGCCGCACGTCCTAAGCCGCATCGACGAGCTGCTCAAAACGCCTGAGGAGGCTTTGCTAGAGGCAGCCACAACCGGCCAAGTGGACTGGATCAAGAGGCTCCTCAAGAGATTTGAGTGCGACGTGTCGGACGCGACAATGATTGCTGCTGCCCATGGCCACCTCGAGATCGTGAGGCTGCTGCTGCCTGCGATCCTTCCAGAGAGAGAACAACAGAAGGCGACGTGGCGAGTGATCGACATGGCGGCAAGGAATGAGCACCTGGACGTGGTGAACTTTGCGTGGAAATACTTGAATGAGGTTGGCTACGGAGACTGGTTCGCGGCGGAGGAGTAGAGTCACAAGTACGTTGGTGGCAAACCGACGCACTGAATTTCGTGCGGGATGGCAGGGCAAGTTTTCGCTGGTGGAAGCCTGGGAGCGTTTGGGTCGATTGTTTTTGTGACGATGCAGTGACTTATGAAGCAGACAAGACGCAAACAGCAACCACACATCCCTTTGGTGGGCCAGGACGACATTGGAACGATGGAGCCAAATTGATGAACGGTGTGGATATGGGAAGATTCGTACTGTGGCGGTTTTCTCGGGCGGGTATCGATGCATTCAACACAAATGCCCGTGAAGATTCGTGCTGACTAACCAACGCCACCACAGATTAATCTGCTTTATTGTACAATGAGAATTGTATTGGAAGTGGTGTTTTTCGAGTCACTACTGTTTGCTTACCAACGGCTAGCGGGAACCCCCAAACGACTGTCCTACGATTGTTTGCCGACTGATTCGACAAAGCAGATAGACAAAGATCGAAGATATCCATAGTCATTAAGTGGACCTTTAGTTGAGGGGGATTCTCATTGACGCAGCTGAAGCTGCTGCGAGAAACGGCCATGTAGACGTAGAACAGTTGCTGCCCGAGCATGCTGTTTTATTGTTGATGAAAACTCGGCGGCATCAATGCAGACATATTTTGGCGCCATCTTGAGGTGACGAACGCATATTCTCAACTACACATTTAGCTGCTACCGGTTGTCATCCGCTGCAGCAGGTTCAAAATACTTGTGAGCGACAATGGTTCTTCTTCACCCGTGCCCCTGCAAAAGGTTAGCACTTTCCTTGAATGTGTCGTGCGAGGAATATTGCGCCATGTGTACCATGACCCCACCGCGCCAATATAACCGTTGCATGTCTGGTTGCAGTTGGCGCAGTGTCGATAACCTCGGCTGTCTGATAGATACCCCATAGAAACTTAGAGAAACTTCAAAGTATTTAAAGGACCTGAGGTCTCTCTCAGAAAAAGGGGGAAGGCTTCCAGAAGTTACGCCTCGAGGTTTGAAGAAAAATGCCGCCGAATGAGGCCCCTGTGGATAAAGTGAGAGCACCACTAACACGTTCTGTGATTGTGGAGCCGGGGGAAGCTCCTGTTGCGACAACAATTTCGCCACTTAATACAGAAGTAGCAGTACCGCCAAAAATGTTCACGGCTCCTCCAGACGCCTCGGTTCCGCCTTCCAGACTCAGTTCCGCCTCCACCCTTAATCGACACGTCACCACCGCTATTTCCTGAGCCGCCATTTAACTCCAGTAGTCCTTCAGCAGTACCTCCACTCACAGTGTTAATGTCGCCACCGTTCTGACCATTACCTGATCCACCGCGAATGTCCACAAAGTCACTTAGTGCCACTGCCAGCAAGTAAACTCAATATTCCACCACACTGCTGGCATGTCCACTGCTTCCACTGACCAGCTCCAACTTTCCACCTGACGCAGCGTTCCAACCCCCGACTTGAACCTTGATGACTCCTCCGACCCCAGCAGCCGATTCGATGGTCACACTGCCGGAGGATCCAGCAGTACCAGTCACTGTTCCCGACGCAGCAGAATCACTTTCACCACTAAATACCCGAAAGTTGCCGCCGGGGTCGGAACCGTCAGCACCGCCTGTGAGCTCTACGTTTCCACCAGCCTTTCCAGCCTTTCCACCTAAGATGGTCACCATACCACCAGTGCCAGCCACAGAGTTGTCGCTTTGGATGGAGCAGCCCGTTCTTGGATTGCTGGTCGAAAAAAACATCGGTAAACATTTTTGTCGCAAGCATTCCCCGAGGTTGCAGCCTCTCGCTTGCATCTGGATTAACCACCGCATTCTGTGCTCATCGTTTTAAGTTTCGCACGCAAAAACTTCTTCATCCTGCGGCGCCTTGTGGAATATAGCGCATTTTTTAGCACGCTTGCTGACCAGCTTGCACCGCCGCCCATAAACTTGACTACCTCGGTTTGATCATGCTGAGCTGCACTCATGAAAGCCTCATCCATGGCAGCTCGTGATATGCTTGGCTTGGAAAATAAAAATTGCACCACGTCGATATGCCCACCGTTAGCTGCATTTTTGAGCCCCTCGCAAATTATTCGCGACGAAATACGCTGCTCGTCGTATATACACTTCACCACCTTAGCGATACCCCTGCTTACAGCACTCGCGAAGGCCATCATAATGGCATCGCTCGATAAGCGGTGATCATTAAACAAGCACTCCACGATATCGACATATCCGTAGTTAGTTGCTTTCTTGAACGCCTTACTAATCACCTCCGACGATATGCTTTGGTCATCACACAAGGCCTTCACCACTACAGCGTTATCTCTGGCAATCGCAGTGTCAAAAGCCTGGATGATTAAAGTAGGCGTAGATAATTCAAGTTTAAAAAAGCTATTACTTCGGTGGAAAGCCGAGGATCGCCGTACATGCACTTTACAATGTCCACGTAGCGGCTTTTTGATGCGATCAAGAAAGCCTCGCCAATCTCATCTGATGTAATGCAGTCTTGTGCATACAAAAGCTTCACGGTGGTGATACAATTCTCGATCCGATGGTTGATATAGCCATTTGTAGACCCAGAACGAGCTGCAGTTAGGAAAGCCGACCTGATGGACGTGTCAGGAATGCGCCCCCTTTCGAAGAGGAATTTCACCACAGCAACGGAGCTCGCCTTTTTAAACGCTTTAGCGATAAGCCCTGGTGATGCTAGCCCTGTAGCGTAGAGGAACGATAATACGTCTGCCCAACCGTATCGAGCCGCCTTCACGAAAGCCTTGTCGAACGCCTCCGACGATACGCATCCGGTATCATACAAAAATTGAACGATGTCGGCGCGATTAGACTTCGCCGCCCTCACAACAGCCTCACTCACTAACTCAGTAGAATCGTATCCGGTGCTGTAGAGATACTTCACAGCATTTGTTCTTCCATCTCGAGCGAGGCGAGTGAACAGGTTTTCATCCATAAAGTACGGTGAGTAGAGCGTCTCTTTAAATCCTTCGTCCTGGCTGACCACCGCACAATCAAACGCTTCACCGACATCCCAATCGAATTGGTCAGAACTGAGCAGAAACTCCACCACCTGCACATGTCCACCGGAAATCGCACGTGACAGTGCCGGACATTTTTCCACGACGAGTCTCCCGTCTCCGCCGTCTCCGTCTCAATTTTTGCCGCCAACTTCACAACGTCAATGTGCCCGCTAGCTGCTCCTTCCTCTAGAGCTCTCCACGCCGCATAATTCCGTTCACCACCAGTAATGTCAATGTTCTGGAGCACCAGCCCCACAATAGCAACATGCCCTTGACTAGCAGCAGCTTCCACTGATCTCAGTAAAATCTCGGACCGTTGCGAATTCTCCTCAAAGGGGTCTCCAACCGCCAAAAGCAGCTTCACACACTCGAGATGGCCATTATCGGCGGCCGTGACGGCTGCGTCCGTAAACGTAGAATAGTAGACAAAATTGTCCAATAGTTTTTCCAACCACTTAACTTTTCCCGTCCTGGCCGCCTCCTTAACAGCTTCTTTTGGTGCCATTTTTGTTGTTGATCGTCTCTATGACGTGGGGCAGCGCGAGGATTTCGGGCGGGAAACGAGCGCCCTTGAACCTGTCTGAAACCTCCTTTTGACTAATTCGGTGGGATTTTTACATGATTTAGGGCGTGAAGAGTCTTCGTCAGGCTTGGGAGACGAGTGATGGCGCTTAATGTTCTTAGGGTGGTCGGGGAGGGAGTTTTCGCGGGGGTCGCTTGTGGTCTGCGGCGTGCTCCAACGTTCACCTGCAGCTCAGAAAAACTACATATAGGCAGGTTTTAGTTCCGATGTATTATGTTTTATTTGACAAATGTGGGCTGATGCGATGCAGTTTACTTTTCTCCTGATATCGTGGATTCGTAAGTGATGGTGTTCATGGAAGTCCTTGCCTCACGTTTGAAAATGGGCATCACGACTGCCTTGTTTCCACACCGGGCTGCCCTCACAAACGTCTCGCTGATATTTTCGGATGGAACCATTTTCTTAGCACAATAATTTCACGAAGTTGGAGCATTCCTCGCCATACCTGGAAGCATAGTGGTCGGTGGGTATGACGATTGCAGCTCTTCCAACAGCCTCCGTGGAAGGAGATTTTGCATGTATTTTCTCTTTCTCGAACATGAATTAAGACACAAACAGGTTTTGGGCTATTTCAAACCGCTACTTGTTGATTACTACGAAGGTTTCGAGTCTGATCGACCTGCGGCTTAGAATCTTTGCAGAAGGCGCTGAATGTAACACCACCAATATCATATAAAACTCGACAATACGACAGTCGCCATTGCCCGAAGCGTTTATAAATGCGCTATCAATAATTTGTCGTTTGTGTACTGTACCCGTTGCAGTACTATTATTTCACGACTTCGAAACTTTCCGAGGAAGTTCTTCACTCTTGTGCTCCGAGTAAACCTAGTAAATTATCCCTGTTGGTCAAGCACAAGCGCTTTTTAAAGGCGCCTACTGAGTCCCAACAGTATATTTTTCGAGCAGGAACGTAATAACGTTAGAGTGCCCGCCACTAACTGCACGGAGGCGAGTGTATCTTGACTTGAATATCGTTCAGCATTTTTTTGTCAATACTCCTATGTGGTACGGCAAATTGCACGACACTAAGATGCAACTGCCTGCGACTTCGTCAAGAACTTCGTTCGCCTGCTTCTTGTTTCTTGTGAGACCGCTTCTCAACGAGTTCAGGCAGTAGAATCTCCATGATGTTAAAGATAACCATTCGCGACAATTGTACCAGACACTCACAGTAACATGTCAATAAGTCTCTCCAACCGCTCTACCTGGTTGCTTTGCGCTGCGTCTAATACCTTACACATTGAAGTTTCATCGACTCGCTCTAAGACGTGCGGCAAAGCCATAATTTCGGCCCGGAAAATGCACGCCCTTCAGCCTTTTTACCCGGTACAATGAAGTGCATTTCACGTTTTCCATCGTCATTTAAGCCTCGTATCGCCTTGTTCGTCACTCAAATGAGCGTATAAAAATATTTGGAATCAGAGCCATATCGCATTCTCTTGGAATCTACCATTTCACACTTCAACTTGTTTCCCCTGGCCCACGACACGAGCAAATCTTTAAATGAAAATTATGAAAAGAACTTCGGTTTTTGTAGAACTTGCCTTGTAGAGTGCTTGTAGTTAATTAATAAAATAAATTCACGTATTACTCTGCTGGAGAAAAACTACATAAAGCTTCAACAATATCAGCACAGTCAGTTTCAACTACATTCATCCGTGATTATCGCTAAGAAAACGTTTGAGTCACTACTGTATTTACTGCTTCCTGTGCAGTCCATGGCTCTCACAAAACGCCTGGTTTGTCACCTCGGTAAATGTACCCTCCGCTGCACAAGTATTTGCTGATCACGTGAATTTCGTCAAGTAGACAAGTCTGCGCCATCAATAGCGCATTCATGCACTACAAGCGTGATGCAGAGCCAATATCTGCGCTAGCAGACATTCATCATTCGGTAGCTTTTATCGAGGAACAGAGCGGTTACCACTTTGAGTTTCTTGTTTAGCTCGGCCACCAAAGATTGAGAAAATTTCACTCTCAAATTCTTGTGCTGACGGCTCCTTGTTTTCCGCCAGATCCAGATCCAGTTTGGGTTGCACTGTAAGCCCTGCCAGGGCATCTCCGTCCGTTCGCACCTGAATTAATGTCGACCGATCCATCTGTAACGCGATCCAGTGCCTTGGGATCCATGGCAATAGTTCCCGTAAAAACAATCGTAAGAATCTTCTTGCCTACTAGTAGACTACTAGCTCAAATCGGTTGATGGTACAACCACTAGCGTCCATTGTGAACTGCACGCGTGAAAGTAACTGGTAACGCGTTGCACTCCACGTTTTATCTCGTTGTGTCGCAATAATCAGAAGCGTTTTTGACATTGTCTTCGAAGCTGTAAACTTCGACGCTTGCAGCCTCGAAGCAGGTGACGAGGCGTAACGCACGGTTAGCTTTGGCCAAAACCCGGGCCCGAATGCTGTCGTTCGAGCTCTCCGCTATCCTTTCCTGTTATTATCCGTTTTCGCGAGGTGACAGAGATTTTCTCGATCATGATGTGCTCAGGGTCAGGAGCGCATCATGGCCGCAAATTTTGTTTCGGGGAAATCTCGACCCATCGAGATTTCGCGTTCAGGCTGCGCGTATCACTTCGAATGCATACGCCAGTGCGGGCATGATACGCCTGAAAGGCGCGTTGGCAACCATGGTCGTATCCTGCTGACGACTTTCGTTAACGTTACCCGCGAGACAAGACAACAACAATTAAGAGCATCTCCTCGGGGTCTGCATACGAGTCTGAAAAACGTAATTGGCAGCAGGAGAGCACGACAGGTTTAACAAAACTCTGCAAAAGACAAGTGGCCAAGTGGGTCACTTGTCTTTTGCAGCACTTGAAGTGGCCAGCCATACTTTCGACGAACTGTATCACCCACGAAAAGAAACTCGGTGGAAAATCTCAGCGGCTAGTAGTCAGTCGAGCCGATCCCTTGTTAGCCACGTTGAAAGTCGTCATTGTAAGTAGTAGGGCGAGTCCAATCCAGAGCATCATCGCAGTCGTTCTTGCAACCAATGTCGCGCACAAATAAACATGGAGGACCTTGTCAGTCAAATCCAGCTGCATCGCTGCTACGACACATGCATCGACTTTAATCTCAAGCTTTTACAGCTTTTATTCGCTCTCTCCCGGCCATCAACTCCAGCTTGATGGTCGCAATGCAGGACCCGGGTCCTGTCAATCCCAAGTTGAAGTTGGTCGGGTCCGCAAGGGAACCACGACCAGCTCAGGATAAAATTCAGGTGACACTTC
Source organism: Phytophthora constricta (assembly GCA_011947335.1). NCBI lineage: Eukaryota > Oomycota > Peronosporomycetes > Peronosporales > Peronosporaceae > Phytophthora > Phytophthora constricta. Next base: position 110,473 of record JAAVTI010000627.1, on the reverse strand, counting down.
CAGGATTGCATTCCGTCCTGGAAGAAATTCCTTCCACGCATCTGGCTGTCGAAAAAGAGCAGCCGAGTCGCCCGTGGCAGCTAGTAAGAACTTCATTCGGAGACTTTCCGTCTGTAACACTGTTCTCAGTCCTGCCTCGACAACCACAATGGCGTCACTTGCAACTAGATTGATTTCGCACCGCCGATCTCTGTCGGACAACTGCAACCTCACAGAGTTCATGGAGAAACCGAAGTATCTGCTCCCGTTGGGCTCTGATGAAATTCTCACTTCGTCTCAACATGTGCTTGCTTTAGAGCACCGCTCCAAGTCCGAGAGCTTCATCTGCAGGGCGCAAGGCATCGTGTTCCCGGACACTCAAATTCAAAAGTGTCAGAGCCGTCGGGACGGTCTGGTAGAGCTGGCCAGTAATGCATCCAGCTCCCAGAGCAACGTACTACTCGCCAAGAAGGCGCTGCGATATCGCAAAGTGCTCGAGCTACGCCGGATTATCGAGTAACGAGACGATCTCCATTGCCATGCACTTGGATACCTGCTGGCTACTCTTGAGATGGAGGAATGGTGCTGCCCTGTTGGATTTGACGTGTGGCTTACAGTGACAAAACCAATGGACAGCACCGCAGTTGTTGTGTAGTTGAACTTTTTGTAGTACATCAATTAAATACAATCAAGATCGATCGCACCACGTCTGAGTCGGCAGCACAATCGGAGAATGTCAGGAAGAAACACAGCTTCGTCCGTTAAGTTATGCTCTATTTGGAGCAAATATGGCGAAGATCGACCACCGTAAATCTGCATATTTGTACGAATTCCTGCTGCGCTCGGAGCTTGAAGACTGTGTGGAATGCGGTTGGTTCTACACGACAAAGATATTGGAGTCTACCTTTCTGTCAGACACGTGCACAATATTCTCGAATCCCGATACGTTAATCGAGTGCGACTTGGTAAATCAGCGGATCTATACCTGGTAGCTTGTTGGTGCAGAAGCGTCATTACCTCGTATCTGCCACTTTCGATCGCTTCGTAATATACAGCAGATTGGTGGCAAAACTTCTTGACCTACCGATGTTTTTATTCCTTGCCGTGGTTAACAGTTTTGGCGATATCTTCGACCAACATGGATACCAAGGATAACATAATCGAAAATGGACTCAAAACTACTTGGCTTTGCCATGAGAGCAATGTTTTTTAAGCAAAAGATGTGAGAACGTTAACATTACCCCTCTCGGCGCTTGATGGTGCATGGGCGAACGTATCTAAGAAATTCACAGGATCTTGTGTAGAGCTTTCATTGCGTCTCCTTCAACACAGTCTACATATCTCTAAAAAGCCCGGTTGATAATCAAACTATGCTCCGCACTGATAGTGGTAGTCAGACTTGGATACAAGAGCCGTTTCATGAGAATATCGTCCAATGAACCGTGGTATGATTGATTGTCATTGGACAATATTCTTTGGAATCCAAGAGAGCTTACCCCAGCTATTTTGTTCCAAGCGATCTCTTGGATCCCCAGCGGTGTGCTCCACACCACAACTTCCAAGCCGATAGAAACAAGTGAAGCCAAGGAATGGAGGGGGCAACCGCGCCCAAGAGTTAAACGAGGGCCCTACACCTGGAACGGGATGGTACTATCGCTCTAAAGGGGGCGAAAATTGCTTCTCCAGCAACCCCGAGTCATGATGTAGGCGCGAAAGAGAGGGGGACAAACCGCGCTGGCAAGAAGAAGTCGATCTTTTGGGACAAGGATGCTGTGAGGGGGGCAAAACGTCTATCAGGGTCGTCCTGGACTGGTTGACCACTGAGGGGAACTACGATAAGTGGCGCGGGAGCGACTGCAACAACGGGAAACCCAAAGAGGCTCTGTTAAAAGAGGTTGTCAGGCGTCTGAAGGCTGCTGGCATTGTGCATCGAGACAATGCTGGCGTCCGCGAGAAAATCGGGCAATTAGAGGCTAAGTATCGCGAGGCGGAGGACTTTCTGGCTTGTACCGGCGCTGGTATATCCGACGAGCCTCGGCGATTCTCCGCCGCTGTCCGTATCACTACGAACTACAAGACGTGATGATAGATCGCCCGTCAGCTCGACCTGATGCTACGTCGGACGAGCTGGATGCTGCTGACGGAGCTACCCCAGAGGAGAAGATGAGGGGGAAACGTCCGCTGGTGTTGGTGGACAAACCTTCGGAAGACCAACAAAGAACGCGGCAGAAGCTAGATCCCGTCGAAGCGCTGCTAACGCAGCGAACAAAGACATTTTTAGCTCGAGAATCGCAGCGCAAGGTTCAGCTGGACTTTCACAAGCACGCTGACTGTCTTGTACGACGGCACCAACACGTTGGACGGCTGGTATGCTGAGTCACCGAGAAGGTACTCATTTTTATCAAAATGCTGCGCTTTGTTCAGAGCAACTCTGCTGTTCCTCAACACGCGGTTGTCGTGGCTGGAACCCGGCCAGCCGATGTTAGCGTAGCGAATTCTGCACAAGTCGTCGCAAATGACCAACCCGTTGATGGCATACGACGCCTTTCGCGAGAAGTAGTCCTCGTCGTGATGCTGGGGACGAGTAACCAGTGGAAAGAGCGTGCCGTCAATAAGTCCAATGCACCTCGGAAATTGCGATACATCCTCAATCCTGGCCGATATCTCGCGCCTCTCCCGAGCTTCAGTCCATCAAATCACCTTGCTCTTGAAGCTGTCAAGCGCGCGTACTACACGTTTGGCGAGCAAGTATTCAGGTGTCCGTGTCCCAACCGATAGAAATCAGCACTCCGACCGTGGCTATCCGTAGATCCCAACAGTTTCAACAGCGACATCACGTGAAGCTCCACCCCCAGCTTTTCCTGTTTGCCTGGTACATCTCGAAAAACCTCATGACCGGCAAGCAATTTGCACACCGCCAGAAAGTAGCGTCTACCCATTCGAAAATTCAATCGGAACTCCTTCTCAACCATGCGATTCATGTAGTACTCCACACGAGACCCCGGACGCTTGACGCGTACCCGAGGAGATAAATACCGCTTTGACTGAAGCACGAAGTATAGCGTTACCAACTCTTCATCTTCCTCTTCATCACCAGATTCAGCATCGTCTGCTGTCATAGCTAGCTTGCTCTCCCACACTTCTCGAAGTGCAGCGAGTACTCTCGACTTCGTACTCACAGTCGGCATTGCCACCAGTGCTGGTGGTAGTCCTGCTCCTGGTGGTCGCAGCCTCCTTGCTGCTCCTGGTGGTCGCAGCCTCCTAGCCGCTCCTGGTGGTCGCGGTCTCCTAGCTGCTCCTGGTGGTCGCGGTCACCTTGCTGCTCCTGGTGGTCGCGGCCTCCTAGCTGCTCCTGGTGGTCGCGGCCTCCTTGCTGCTCCTAGTGGTCGTGGTGGCCTTACTGCTGATGTGGCCGGCCCACAAACGGTCTCTTGAACTCCCTTCTACAAAAGGTTGTCAGAGATGGTGGCATTTCATTGGATAAAACTTTCTTTTGGAAAAGCCTTTTGTATCCAAGTCTGACTACCACTGATGTAATATAAGCAATGATCTCTACATGACATGTACATGCTCGTCATAGGACATAACGAGCAACGCTGTTGAGAGTGAGTACGCCCCAAATCTCCCAGAAATGTTACGACTTCTGCATGTACATTACACACTTCGACCCCTTACTAACTGGCTCAAGGGTATACAACTGATGTGGTACATGTACTTAATCTGTGCGTCAATTTCTAGCGAACATCATGAACAAAGATCCATTTTGATCTCCTCCTTCCTCTATAGCAAACTCTGAATAGTTCCCGAAGAGTAATTTCGCGATGGCGTGCACCACTTGCTTAAACGCGTCGAGAAGATGTCAGGCAAAGCGCCAAGGATCAACCATGTTAAAGGGTTTGAGGGTTTTGTGTGTGAAATGGCCAGCTTGCGATACCAGGAACGAAAAATTAAGCTTGGTGCAGATTCAACATAGGATTTTGGCTCAAGGCTTCCTCTCTCGTCGAAGGAATTAAGTTTTACAACAACGCACGTTCACAGTCTCTAGATCACCTTTTCAGTTGTTTTGGTATTCGAATAATTTAAGCTCAGGAACAAGAAGCCTTAAAGTACCAAGCTATTAACCTAAAATCCATCCAAGAAGCTTTGTACCCATTGCAACTGTCCTGTACTCGACTATTGCCTGCTCCAGCATCACTACTGCGCTCGGGAATTTTACAAATGCCCAGAGCTTTCATTACTTCTTGAGCGAGAAGCGTCATGTACAGTACTTCTGTTGGCAAATTCTGCTAATGCTGTAATTCCGGCATCGCTATTGTAATGGCAGAAAATGATGATACCTCAAAAGGATGTGTTTTTATGGGCTCAATTTTGAAAAACCTGGTAGTAGTTAGTTAGATATATGGTATGGTAAAACTGCGCATTTTACGCATGAATCTGTCGTTAAAACAGCCGGATTCGCAGCCGGTTTTGCGCTACAGGCGCTGCAAAAGGTGTTCCGAGCGCTACATTTCTCGGGGAAACGGGTTATTGAAATGAGAAGCACTATTGGTCGAGCGGGCAAAACAGATGTGATAGTGAAATTTACGAAGAAGATCACATTTTCATTAATGTTTTGAAATTGAATTATAGAGGGTTTTCATTGTTGATATCGGGGCCATCCTCATCATCTTTAGCACACAATATTTTTTTATAGAGTTAGTCAAAATGGTCGTTAGCGCGAAGTTAACCCTAGGAAGGCAAGAAGGACGCTCGAACCTGGCCAAAAATGGTATGTGTATCCTGCTTCCGAGCCGCCAACAAGCGCTGTATGGTGCTCTCACCAAAGCCTGTCGCTTCGTGAGTCCGTTTACGGGACGAGCGGCCGTTACTTCGACCTGGTTTGGCCTCCTCGACGAAATAATCATTTACTCTCATGACTAGGGTTTTCTCGTTCGGACTGAGTTGCCGCCTAGATGGCGACACGATGGTGCTGCTGTGAACCCGCGAAGCCGCTGGCGCCGACAATTAGGAAATGGATATTCGCTTTCGTTTGAGGTGCGTCTGGGTCTCGTTAGAGCATTACTTTTAGCAACCGCTATGAGTTTTGGGTGTCTTTCTATTTACGGCCGCCGAGGTTTCATCATTTTCAGTCAGTGCAACAGTGGTAATCCGGTAAGGGCAAAAAAAAAAAAGGGTAGGATTTGAAATCGGATCTGCGACATTCGGTTAGAAATTTAATTTCCTGACGAGATTAGTCGCTATTTCAACAAAACTGAATTTTTTAAAGGGGTGGCACTCGTCGATTGGACACGTGGAGCTCGCATTGGGAAGAACATAGGCGTTATGGCGGGAGGAAGAAGGGTGCGGGTTGGCTGGAGAGGCTTGAATGTGTGTCCGAGGTGTTTAGCGTCGAGTGATGTGTTGTACGTTGTGGAATTCATCTTGAGCTTTTTGCAGCCGACGCAGAAAGCTACACGCGTGGCTCTGGCGTTTGGCGCAGAGCTCGTTGCAACCAGGTCCGTGCTTGCCGACCTGGTCCAGATGCAGAGCTCCGGTCAGTACACGCGAAAAGGTGAAGACTTTGCCAACTCGTTCCATCCCTCCGCCTGCGCTACCAACGGATGTGCATTGGCTTCGTTGGCAACAACAGTGATGCAGGTCTTCTAAGTGCTTCACAGGAGCCGATATCAATACAGACCTACCCCTCAGTATGTCCTCCACCAGTTTTTAATATCCTGTCATATCTGTTCATTCAGACCTTTGCTCTTCATAAATAAATCGATACATGATGAGATCTTGACAACTTATATCCTTGCTAATCGCGCTGAATTGCCCGAGGGGCATACCGACGGGTACGCTCGTATAGCATTGCGTCGTAAAGGTGTTGAGTGCAGACAACATCTCTAGAATTGAAACGTAAAGATTGTTTACTACCCGCGCGCCGTCATATTCGAAGCCGCTAGCGAAGATAAAGTTCCTCAAAACCATATGACACCCCAACTACAGTTACGCACAGAATAGAAGACCTTTTCCGGTATCAGCATCATCAGCCACTTCTGTTAGCCAAAATCAACCACGTTGTCTCCTGTGCCCGAATATTAATGTGAAGTTGATTAAAGACAAGGAAATAGAAACTTTCCGATGGATTTTTGGGGCAAAGTAATTTTTCAAGAAGAAGCTATGAGATCAAGACAGGAGTTTCAAAACCAACTTCAGGTCTGACCAGAAGCAAACGTCTTCAAATAGCTGAGAGAGTTTGAGCTGATAGGTAGCATGATCATTCTAAAAGTTCTCCACAGCAGTCAAGCAGCCTCCTTGACCCCGCCACACCACTTCCTTACTTGCGCAAACCCAGCAATTCTAGCTGCGATGGCACCGATAATACACCATTTATTTGTAGTTCTGCCGAGGAAAGCAGTACGCCCCCAAGAGTTCGACTGAAAAATAAAAACACTGAGAATGTACTGGCGCAGAATCCAGATAAGGTGGCCAGACAGGTAATTAATTGAAGAAGCTTAGTATTCTTCGCAACTATCCTGTACCCAAATATTGCTTCCTCCGGACTCGCTACCACGCTCAGGAATTTAGATGCCCAGGGCTTTCATTACTTCTTGAGCGAGAAGCAACATGTGCAGTATGTGTTAAGGTTAACGAAACTGAACCATATTGTCTCCCATGCCTGAATATTAATGTGATGTAGGTTACAGACAAGAGAAAATATATACACTAGAAACGTACTGGCGCCGGTATCCAGATAAGGTGGTCAGACAATAAAGTATTTCATTCACATCCAAGGAGCTTTCGTTGAGTTATGCCGGGTCCAGCATACGTAAATGAACTGCAGTGCCTCCAGAAAATAACTTTTGAGCTCCACCCGCCGGGAACATAGCACAAAAATATTCGCAACCCCGTTCTGTGCGCGTGCAGTACATGATAGTCGGTCGGCATAATGAAAAATGGAAATGGGCAAGTGGAAAGCTTAGCAGGTCATAGTTCCTGATCGCGTCTTGATCTTAGGTTTTGCCATGACACGTCACTTCATACATATGCAGCCAAACAATCAATGGAAACACCCACAATAACTACAGCTCTCGTTCACAACAAACACAACGTCAAATCCTGGGCTTGATAGGGAACATCCGGTTGTCCACGAACCTGATCGTGACCTCATCGCCCCGTAGTCCGAGATGTCCAACAATCGTGTACGAGTGGGGAAATTATTACATGTTTTCTTACGCGGGTGGGGAGTGGCGGCATCCCCAACTTGATCCTATGCTGCTTGCCCGCGGTTGAAAATATTGCTCCGGCGGAAATCCAGCTACAAGCCACTTAACACATCAGTTTCGACAGCCCCGCTGATCCTTGGGATCTCAGCACAGGGTATTCCTCGAATGCACAGCCATCGACCCATGACTTTTATCGCCAAACAATCTGCACCAGCATTTAAGAGCGCTGTTGCCCCCAATTAAAACCGAATGCGTAGAAATCGGTCAGGATATGCGCTGCATTTTCGGGCTGCCGCGTTGATTATTTTAGGGGAGTGGTTAGTGTGCCCATCTGGAGCTGGCTTTTAGGCAGTCCCGTTTGTGTCTAAACCTACACGCAACCTACCTCGTCGGTACGTTCATCCGAACGGCGTATAACGTATACCCCCTCAGCCAACTGCCAATCATTCCGCTTTTGAAATCAATCGTGGAGGAAGCGGCAGCGAACAATGGAAGTTCGCCGGAGGTCGGCTTAGAAGCGCTGCCACAACGTGACGGCAAGCGAGGCAAGCGACGAAAGCGCAGAGGGTAGCCAGCACGGGCAACGCATCGATTGTGGGGTCAATAGCGACGGCGAAGACAGCTGGGCGCTTCCATCCAAAGGCTCGGGCGCGAATTCGTGCTCCCACTCGGACTCATTCAGCCCGTTTGAGGTGGCTAGTGACACTGGGAGCGCATCGACTCACCAGGGTGTCTTGACGCTGCGAACAGAGGATGTGGTCACCCCTCCCTTCGGTGAGACGCAATTCAGCTCGTGGGAGGCCCTTTACGCGTATCTGAACGAGTGCATGGCGCAAACATATCAGGTCGGTTCAGTTATGCGTCAGTCCGCTGCGCTTATTTCGCACACTTACTCATACGTGCAACAGACCTATCGCGTTCGCACCAACAACAAGATGGAGGAGCGCAACAAGAAGATCAGGGCCTCGCTGTCGGCTGAAACCCTCATACTCGAGGATTGGGGATCTACAACAAGCCTCTGGTATGCACACATGCAAGCACATTTAAGTGATGTGGCAAGGGCAAGCGACCGCACAAAGAGGCCCACGACACAAAGTGCAATGCTCAGGTGTGTTCCCTCGTGTGCCAGATGGGCTTGTATGGGCTCAGATGGGCACTGCCACACTCAACTGGTTGCAGATGGGCAGTGTCTAATACTAACTACATGTACATTTACCTGCTTTCATCGTCAGATAAACGCATGCGTCCGCGTAGTCAAGGGCAGCACCGATGATCCCGTCTTTGCAGTGTCCATCACAAGCGCCAAGCTGCGACACAACCATCCTCTCGACAAGATCAACTACGAACAGTATGCGTCTGTCCGAACGGCAATATCCCCACACGTGACTGAGACGGTCAATGAGCTGCGAAAGGCCGGAGCAAATAAGAAGAGTATCCTGAAATATATATTGGATCACTCAGATTGCAGTATGAGCATCCGAGACGTGCACAACCTCACGGGGAAATTGAAGGAGCGAGAATAAGAGCAGAATACAAGCGCGAAACGACTGAAGACATGGATGATCAAGTTCAGTGAGGAGCCCAAATGTTGGTCGGATATTTGTAGAGCCACAAACCGAATAGGTATGAGAGCTGACAGCCCTTGTTGCGAACATATGGATTACCAATTTAATCTTTGTGTTCGTCGTACTTTTGCGTAGAAAATTGCCCCATGGATAACTCCAGACCAAGCACATGCGAGCAGTGTTCGACCGCTTCCCCGAGGTGGTGATGATCGTGTCAGAAGATGCAGCTACGCAGTATCGGCTGATTGTGTACGCCAAGACTGAGCGCGAGTTCTTAAAGCATCGGAGCTACATGCGGCACAAAATGTCAATCGGCTCACGTCCGACCAATGTAGCAATCGATCCTCGTGATGTGAGTACAGATGGGCAAACACCCACCAGTAGGTAGTCCGTCTCGACTGGATGGTAACGGGTCCGTCCTAGCCCCTCTCGACAATACTGACATGCCTCCGTTCGTGATCTACTTCCAGAAGAACTGGGGTTCGTGCACGTCCCAGTGACGCGCGTGCCAGCGACAAAGTGCGGTCATGCTCGGCAACAACACGAACAATCGACTCGAATTCTCGTGGAAGCAACTGAAGGACTCGATGAGTTCATTCATAGGGCTGGACGAATGTGTGGCTAATAGCATATGTTACCAAAGCCGCGAGGAGATGATGTTCGCTAGTCGCGTCCACAAGGTTGGGAGTGTACACAACGTATGGCCGAGAAATGACGCTCGTGCTGGACTTGGTGAGCGAGCACGCATGTGAACTGATTTATGACCAGTACATGTACGCTACTAGTGACCGCGCGAAGTACGGGTACTACGCGGCAGTGCCCGGGATCTACTTCATCAAGAACGAAGTGGACGACGACGAGGCATTAGATGAGCCATCTGCGGAGTATTCCGTGAGCGAGCAGAACTGGCAGTGCTCATGCCTGTTCATGACGACGCGCCTGCTCTCCTGTCGACACGTATTTTATTTACGAAAGGCGATACAAATGGAGGTCGTGATCCCAACCCAGCTCCTACCTTCTAGGTGGCTGCTGTCATCCCTCCGTTCCAATACACGCTTGGTGAACCTGCCGTGTAAGTCGTTCTGTGTTAAAACGAATTTCAAGAACAGAACAGACCTTAGGATGCAAATCGGAAGTACCGCGAAGCTCAGCAATTCGCAAGCATGATCCGCGCGACGATGAGTGGCATGGGCATGAGAGAGATCCGAGCAGCGCTGCAAGCCCTGGAACAAGTCGCTCTGCTGTTCAAGCACGGAGAGATTGAGCAGGTGACAAAACTTACTCAAAGTTCGCTTCATACGGATTCGTCTACAGCTCCTGCAATTTCTGGTCGCGTACATTATGCAGATGATGACAGCAACGAGCATCACAGTGAGGATCCCGGTGATGTGTCCGACAGTGCAGCGTACGAGTTTAACCGTGCAGAGACGGAATCAATAGACGAGCAGCCTTCAATCCTGGGTCCTGGCGTGCCGACACCAGAGCTGTCACCAACCTAGATCGACCCCATTGCTACTCAAGAGCTGCCCGCTGAATCGCCCGAGTTGTCTGTACCTTCAACTGACCCTGCAGCGTCCGGACCTTCCATCAGCAGGTGCTTCCGCTGACATCCCGTTACCAGCTGAGGTGGTGACGCAACCAGCTGAGGTGGGCAAGCTACCAACTGATGCGCAAAGTCGGCGTCTGCGACTTTTCATGCTAATGAGGACGATGACTTTGAGATAGCGTCACCTCCGAGAGCACGAGGACGGCCGAAGGCCAAGCCGAACTCCCCAAAGCGAAGCGAAACCTGTCGATCGCGATGACCCAAGAAGACCCGGAGATGTACAACGCCAACATGTCGCTAGCTACCATCGCAGACATGATAACAGCGGAGATGACCTACCCGTCGTCGGCTGCTACACTCACGCGGTTCAAGGTGCTCGTGTTTGAGAAGAAGATGAAGCCTCCAATCGCCCGCGAGGTCTCAAAGCTCCCGCCGAACAAACTTCTTATACATCCTGATGAGATCGTTCAGATCTTACCCAAGAATGTCATTCGGAGATGTGACGATAAGACGACGGCCCTACAAAGGACTCGTCGTGGTTTAGCAGAGCAGGACGTGGCCGTAGAGATTGACGGCATCGGTGTGTTCAGAACCGCCACCTTAGCCACCATGAAGGACTTCCATCGCTCGATCGCTTCGATCACCGTCGTCGAAAGGGCAGTTAAGTGGGTTGATGCAGTTGACGTACACATTGCTGTTTTCCCGCAACTCCAAGTTCAAGAGGTTACAGAAATAGCTGCCAAGCTGCTAAAGATCAAGCTCCTGTCAAACGAGGTAAGCGTATCCACCATTTCAGTAAACAAAAAAACGCTACTAACCTCTGCATTATATGGTTTCAGATGGAAGTACAAGATCAAGCCGCAAAGGGATGCGTCAGCGATGCCACGATAAGTACAGTAGCGAGCAAGCTATTTGGAGTCAATCCAGGGATATTCCTCGTCAACCCCACGTGATTACAGTGGGCAGTGATCGGGAATGAAGCGTCTCTACGGACAAGAGCGCACTGTCAGAGGTCTGGTGTGTCTCATTTTGTACGAGTACTCAGCGCATGGTAGAAAAGGAAGGCTCTGCTTTCCGGATAGGTCATATACTTCGAGCACTCATCACATGATTGCAGAGTCTGGCTCTCAAGTAGATGGGCTCAGGTGTGAACCAGATGGGCATCGATTGGTGACAGTACAAGCCCACTTGGGCACAGATGGGTACGATAGCCTTGTCACATTTTCCCCAGATGGGCATAGTAACACGTGCCTTATTTTAGCCAGTTCCTTCGCTGAAATACCTATTCCAGTGGCAGTCGACAAGGCCGGTTCCTCTGGCGTAGTCCCGAATGCTTTCGCACCTTTGAAAACCCACCGCACTGCTAGCACGGTGCAGACGTGCGCATTGCCAGTCTTTTCGTGGTATCGGACCTCCTCTCGACCATACTGGTTCGTTTTTGGCCCATAAGAGTTGAATCCCGACGCGCTCGGGTTGTCGTGGCTTGCACAGATGCTCATCAGCATCGTAAAACGAAATACCACTTTGCTTCAGTACATAAGCGTGGTGCTGGTGTCCGATGTAGAGATACTCAGACCTACGCAACAGAAAATATAACCAAGTATCAGCTCACCCGACAACAAGCGATCGCGCGCGTGCTTGAGGTTCAAATTGTTCGCAATCACGCAAAGAAGTTGAACCGAACGCGGGTGCTGCTTTGTTACCGGGGATGTAAATCGTCAAATCCCTCGGAGGAGGATGGCATGGCTCGCGTCGACACCGGGGTCGTACCCCACATTGTGGCGGTGATACCACCTGATAGCGCACAATTTGGTGCAGATTGAAGAGTATGTGTTGCCGGTCCCAGCTTTATTCATGCCGAAACGCCATAGCAATATGGCGAAAGCACCAGTTGTGCTGCGTTTGCGTATAACTCGATTTGTGACAGCCAATGCGAACACGACATTCGTTCGCACCACGTTGTCCATGGTTTCCAGTAGCGTTGGTAGTGTTAATGCGATGAGTCTGCAAGGGCGCCTGCACGCAAAATTGTGCCCAAACTTGCGAGAGATTCCTTGAGCTGCTCGGAAGCTCCACCTGCGACCACCCAGACGATAGATTAGAAAATGTTAAACGATGCTGCGCAGATTGCCACACCCTTGAACCAGTGTCGGCCATAGTATTTTTAGCTCCAGGAATATGAGCTCGGACGCGAAAAATGAATATTTGACTCCCAACAGGCCAAGAATTCCTAAGAGCCTTTGCACGCCCTGGCTTCGACTTGATCGACGATTGTACCACGAAATTGCCGAAGCGTTATCGATCCAGACGCGTACATGACGAAGTTTGTTCAGTGAAAGGCCTGACTAAAACTTCCCCCAGACGAGAGCGGCAAAACGGTGCTCATCAGCTCCCGCAGATTAATGTTGTAATCACCTTGACCCATCGATTGAAAAAGTTCGTTGTTTGCCAATTCTTGCTGATTAAATTGAACCGGTATATTCCCGGCGTGCTAAGAAAAGCGCGCACAAACCAAAATCAAGGCATCCCTGTATATCTCGTAGTCAATCGGCTGTCTACCTGAAAACCGTGATAAATGTACTGAATTGAGCTCCGCCGTGAGTATTATAGAACAAAACCATAAGAGATCATCACGCGCGGCTGGCGTGACTGAAATCGATCCTTACCTTTTGATCCCCAAAGCAAAGCCGATCATTGCTGATAGAATGGTTTTGTTGACGGAATGTATGTCACTACATGGCGAAGGCTACCCAAGAGTTTTCGAATAGTCTGCCGCATAGTTGAAACTTGACCCAGTATGTCATCGAAACGGGATAGTGCCTTCAAATGTTATCTGATGGTACCGAGACTGTTGAAAGAGGGATGTTTTACATTAGGCCGAGCATTTTACCTTCACTTTCCCACAACGTATATTTTTCTTCATTACAGCATCGGGACCGAGTATTGTTGTTATGGATGTGCGGAGGCCAGGTTGGCTTCGGCCAGCCGCGAACCGATATCAGGTTCAATGAGATTATGATCATTGCGCCGCGTTTTGGCGTCGAAATTGTCTGCACCTTCTTGAGGCTGAAGGCACCACTAAGGGGACGAGTAAGTATACAAATGACTTATTCCTGCACCGGCTGTCGAGTAGTTTTGAGGTGAAAGTTTCCAACCAAAGGGATAGCTTAGATCGATAGCTAATATTCCCGATTCGGGGATCGTATCCGCGGAAGACACAGGTAGTGGGTCACTTAAGGACATCTTACAAATATTAAGCAATACCATGTCACATGAAAAAAAGTCAGCCATGTTTCAGGTCACTTAAAACATATTGAGAGTTTGCATGGGCAGATCACACCAAACATGATCCGGTTAGCCAGGCATCAGCGTCGAAGTCTTCGCTACTCATTCGAGCTAAGTCGTCCTGACGTCTTATCTTTGCGTATTTCCGAAAGATTACTGGTGTCTGGTGGCGTGGCCTGTCGTCTAGAGCCATGATGGCTCGCTGCAGATTCAAGTGGTCTGGACACTTTTGTATTCGCCTTGAATGCTGCGATTTCTTTGCGAAGGCGTACTGCTTCTTTCATTTGGCTGCAGCCTTACATTCTTTGAATTTAGCATGTCTTCGTATCTGAGCAGCTTGCCCCGGAGACAGTTTCGTCCACGAAGAACCCTTTAGGTCGCTGTTGTGGCTTCGGTGCAATGATCTGTTTCAGGGACAGATTAACAACATTCAATGCGTCGAGATCGACACAACGCCGCTTGAGAGCTGCTTGCGTGCGCTCATCCACTGGTTTATCATCGAACAGTGTGACCCGACAGCGTGATGGCGCAGTGTAATCGGCTTTGTAGATGGCTTGTTCCCAACTATCTTCTATAGCATCGTCTCCAAAGACAATAAGAATGTGCCTGTGTCACGAAATTCGCGTCATATATTTTTGGTACAGAACGCCCTCGCGAATGGTAAGCGATTCATCGCTCCAACGTCATCTTTGATCGTAAGCGCACCACCGTTGTTCAACGGATATCGTTGCACTTGTTGTTCAAATATAGCTTTGAAAGGCTGGTACACACACCAACATCGAGTGGTTGCAAAACGTGCGATGTATGGACTGGCAACACAAAAAGATGCACACCGTGTTTGTTGCCATGCGCAACAGTAGCCACCGAAATGTGAGCGAAATGGCCGTCCAAAATAAGCAGCGTGGTCGATCTGGAGGTAGCAGGTCAATGAACCACTTGAACCATAGCAGGAACAACCGAGTATTGATGTTAGAAGATTCGGTAACTGCGCATGTGGCCCCATCAGGAGTATGTTCCATCCATTCCATTTTGCGGCGCCCACCAGCGTAAATATACATGGGCAGAATACGAGACCCCACTGCGCTTATGCACCCCATGATGTTGATATTCTTCCTGCATAAGATCGCTGGAGATTTGCTGCCATGCCTTTCGGGCAAACCACGCGTTCGTTGCAGGTCCCCTGAGCAGAGACACCAGTCTCGTCACAGTTCCAGATATGTGCTGGATTGTTGTCCAAGCCAAGCTCATTGATCGCTTTCTTAAGGTTGTTGAAGTAGTACGTCACATTTGCCTCGGTTGAACCCTCCGCACGCATTACGTCCAAGATGCGGCCTTTGCGGTAAGACACGACGCTCTTGTTCTTCTTTATCCAGCGTTGAACCCACATTAAGTTCGGAAAGTTGTCAGGAACAGGCTTGATGCACGTTTTCTTCGCGGACTTGCGGACGAGATCACGAAACTCGGAGGTTCCAATCGAACGCCCATGAGACGACCGGTAGTGTCTCGCTTCAAGGAGACCTACTTCGGCGCCTTTGCTGATGTACACCAACTGTGGGCCTCTTCGGCAAACAATAGGCACGTATCCTCGTACACGGCATCCAAGCGACTCTCGCCCAAGCTTGAACCTCTTCGCACCTTCTCGAATTGACATTCCTCCCTCAACTGAGGCTATAGCAGCGTTGTATCGCTCCGCTGTAGACGCTATAGTCGAAGTTACTGGTGATGGCGTACCAGCTGTTTTGTAGTGGAGGGCGGACGAAAATTGGGTTGGTGGCGGACCTTCGAGCTGTGGAGAGGTTTGAAGAATGATCCTGAGGTGGTTGAGCACCGCTCCAAACAAACCACGAGAGTCTCCTCTTGACGTATATACCAGCGGCATAGCTGTACTACAAAAAGTAAGAGAGTTATTGCAGTTGAAGTCAAAGATTCAATATTTCGCCTTAACCTTAAAACTCTATGTTTTGGACTTTGGCCTGGAATACGTCTTGACTGAAGACCTGTCCAGCCCGGATACCTGCAAAGCGTCCAACATAATCAGCATTGGCAGCAATATGCCGGAAGGCGCCTGCCACATCCCCGACATTAATTTGGTGATACCAGAAAATTGTGCCCCCACTTCCAAAATTCGGGCAGCGAGCTCTCGGGGCCCATCATAAGTGACGATCACAGATTCATCGTCGACGGTGTTCTCATTCACTGAACACCCTTCTGGGTAAGAAAGATCGTGGATTACACGAACATCTTCCGACAGAGGAGCAGCTCCTTTCTGCACACCTCCAAAAGGACTGCATGTAATGTTTTCCAGTGATGATAGCAAATCAATATCAAGCACTAAGTACTGTCCTGCATCTTGACCTTTCCGGATTTGCTTCACCAGCAAATTCAGAGCTAACTTAGATGAAGTATGGTTTTCGGGAGACTTGTCCAAAACTTGAAATGGTTTGCGCCACTGTGAGTGGACACCATGGCGAACAACGTCTCCCCATCCCCGACGATACTTGTACGACGACCAGGTTGGTGTATTTGGTGGAATCTCCAGAGCTTTATTCGGCCGCCAATCATGTTCAGACTCACCACGAAGCAAACGAACGAACTAGGGTAGTTGCATTCGAGTTTTCCTAATGAAATTTGAGTAGACACGCTGCTTTTCTGAATCAATCTAGTGCTTCGGTAGACCATCCACATGCGTAGAAGGCGCCGATGGTACTGGCAATGACAGACTGACATCTGACAAAGCAACGCGAAGTCCGGATTCAGTTTGTTCTCGATTATGCGAGAGTAGACGATGCCGAACTGACAGTGCCTGTGAATACGCTCTCTGTTCGCGCTGTATGAATTGAAAGAGGTCCTGGACCATGGGGCCGCCTTCATTGCCGCTGCAGCTGGAACTATCATACCCTACAACGCCATTTGCATGGCTGGAAGGGAGTGCTGAATTGGAGTTGTGTATTTCATGCCACAATCAAGAATATCTGAATCATGAGATATATGTTTACCTGCGCAGCGATCTGCTGGCCCTGCGGCTGCGACCCACCCTGATTTATAGTCATGGGGTTGGATATATCTTGTGCCAATGGGGTTAGACACCTCTCTTCTGGACTTAATCTTCTTACAGCAGGAACTCATAACATCGTGATCGTGACTGCAATTTGCGTTTTCATTTGCCATTTTGGCTAAAGTATGAACAGGCGAATCTGGTGGCTTTCTTCGCTGCCTAGGTGTGAACAAGCCGTCTTGCTCACCCTGGCGTCTTCATTCATCGGACTGATCTCGGGCAATCGACGCAAACTCTTTGCAAATACCACCATAGTTCATCTGGATAAAATCAAATACAATTCCAGGAAGCGTAGCTGGAGCGAAATGGTCGCGCTTGCGAGAAAAAAAAACTTTTGTCGGCTTGGGCAGGACATGTTGGACAAATAGTGCATGCACAGACTTTGACCATTCATCATCGGTAACGCATCTTGCACATCTTGCGGAACTGGTGCTCGCGGTTGTGACGGTGTCATCCCTTTTTGTGGTGCTAGACGAAGAAGCCCCCGAACCATGGGTTGGCACTTGTGTCATTTTGAGTGACTGCAGTGTCGATATACTCGCTTCCGTGATAATTTGCGTCACACGCACAAAATAAGGGTCTGCAAACGCGAACTCATCGCAAATTTGTAGGGCTTTTTAAGCTCTCTGAGCGCGAGAAAATCGCGCATACGTTCGGGTCGTCCATCGATCCAGAAAACCAATGCACAACGCGCGTCCTCAGTCGAAAATCCCTCTCGAGTTTTCTATGACGCAACGAACTTCTTGGCTACGTCAACCAAATCGCTAACAAACGGACATTACGCGGTGGTTGCTAAAACAGCTAAACCATCGATTGCGTCAATTATCGCGCCGATAGCTTGTGGAACTGTTGCCGTTGGGAGTGATGCCGCCTTGTAGAAGTCGGTCATATTATGTGATGAGGCTTTCTTACGGCCTCGAACAATAGAAGCGAAACGCATTAGCGAGAGTCCTCGAAGACCGAAGAGGGTAAAGCGTCAGCACCAAGGGTTTTGTCACGCATTACCGTAGGAATCGCGCCAATCTACCGAAAGTGACCATACGCTCTGAGAACCATCAGTTTGTGGTCGCAGTGCCATCCTAATGGGGCTTCCTACCATGATGTTAAGCCTGTAGCGAAGATGAGGAGACTGAACCCCTGTAGTCGTATTTTGTGCTTTACCGTTACTCGTGCTCTTCAAAATCACACATACAAGCATTATACGTTTTCACGCGCACATCTGGCTTTTCTGTTACATGTAAATGAATGCAATGTACGGTCTCCACGCGGACGTATGGATATATTTCTTGTGCAAGCAAATGAGTGCATTGTATGTCTCCACGTGGACGTATGAATGTCTTTCTCTTACATGCAAATGAATGTATTGTACGTCTCCATGCGCGCATATGTATATATTTATATTAGATGCAAGTGAATGTGAGCCAGCTAACCCTCTAGTATCTATGTCTCTTCGTGTGGTTGCATGATGTGTGCTCGCTTATATCATGCTGGTCTGAGATTGCTCCGATTTCAGAATGGCCATCGTAAGTACCATTGCGCAGGCCTACGAAGCTCGTGCAGACTGGCGTCGCTGATTCACTATAGATAGCTGAGGTTGTAGCTGATGTCAGGCTCTCGGAAATAGAGGTGGTTGCGTTGTCTTGACGCTCTTGGTTTACAGGTAATCTTGGTGGAGACCAATCTTCTTCGTAGGAGGGAGAGTACGTGTCATATCTTTCGAGGGCATCGTTCGTATTGGCATTCGAGTCATTTTCGCCAACTGCTTGCTTGACGAGCCTGTACTCTAAATCGTTGGGTCCATCTGTTGATGTTGCATCGACTGTATTTGTATGCATTCCACAAGTAGAACCTCGATTATTTATTTTTTTGAGACACTTACGACGTGTTATATCAGATGAAGTTCCTGTGTTGGAAACAAATCATGGCTTAGGATCAGGCGTCCCAGGACAGGAGACGCCCGCTTTAACTGAGCGTGAATAACTTGGACACACACGCCATACTTAAAGTAGTAACGGCATCCGCACGACAGGTTGTCGAGATCAACGGTCCATCCGTACTCGAGCATATCCCGCCATTGCATTCGCAAAATATGTTTGGACCATATTGGTTTGGTCCCATCATCTGGGTTTGAGTCTTCGTCGTCGCTATCTTCCACTAAGTCGACGCTTTCGCTATTAGTATGCTGTACTAGAACCGTGGAAGTGTTTCCTAAGGAGGCTGGATCATAGCGTTAAGCTCGTTCCTTTAAACATAAATGTTATACAAGGCTTTAAGACGATACGATACTGCTGGTGACGAGATGAAGGTTGATCTTGCCGGGTATGAATGGTAGGCGATATGCATCAAGGCCTTCAAACATCTCGGTGGGTGCAGCGAGAGAATAATCATTTACCAACTTCAGGGTCTTGTGATATGTTTCAATCGGGTTGTTTGTTGCAGCTGATCCGGAATGCGTAAAGTATGACTGTCATCGTGAAAACCGGACATTATTTAGACTTTCTATCTACAAATGGGTGCGTACTAATCGGAAAGCTGCACAGCGGTTCCCTGCTAGTTTCCATGCTGCCAGTACCTCCTTCCTTAGAAATTCTTCCTCTGATCTCGCGAAGTGCATGCAGTTAAAATCAAAAAATGATATCAATACTACGTGGATCGGTTTTTTGTATGCTTTCATGTTTTGTAGCACGTGGAACCAGCACATTAAAACTGTTGGTTTTGGAAGCTCATCCACATAGGCATTGTATTGTGCATCATCTGCGTCAGTCATCACAAACTGCGGCGAGAATTGTACATCAAATATATCTTGCATCACCTTCTTCAAATATCTGAGTAGCCACGAAATATCATCTTTTCGGCGCTGGGAGGTACAGCAATACACCATCGGAAAGAAGGCCCCGCGTCTGTCTGAAATCCCGAGCACGAAAACGGGGTATCGTTCACTAACAATTCCGTGCGTACTATATAAATGTAGTTTAGTGTTGCAGGAGAAGTTTATTTGAGCTCTAGCGTAGGTCTCCAGCAGTGAGATACACGTCAGACCAATTCTGAACGGCGACTCGACTGAGCCACTTCCCAAGTTTGGAACGTGTACATTGTTCTTTGATCACAAAAATAATATTAGCTCGTCTGGATCACGTGGAGTGGCTGAGACTGAAGTATACATGTACTGTGTGCACTTCTCAATCACGGCCTCCATAGCATCCTTCTTGTTTTTTTGTCGCCTCCGTTTGACATACCCAGAACCTTGCTTAGAATGCGGTGTAGGCTAAGGAAAATCACCCCTGATGTCCCGTTTAAACAAGAATCCATGCAACTTCATAGGCTTTAGCGATGAGTCATCACGAAGCTTCTCATTAGAAAAACTGCATTTCCTTCGTCAACTTCGATGAAATATAAGGTTGACGTTTAGACCGGAACCGGGTGTGGGAGATTGGAGATGAAGGGATTGTTTAATGGGAAGCCTACGTACTCACGTTACCTACGACTAGACGAACCACACGCGAATTATCAAAATGCACGATGGGTCACCTATCTCGCAACGAGGACGACTTGTATATGGAGCGTCATTTAATGAAGCTCCTTATGACTAGATGTGGCTTTCGAGGGTGTAACGCAAGCGCAACAACGTGCTCTTGTCGCTACAAAGTTCACGCGTGTGAGAAAATTGCTTTTGCTGAGGTTTATAAATGCAATGCTCGGACACGTACCTTGGGCTGGTCACGCTGTAGCGTTGACGCTCTAAGCTCAGTCGAATTATCTCGAATATCCTCACGATAACTTTGATACGTCTCTATTGCAACTACCTATGTTTCACTCGCGTATGTAGTATGTCGTTCCCGCTACCGTCAGACCCGATACCGACAGACCCCACACTTTTCTACTTGACAGTGCTCTTGTATACGAAATCGCCATCTCAAAACCACGTTACCTAGTGAGACATTCAATATGTCGCTCCGTGTAAATCCAGCCACAGCGCCACCCACCAACGTAAATGTTCGAATGGTTCGCCATCCATTTTGCTCAGACTCAACAAAGACTCCAGTACTGTCAAACTCCCATCGAGTTGTATTGCCTTGGCGGATGAGCTCTTGGCTATCGAGTCGCAAAGGATACTCCTGCCCTGGTAAAACACTAAACCCACGAGCCGTCCGAAGCCATGGTGGTTTCCCACCTCAGTCCCTGGCACATAATAGGAGATATGATCTCCAGCTGAAAGTCGCTTCTCCAAGGCGCTCGATAATATCTGACAACCAAGGTGGTCGTCTATCTGCCATTAGTCCAGATCCGATACTAGCACAGAGGTCCCTGATGCGGCTTGACGTAAGTACTTTTCTGCTGCGGTTGCGTGTCTTAAAAAGTTTTCACACGAGGTATTGTGTAGCGCCTGGCCCCAAATTTATTTGAGGCTGTATCGATTTTATCTACAAATATAACGACCATCCTAGATGTGTTGCCATGGAAAAAGGATGGACTCTCCGTGACAAGCTCTATTCAGCTAACACCAGAAAGCCTGCGAAGAATAGAAGTTGAGTTGCGTGTTGCCCGCATCCCCGAGCCGCTGAAATGGTCAGCATGACGCTGGCGCATTTCCAAGGGCATCAAGTCCACAACCGGGACATGATAACAGGGACGCAATGTGTAGCTAGGAATGGTAAGATTTTGAACCTCCGACGGGTTGAAGGTGATTGTACCGCTCCCTTCGCCAAAGCACACAAATAGTTCTCCTGTCAACCGTTCTTGAAACCAGGTGTAACCTGTAACGACGCCGTAAACCCAACGCTTTGGCGACCCAGTCGCTACTTTAGTGATGCAGACACAGCTGCCCGCGTACGTTCCAATTCCACTGAGCGCCTCATCCTCGTTTTGCAGTTACCTTCATCTCTTCGAGCATTGGTCCGTTTCAAAATTTACCAAATTGCGCGCTGTATGTGTATCTATTACTACCAGTGCACGCAACAATGATACGACACTGCACACCCACTTTGCCATTTTACACCCAATTAAAGCATCAAGAATCAAGGGCATCTACCATGACGAGCCATCCGTTTGTGCAACGCTTTGTTATTGATCATGACCGTCCTATTTACAGGCTCTACGGCATTTTTTGCCGTATTCCGAACGAGCCGCGATAATGGCCGCTGAAGTGCCAGGCGTTGACGAGAGCGTCGCACCACAAAGCGGATCATGAGAGATAATAGTTTTGCGGGTGACAGTGATGACGACGACGAAAACGAGACTCTGGGCCATGCAGAAAGGGCAGGGTTTCCAGGTCTAATTAATAACTCCGGACCGAAAAAACTTTAGGCATTGCTGGAAATAGGAACCAAACCCACACGAAGTCTTCGGTAAGCTAGATGATGCAGGGGAAAAAGATGACAGACAACCTGACATTGTTCGTTTGACTGAAGTACAGGGCGAGGTATGGAAAAGCTACTTTACCTGACTCTCAGAATATGACATTTTCCACATGTTGTCGTCGAACGTGCCAGACGACACGCTGCCAGCGCTGTTCATATCGATGAGAAAGACCCAAAATTTGACTAAAAAGCTGCAGGTGATGCAGTATGCCCGCTGGCTTAACGGTGAAGTGAGTCCAGATAACGTCCCAGCGATGCTGCAGTTGAAAACCTACGGAAGATGTTCAACTGAGCTTGTTAGCGTACAACATCTGGAGTAGTTACTCAGAAAGTCGGCGGCTGAGTATGTGTAAAGCAACAAGTCTTCGGGAATCCAGCAGAGTTTGCTGTGGGTTCCCAATGGTTGATTCTAGATGACATAACCAAGGCATTGATGACTCGGTCACTTCCAACACTTTCGCGTTTTCGGTTTTGACCTTTTCAACTTGTACGTATCTGGCTACAACGTTTCTGTCAAGACTTTCTCCATTTACTCATAATCATAACTTAACAAAATCTTCACTGGAGTGCGCTTAGGGTCACATATCGGTGGATAATTGGAACGCATGCATTCCTTGAAATCTGCAATCCAGATTGCATGACACGGAATGCTAAAGGCATAGTAATAAAGCGTATCCAGCAAAAATATCGGTTAGATAATTAGATTCTGACCAAAAAGGCGAAGTGCCCCTGGGTTTTATGCAACGATTTCGTGAGTTCTTGTGCAAGTACTGCACACAGCACGAATGACACTGCAGCCCAATAAACTTTACTGATGTAGTAGGTCACACTTAAAAGGCCTGAACACAGTCGGGGGAAGCTGGCCCTTCCTTTAGGTTTCTGCCGAGTGTATTGCGCTTGTCGACTTGGCCTTAAATGTAAAACTGAGAAGACGAAATATGCACGTCGACTAGCTGCTCTACATCGCCTTCACTAGCTTCCCAGTGAAGGCGCTCTACACGGCCATCGTGCAGGTTATCTCTACCTCTACCAGCTTGAGTCGGCGATGGCACGCAAGTGTTGCTCTCTTGTCTGTCGATCCCCAAGATGCTGTTGCAGCCCGCAGCTTCAACACTAGAGCTCTGCGGGCCACAGCACTGTGGCTGACTGCAACCGCATGCTGCTTCCTGCTGCTATTGCCGCACTCCGACTGCATTGCGTGGTCGCGGTTGGGCTTTCACGCTGCCACCCACTACAGCCCCTTCCAAGCCCAATTCGACTACTCGGTCAGTTTGGCATTATAGGTGACTCACCGCTCGATAATGCCACGTTCATGGCCATGTCATGTCGCGTCCCATATATATATCGGTACCACCCTAGATTGAAGTGGTGACACGATGGGTACAACTTGACCCAGTTGCACTTTGATCAAATTTTGATCGGATGAACACCAAAATTGTACAACACTAGTAGCTTTATTTTCTCCTTGCACGCTCTGTGAGAGCTGCTAAAACCTTTTAACCCAATAGAGGCCGGATTCTGTATTCGCCAGAAAAAGGAAAATGACAGGTCGAAATATGCCGGAGATTATACACCCCGAGGGTGGTGAAAATTTCTCGCATATGATATTTTGTATAGGTGGGGGTTGGCCATTTTATCCTTTAGGATCAGAGCTGGAGGGATAGACAGTCCTTTTCTGGCATCTATAGAAAATACAGTATAATTTGAGAAGAAGTTTGTGAATGTGGTTGCAATACATTTTTGCCCACCTCTCCCTATCGCAGACTGCCAGTCATTTATCAAAGCGATGGACGCGCTGGAGTACGTCGACCCGCGGGATTTCAAGAGGCTGTGGCGTGGGCTACTGAAGGACATCTGGAAGGCAAGGCCGTCTACAGGGCTGAACGTCGGGTATGTTTACGTTAAGCCTGGCGTAAAGGGCCGGCTTCGAAAGGATCGTAAGGATGAGGACTACTTCGTCGGTAAGTTGGGTGGCGTTTTGATATCGCCATCTTCTGTACTAACTGCGTTTTGTTGACAGGGTCGGAAAGCCTGTGGCAGTATACCTGTCGCTCCGGCTTGGTAGCGAACGTCCTCATCAATCTACCTTTATCTGCAGGAGGTCCAAGTGATATATCCGGTGGCGCCATTGCGGCTGTTGCAGAACAAGACGTCGCAGTGGCAGCTACTACACCGGCAGCTACAGAACAAGGCATCGCAGTAGCTGATACCTACAGAAGCAGAGACGGCGGTGGTTGTTGGTGCTGGTCGTGAAGTTGCTGACATAGACGAAGAAACCAAGGAAGACAGCAACACACTAATGGTTTGGATCGGTTTGATCGTGATGACTTCTTGGATGCTATGCGTACGGAGAACCTTTTCGGCCCTGTTGCATCGGATGATGTCAACGTCGCCAGCGAGTATTTTTCTTTGAGTGGTAAATCTGACGACGACGAGGAATCGGCTTTTGACGAGATTGGAAGCGATCAAGAAGTTTACGCGGATGAAGTCGAGTCCGACCCTGAGTTTGATGACGAAAGCGATCTCTTCGAACAAGATGATGAGGCAATGCGAGCGCTTGGTACCGCCGGGTGGCAAATCTACGATCAAGATCGCTGCGGTAAGTCAGTCGTATATAGATTAGAGACGATCTTATACTCACTTATTCTGTATTGCAATTGATACAGATGATTTGAGGCTGGATGGCGCTGATTTGTAAACTGGTAGATGGGGGATCACAAAATCAGCTGCAGCGTTTGCCGGGTCACCGCTTGGAACTCGCTACTATTTTTTGCCCAAGACACTTTGGATAAAATTTGCGTCGGATTCAGAAGCTTATCGGAAAGAATGCATTCATGCGATCGTCCAGCGGACACGTGAACGACAACTCGCTGCTCAAGCAAAATATCCAAAGAAAACTGTGGAGGATCTGGAGGACATCATTGAAAACGAATCCGGGAGCACGACATACTACACATAATTGGGCACTGTCGGTGAACATCGTGGCCGGGCCACAGCTGCTAAAAACATCACCTTGCCAATATAGTGTTTGTTAGGTGATGATGTATACGGAATCGATTCATCAGCAGTCAAATAAACATGTTCGTGGCCTTGTACATATTAAACCACTTTCCATCGATGTGAACCGAGTCATACATATGATGCATACGAAAAGTCGAGGTCCTACAAAAGTATTACTGTATTAAAGTGATCTAAAAATAATATATTGAAATCATACCAGTTATGCTCACCGATAGAACCCTCTACATGAGCCAGAGCGTAGATCAAGCGCTTCCTCTTGTGTTCTGCCGTCAGCGTCGGCTTCACGCGCACTGTCACGCGCTTCACGTGCTTTTTTGCGATGTAACGAAGAAGAGTAGACTTAGGGATGTTAGCTGCGTACGACAACGCACGCAGAGACTGCCTGCGGTGGCAGGAGGTCGCAGAGATGCGCGCGACACGGGCGGCGATGTGGGACGTTCCAGCATCTGCAGGAGGGCATCCTCTTCTTGGTCTAGGGCATTTAAAAGCTTGCTCTCGCGAGATCTTGGTGGCGGTTTGGCGGCAGCACCCAAACTCCTTCTGTGCGGCCGTCGCTACCCCACGCTTTAACTGGCCGTTGCACGACCGCTCAGCGAGGAAGTGCGCAATGGATAGCCGTTTTAACGGTGATATGTCAGTAGCGCCTTGGGCTCTGCCCATTTGACATTGGTGCCTAGAATTATGCTGCACGGGATGCACAATTGGTGGTGGGTTCAGCACTGCACCACAAATACATTTGTCCAATGAAAATGTTTTGAGGTTTTACCTTTAAACACCAACTGTTAATTCTTTTCCGGACCGGAGAAGTATCGAATTGCCCAGTCCAGAGAGCATCCCGCTCTAGTCGCTACGGCATGGATGGACTCGTCCCCTGTCCACATGATAGCAACTGGGTGCTCTACGGCGCAGACGCATGTTACCAGGAAGGACAACGCAGGTGCCGTGCCCACAGCTGGTTTCCGACTACCATTCTGGCATGGGTGGGGTCGACACCCATGACCAGATCCGCCTGCAGCGCTACTCCATCCAGCGCTGTGTGGCCTTCAAGAAATATTGTCGGCAGCTATTTCTGGCTTTCGTCGACATGGCAGTCGTCAACGGATTTATCCTGCACAAACTAGTCATGAAGCAGAAAGGAGGGAGCGTACCAACCCATGCAGAGTACACGCGTCGACTTCAAGTAGAGTTGCTGGCAGTGACGGCTGTAAGCTTCCGGACTAATCGATACGGTGAAGACCTGGTCAACACCCCGCTTCGGACTCGTGAGCACGCGCTACACAGCACCAAAGAGCTTTACGAGGCAAAACCTGGAAAGCTCAAAGGGGATAAGAGAAGCCGCCAGTTCCTCTGCAAAGTGTGCTCCGCCTTGAGCCCGCCCAAGGTGAAGGGGTTCGAAAGTCGCTTTTACTGTCGCGAATGTAGCCGCAGCAAGGGGGTACGTCCCGCTGTGCAACACAGTTCGACGAACGGTAGCTGAAAGCACGCCAACGTGCAGCCAAATATGGCACGGCTCGTGGGCAAGTGGGGCGGCTATCCCCTCACACCTGAGAAAAAGAATTCACTTCAGAAAGCGCAAGCGCGGTGAGGACTACGACACCAACACGGACGATGAAATAGCGATGATAGCAGCTAAGCGTGATGGTAGTAGGAAATTAATAGCCAGCTAACAGAAATAGCAACTTTCATTTGCGCACCGCTTGGTTGTCTGCATTTTCCCCTCGCATTCTTGCTCACAAAACTTTCGGCTGGTTCTAGTCTACTTTCTTCTCTCTAAGTCTAGAACTAGCCGAAAGTTTGGTGAGCGCGGAGCACTGCGCTCCACGCGCCACTGGTTGCGAGGGGCTGGTCGCGAGGACTGCGAAATGTTGATCGCCTTAGGAAGGTATTCAAGATTAAAAGACTTTGTGATCGGAACATATCCTGTCCTGGCCACTTGAAACCGTTGAAAAGAACATGTGGTGGGTACGTTGCTGCGGCTTTGTGCAAATACGCCGTGTTTTGTGGTAATGCGCAGCGTCTAGCTGCGAAAGGGCTTAAAACAGATAAAGTGTTGCAAACTTCTATCTATAGTTTAACCAAGACACCACCTAAATCGGTATGCGACAGAATAATTGTCGGCCTCTATTGGGTTAAGCTTTTGGTCATTAGTTTTGGCCACATAGTTCTGCACCAACGTATCCACGGCTTTATGTAGTGCAGCTAGAATCTCCCAGGAGTCCTCTATCGACTCTAAGTCATGCCATCCTACTTCAATCTCGTAGGTTTTGCTCGTGGCATTCCATCGGTGTTGCCGCAACTCGTGCACCCGAAGGACAATGCCTTGAGCTGATACAAGTTCAAGCAACTCCTCGGTTACTTGGAGGTCACGGTCGGCAAAAACTTCAACCGTGACGCATGCGTGTCACTTTTGTCACCTGTGACGATATGTTTGACCGTAAACACATTAAAATCTTGTGCTGCAGGGACCGCGTAGGGGCCAACCCACGTGACGAGCAGCTTATTTTGCTCTTTAGCGTCCATTCAAGACCGCAGGATATAGTCACCCACGTTATAGTTGACCAGGTTGTCACCTCGCTTCTTTTTCTTGTTAAGCAGCGTCTGCTTGGTGGCACAGGAAGCAGCTTGTTAAAAACCGCTCCACGCATTGGCGGAGGTTAGACACATGGAAGATGCGTCCCATGTGTGCCAGCATTGCTTCTCTGCTCTGGGGGGCGCGATGGTGTCGAGGTTTGGCCACACGAACCCCTCATCATCCAGTGGTCGCAACTGCAGTCGGTCTTGTTGCTGTTGACCGCGAGTCGTTACTCTGCGCAGACTAGTGCTCGCTGGTGTCCTTGCAAACCGAGACACCATGTCGGCCCAGACATTCTCCTCACCTGGTATATGGTAAATCTCATACCGATATTCACCTAGCCGCATTGCCCACCTTAGCAACTTGTCACGGACGTGCTTCTTAACCGAATCATCCGGAGCGAACACGTGAATCAAGTTTCGGTGATCGCAAAATAAGCGAAACCCGGCTGGCCGGAGAAGGAGGTGTGGCAGTTCGGCACAGGCTGCCACAATTGCAAATGCCTCCTTCGCTCCAGTTTTCCTGTAAGCCCAAGAATGTACCGCTAAGGCAATGTAGTAGTTGATGTTGCTGATCTGCTACTGGTTTGATGTGATCACATGATTCCACATCTGTCACAATGACACTCCAGGCTACGTCTGATGCATCGGTGTACACAGACAGCACGCCATCCAAACTAGGGTGTGTCAATGCGGCTGCATTTCCAAGACAATATTTAACCTGGTCAAAAACTGCCTGTTCATCGTTCGTGAATGCCACTGCCAGCTTAGCAGCGGCGCGTTTGCTTCGTTTTCATTTCCGTAGTGTCATGTCCAGGCGCTTTTGCAGCGTCTGTACGTACCCAGTGTAGCTAACAAACTATCGCGCATCCCATTGCAACCACCGAGAAATTGCGTTAGCTCCCTGGCATTGAATAGCAACGGCATTTCGCGCAAAGTCATTATGCGTTGGGGGTCATCTCGGACACCATCACCGTCGATGATCTTGCCACACCCTACTTAACAGATCGTTGAAAAGGTTCGATTTCGCCGCCCTCAGTTTCAGGCCAAAATCTTTTATCAAGGAAAAAGCTCGCCGAGCTTCTCCAAGTAGGTGTCTACATCCTCCGCGTAAAGCAGCAAGTCATCAATCCAGATGAGAAGGTGCTTGTAGAGCAATTTGGCAAAACAGCACTCCATAGTCACTTGAAAATGCAATGCTGCATCACGGACACGCGTTGGTGTATACACTTTTGCGTCGGTCATGTAGCTGAGGGTTTTCTGACTGACCTCTACCAACGATAATTGCCAGAATCCTTTAATTAAATCAAACAGGCCAAAGTCGCACATGCCACGCACGTGCTCAGTTATGACCTGCAAGATTGACATTACACCAGCGATGGGCTCCGTCTCACTTTTGACAGGTCGGTAGTCGTTTGTTTGGCGGAATTCATCCTTGCCTGGCTTCTTGATAGGTAGAGCTGGGCACGCCCAGCGGCTCGAAGCGTTCTTGTAGACCCAGCCCAGCCGGACCAGTTCCTCATTGAACTCCTTCAAAAACTTTCGGATGTGTGGGGTATGCCCTTGGCTTGCACTTAAATGGTTTTGCAACCTTCTTCAGCCGAATCGCTAGCGGCGAAACTTTTGTCGGTGGGTCGGGGCCGAGGTGCAGGCGCCAAATGCCATACATGTACACTATGGTGCGTGGTCGGTCCTCTTTTTCGGCAGGAAACCGCATACCCACATTTATGAAGCTTGAGCTTGAGCCGCTGGATCCGCTGGCGGTACCCTCGAGTAATTCGCGTCCTTGCGACCCGCTTTAGCTCCTTCATTTCATCAGTTAAGTCGCGCTTGAACAGGTTCCAGGCCATCGCCGTTTCCTGTGCCCCCAACTCCGTCAGTAGAGCGTGGAAATCCTTGGCTCTGGCTTCAACCATGGTCGTCATGGCAGTCTGCACGAAAGCCGGTGCGGGGTACAGTTTAGGTCTTTTCTTGAGCCTCAATGGGCCTTGTGGTGCGTGCAGCTCGAGTAGCACTGCCCTGTGATCTGTGTGGCATGGCGCCGCGTACTTCGTATCAATTTCTTTGCGTTTGCTGATATGTAGAACTGATCTATTCTGGACGTGCTGATGGCCGCAGTGTACCGATATGTGTGGTGCCTGTTGGCATACTCCTTCACCTTCAGTTAGTCCGGTCCCGGTGATGCCGGAATATTATAACAGCCCGCGTCTACCAGGCCCAGCTGGTCCACCACCTCATTTAGCTCACGCGCTCCGACGTCTTGACGTGTTGCGCTTCCGAACCTGTCCACCTCGTTTGACATGACGCTGTTGAAATCCCCTCCACATATCATTTCCATGTCGCTCGGGAACGATATGTACTTCAACTGGCTGAAGAATTTCACTCTTGCCACTCCGAGGGACGGCGCGCACGTCGCGATAGCAACACCAATCACATCAGCTGTATTTTACCGAGTCGCTCACGATACAGTACTTGAGCTACTTTACCGCTCGTAAAGAAGCACTTGATGAAGCAAGACACCTTTAAACTTTAGAAAGAGAATCTCATTTACGTCAAGAACAGTGTGGAGTTTTGGTCCCATAAGACAGCGACGACGGCACCGCGACGGCACTGCTACACCGACACCAGCAGCCGATACCAGGACCGCATCATCACTACTACTTCATAATCCGACTGCGCAATCGAGTGCCGCGTCAACAGCTGCATTTCATAACAAGCATCAACAGTTGGTGCTGCGGAGCTGGTGGGCGCTGCCACAGGACAGGCCCTCAAGAGGCAAGTAGGAATGAGATAGATACACTGCCTAATTGATCACTTCACAATCTACTTTTCTGTGCACAAGCCGTCATAAATATCGAGCGAACTACTTCGAGCATGTTTTTAATGCTGTGTCATAGAGCTCATTCCGTGCGCTACGCGTCCTGCATGACCATTCGAAGGCGCTACGTTATCGCAAGATAATTGAACGTTGGCGGATCCTGGAGTAGAGAAACAAGCCGGCGTCTTGATAGAGCTCATACGCCGTGACTCAGGTTGCATCGCGACTATGGGAGCTGATTGTGTGGCTTGTAGCTAATACTTCAAATTATGTTGATATTGGAAAGTTACACTAGGTAGTTGTTTGCTGTGCAGTGAGAAAACTTTTGTTCAACAGAGTCTGTAGTTTACATCTAATTCAAACGAACGCCGTAGTAGCGAGGAAAATCTACCGAGAATATTGTACTGAAAGTTTGAGCACTTCATGGAAAATGTTGCCTTGAACATCTTGGAGTTCCCGAAATGTAGTAAGGTTTGGTTAGTACATCGTGCCCGCGAAAGTTTTTTTACCCATTGTGCCCCATTGTGAATATACTCTTTTGGCGTAGAGAAATTTCAAGTCGTCGCTGTCGTCTGTTCCAAGTGGTCGACGCTCTGATACCTATGCAGCCAAATGCAACTGCACCAACTTTTCCGTAAAAGCGTAGCACACTAACTCTAAGCCATCATATCCGTTGTTATACAAATACCGCACAGAATTTGAGTGGCACAACGAGCCAAATCCACCAACATGATCACTAAACGTGCTTAGGTAAAGCTCGTATATTGAATCCGTTACTTCTGAGAGTAGCCTTGCTTCATGAGCATCATACTGAGGCATAATGTCAGGAGCATAGTTGCTAGCGGAACAAAAGATAAAGCATTTCTTCGTTAGTGAGTGTCATCCACCATTATCGTTGTGGGATCCTCTCAAGCCAAAATCAGCACGTACGCTCCAAGCTTGTAGTTCCCGGTACCTCCAGGCCACGCACGGATACAGCGATCGTTGACGCATAGCTTCACCGGATTGAAGCCCTCTGTTTACGTCCAGTACGCAAGTGCAATCAGGTCTCCACAATGCTCGGTCTAATTCAGCCCAAACGTGTTTTGCTCCTTACCAGGATAATATGGACCAACAGGTGACAGAATGATGAAGAGTTTTTCTTTCTGACGTGCCCACTCCGACAGATGTATACCCATCGAACGGATGTACAGCGAGCAGCCAT
Organism: Phytophthora constricta; assembly: GCA_011947335.1. NCBI lineage: Eukaryota > Oomycota > Peronosporomycetes > Peronosporales > Peronosporaceae > Phytophthora > Phytophthora constricta. Next base: position 78,867 of record JAAVTI010000627.1, on the reverse strand, counting down.
CACCCTCGGGTACCCAGTCGCTGTCAACACGGATTAGCTCCCTGGATTCAACACAACCACATGACAACCACTAGCATTTTATTTCGTAGAAGTCGAGGAAGAATGACATTGTGGGTTCTAACGCAAGACACTCAATGACGCTTTCACTATCAAAGTTTTTAAACTTAGTTTATAATGTCACGGTTAAGGAAAGCGGGACCGTTCTTTAGGAGAGCCGGATGGCCGTCGTCACTGGCCTCCTCGCTTCTTCCTGATTCTTCGTCCGAGGTCGGTTTGGACCGCAGTTCACCTGCAGTCGTGTTAAAACGCCTGGACTTGGTAGCGGGTTCGTTGGCGGACTCGTGCGCTCGCTCGGAAGCGGCGCGGTTCAGGACCATTTTCGAGTGTTTTGATTGCCAAGTTGAAGATGATGGCTGACTTTGGCGCCAACAGCATAGGCGTGGGTGTGAACTATACCTGGGTATGGTGCTGCCGACGGAGCACTTTGATAAAGGAATGCGCAACCAGTGCAAGTGGCAAGGAATGATTCCAGCCATCCCGTGGATCGCTCGCCGGTGGTCTCGGGTGGCAGGTGCCGAAAACGATGCGTGGGGCTCCGTCCTGGCCCCATTATCTTAGCCTCCTATTGTCAGTCTTAAGTGCTGAGGAATTCTTTCTCGGTCTCCGGTTTTGCACTAGCTTCAAGCGACGTGATCCACTCGATCGATTGAAAAGGGCTCTCTGTCAATCGGAAGCGACCGGTCAAGTTTGCTAAGCAAGCTACGTGTACTTGCCACCTTCTCACAGCTAAAAATACCTCCTCACAACGCTTTTGAGAATTTCAGCCAGCCCTCCGACCCCAAGTCCAGCCAGCCAGCTCCATCGCATTGCCAGCAAAAAGCTGCAAGTTGACACCTCCCGGTCCGGCGATCTCATTGCGCGTGTGGCATGACGCCGCCCAATGGTCCCCATTGATTCGGCCCGTCCCCTTAGCCAATCACCACACCTGTCGGATCCCCGTCAAGGGATCCGCCTGGGTCAGCATACAAACTCCCAGTCACCGACCGTTACAGTCGACTAAAAAGCCTCCTCGTTAATCACTTGCGTCCTCTCGCCGTGTCCCTCATTCCGGTTTTTACCTCGAACCCCGCAAGTCAAATCCTCGGCCATGTCGTGGCTCAGCGCCATGACCGGGAACCGCCAGGTGAGCGATCGATTCGCCCTGCCTAAGCAGACGTGGCGCCAAAGGTGCAGCACTACGTGCCCATTGTCCGCTGGCTGCCCAGCTACAGCGTGCAGCGCGACCTCAAGTTCGACATCGTGGCCGGCATCACAGTCGCCATGATGCTCATCCCGCAGGAGGTGTCGCTGTCCACCATCATGAACGTGCCGGCCCACCACGGCCTGTACACGGCCGCCACGGCGCCGCTCATCTACGCGCTCTTCGGCTCCAGCACGGTGCTGTCCGTGGCCAGCGGCTCCGAGGTGTCGCTGCTTGTAGGCTCCACACTGGAAGACATTGAGGACGAGGACGAACGTGTGGCGACGGGCATCATGATGGCCTTCCTGAGTGGCTGCATCCTGCTGCTCGTTCGCGTGCTGAACCTGAGCCAGATCGCCGACTTCTTCTCGCGCCCGGTCATGGGCGGCTTCATCTCGGCTGGTGGCCTGCTCATCATGATCTCCCAGTTCCGCAACGCCTTAGGCGTCAAGTTTGACACGCAGGACTATCCGCTGGCAACGGTGTACTTGTGTTTAAAGCACCTGGACGAGACGAACCTGAACACCTTCGCGGTCGCTGCTGTGTCCATTGCGTACCTGGTCGCAGTCAAGATGATCAAGAAGAAGTTCTTCCCGTCGCCCGTGCTGATGCAGCTCTTCGAGGGCGACACGCCGTTGGTTCAGGAGGGCAAAATAGAGGAGGAGCAGCGCATTCTGACGCCCGTGCACCACTCGGGCGTGGCGGAGCAGGCGACGCACAGCCACGGCTTCTCACTTACCGATCAGCAGTACGCTGCGTACTCGGCGCAGAGCACGCCGCAGCAGGATGAGCAGGCGGACAGTGGCAAGGCCGGACTCATTGTGGAGCAGCCCAGATCTAAGGGTGAACTGCTAGCGATCTTCCTCATGCGCACGCTGTGCGACTTGGGTCCGCTTGTCGTGTGCATTTTTGGCGGCATTGTCGGCTACTCTCTTGGACCAGACTCCCTCAAGTTGACGGGTGATATTCCTGGTGGCTTCCCGGGGCCGAAGGTGCCCTGGTACGGATTCACATCGCACCTGATCGACGGCGACCGCTTTGGCACGATCCTTTACCACGCCGCAACGGTGTCGGTGGTTGTGTTCCTGTCAAGTATTGCTATGTCCAAGCGACTTGCTATCCAGCGTGGTGAGGACATTAACACGGACCAGGAGCTGACAGGCATCGGTATTGCAAGCGTTGTCTGCGGCTTCTTCCAGGCCATGCCCCCCACGGGCGGTATGTCCCGTACGGCTGTGAACCTGCAGAACGCGCATACCCAACTAGCTTCGATCATCACGTGTCTTATTGTGGTGCTCGCGCTGTATACACTGACGGGCACTCTGTACTACCTGCCGAGCGCCACGCTCGCATCGATTATTATCGTGGCTGGCTGGTCACTCGTGGAGTTCCGAGAGGCCAAGTGGCTGTACCGTGTGAAGCGGGACGAGTTCTTCGTGTGGGCTGCGTCGTTTGCTCTCACGCTGGGGCTTGGTGTGCTAAACGGCCTGATCGCCTCCATCGTCTGCTCGATCCTCGCCCTCATGTGGAAGTCGAAGGTGCAGCCGGTGGCGATTCTGGGCGAGTTGGACAACGGCAAGTTTGTCGACCGCGAGAACTTCCCCGAGGCGAACCACCTGGGCGACGTCATCGTCGTCCGCGTGGAGAGCTCGCTGTATTTCGCCAACTGCGAGCGTGTGGCGCAGTTCATTGAGCTGGAGATGACGCGTTTGCAGACACTTGGCATCACCACCCGCGGTGTGGTGCTCGACACGTTCCACATGAACGACATGGACGCCACGACGATCCAGGTGCTGTCGGACACGCAGGAGAAGCTGGCGGTGCGTAAGGTGTGCTTCGGAATCGCCAACGCTAAGAGCCGACTTTACGACTTGCTGGCGGCCACGAACTTGCTGAAGCGCATCCTGGCGGGCGACCCAACCATTTCGGTGGAGGAAGCGGTGTTGATGATGCGCGACCTGCCTCCTCTGGACAACAAGTCGCCGGCGTCTGCAACCTCGACGGCTAGCAACCCCGTGTAAAACAGCAGTGGGGTATATGTATCTTCGAAAAGGACCTCGGTCTTGGCGAGGGCTGCGCAGTCTGTGCCACCTCGAACCAAGCAATTGAACGCTATCGTATTGTGTGAATCAAAGATTAATTTGCTATAACTTGTGCCATTGCATTCCGATTCAACTTGTTCTCCCCAAAGTCGACTGATTTGAGTCGAGTGTTGCTTTGTGGGCACATCAATACTCTACGACCTGTAAATCACACTCCGCAGTTCACTTGTTGGCGCCAAAAACCAATTCGCATTTCAAACTTGGTCCTGACTCACGCCGCTTCTAAGCGAGCGCACGAGTCCACGAACGAGCCTCCAAGTAAGTCCAAGCGTTTTCAAACGACTGCAGGTGAACTGCAACCCGAACCGACCTCAGATGAAGACTTAAGAAGCAGCTCCCAAGATGACCGAGACGAAGAGATCAGTGACGACGAGTCCGAGACACCTCTGGACATTCAAGAGGCTATCCAGGAGGCAGCATCTAGTGGCAACTACGACAAGCTGCAGGAATTACTGGAAAATGCCGACGCTTGCGACCTTACCGACGAGCTCCTGGAGGACGTGACTAAGTCGGCAGTCCGAGACGGATGTCTCGACATTGCAGATTTGGTGCTGTCGGACTTGACGGACATGTCGGACGTACCGTGGACAATTCTGAACCAAGCAGCTGAGAGTGGAGATTTGGAACTCGTGGAGTTCGCGGCGGGGTATGCCGGTGAGACGGGTCGGTATGGAGGAAGACGACCGGCTTATGAGAGATGCGACGCGCTCGAGAGTGCAATTGACGGTGGCTATGAGGACGTCGCAAACTTCCTGCTTGACCCGAAGAGGTACCATTTGGACATTCTGCATGCACTCTGGCAAGCGATACGTGGTGGGTATAAAGCTGTTGTAGAGAGGATCTACGAGGTCTACCCGGTGTACGTCGAGGAAAAGAGAGGACGACACCTTCGTCTGATGTTCTGTTCATCCACCTCGCACGTGACGGTCACACCGATGCTGTGAAGTTCCTGTACGAAATCGGACATGATGATGCCGAGCTCATTGATGAAGCTTTCGTCGGCGCGGTGGATGGCAGAAACACTGATGCCTTGCAGTTCTTATACGATACCGGGCTTGTTTCAGCGATTGCTTTCGATACGGCTATTCAGAAGGCGACAACCTCAGGCATTACCACTTTCCTTACTAATTTGAAACAGACGTGTTCGCGACTAAGTAGCAACGAGTGAAGAGCGTCGGTGCAATCCTGATGAAGAGCTACTTCGACGAGATGTTGCTGACGAGGAATTTGCAGCATTATATTAGTCTTGCAGTGCGGATGCTGGTTCTACATATCGGTTGTAGCTGGTGGATTTCGACGTCCTAGTAATCCCAGCAAATGCGGTGCAGATACATGTGCGCTATTGACAGCCAACGCGGTGGCATTTATGGTGCGAGAATCGGAAATGGATGGGAATTATCGTCACCGGTGTTACATACACAACCCTTTTTGCTGTTGCTAAACGAGTGCGGGGTAGTTTTATCACGCAGCTTTTGAAGTCTGGATGCACTTGTTGACTCTCCGCGCGCGATGAATCAAAATGAATTGCCTTTCGCTCTTGTCTGCATACTTGTTTTCAAAGAGCCATTTGACGATGTCAGGGTAGCCCAAGTAAGACGCGTAAGTCGCTGGTAAAGCTTCCACAGATTTCCAAGCGAGTGGTGTGGCACGCGCTGCTCCAATTCGGTGTACGGGAACTCGGATTTCCATCGAGGCACTCTTATCACCATCTTCTTTTGTTATGTGCCCCACGAGCTCTATGAATTCGTTCAGTTCACCTAGGCTGTGAGGGATTGCGTAGTGGTAGGGGTGAGCCTCGATATCCGATTCTGTGAGATGCGAGTGATCAACTTTTAGCGCAATCATGTCAGCAGTGGACTGGTTGCGCTGTTTATTTAGTCGCTGTTGTGCGTGTAGCACAACATCTCGGAATCGTAGCTTGTTTCCTCTCTTAGAAAAATCGGTATTCTTCTCTTGGGCGCAAAGTATCTCCGCATGGTTGGCTGTATCGCCTTTCATAAGGGCAATTGAACCTTCCAGCACATTAGCAAAGTCTCTCGGCTTGATGCAAGCACGATGGAGGATGTTTTCGACACAATCTTTGCAGACATACTCGGCGGCAGATTCGGCCATGTCCTCCACAGTCCATTTTGTCAGTCGTATTAGCTTATTAGAAGTTTCAAACACGTCGAACACCGAGCTGAACACTCCTTCCACCAACCCTCCTCCAAGCAAAAGTACCGAGCTTGATATAAGTCTAATCAGTCGTTCCCGTTGCTTTTGTTGGCTTTGCAGACGCTCCTTTTCTTCCAGTGCTTTTCGAAGCGTAGTAAAATTATGGTGCAGCGACGAAATGTTTTTTCAGCAACTGTGACGCGGTGTTCAAGTTTAACAAGTGAAGTTTGGATCTCCCGGACCCACTCCGCATTCTCTGCGTTTACCTGTGCCGCCTTGATCGTCCAAAAAGGTCCATCTCCTTTTGCGAGAGAAAGCTCCACCGCTGACATTCACGAAGGACCTCCACGAAAAACGCCGCTTTATCATCAAACATCAACTTCAACCGGACAGCTTCGGTGAAGGCGTCATCAATGAGGCACTTCATTTCGCCAGATGCCTGTGTTCCCGAGGCTAAGCTCAAGACCATTCTGAGGTCATAAATACTGGTCAGATAGCGTACTAATTCATGAAGTTCTGCTATCGTCACCTTTCTTGAAGAACAAGTTGGGAGGAAAGCCCCATGAACTTGTCCTTCTTTTCATGTTCCATGAGGTGCCAGCTGACCTTGTCACCTTTTTCATGTTCCCCCACCAGGTCGATAGGTTTGTTTCCCTTAATATCACGAGCAGTTGGATCACACCCGTGGCGTACTAGCAAACAAAAAATACAAAAAAAACTGTGTTGGCATTGGCATTAGCAGCAGCAACATGGAGAGGCTGACGACCATTTTGATCGAGTTGAACAGTTGAGATCCATCCTGGCTTCCCAACTGCTTTGTCAATGGTGTCCACCAACTCAGCTGAATCGGTGCGTACAGCATGATCAAGCCAATCAATTTCGAATTGCTCCACAACTTCGATAGTTTATCTCTCCATTCTCCAATCGCAGTGTCAATTACGGCTTTTACAGTCGTGTACGCCTGCAGCGACTCACTGGCAAAATTCTCATTCGTCAGCGTTTTCTTGAGTAATGTGCTAACTGCTTCTGCTTTTCTCGCCTTAATGGCGTTTTCCAAACTTGTGAACATCATGAGTAAGACCCATAGCTCGCCGTTGCCGATGAGATCAATGGCCGTTTTGTTGTTTCCCGTGGTTATGGTCGGGTCAGCCCCACAGAGTAAGAGCGCTTCTACAAGGACTGGCTGCTTTTGTAGAACTGCAGCATGGAGGGCTGTCTTTTTTCGTACGCGAGCTTATTGGCATTCGCTCCTCGCTTGGCTAGCAAGATAGCAGCATCGTTGTTGTTGTAGTAGATTGCTGTGCGTAGTGCCGATAAGTCATTTTTGTCCACTGCTTCAATGTCGGCGCCTTCATCCAGCAGTAATTCAATCATTTCACACTTGTTGAGATAGGCGGCGAGAATCAATGGAGTGTAGCTACTTGATCGACGTTCGTTGATGTCATCTGCTGCATCCAAGCGGCGAAGAACCCCGTCCCGATCACCTGAACGTACGAAATCCGTGATGGTTCTTTTACTCCACCACATGGAGCTTCGTTTGGGAAAACGATTGAAACTGAGATGAGAGTTTCGTCGGAAATTTGAGAATGACCGACCACCAGGAGTATGCTACGCTTTCAACCCATGAAGCCTCTATTGCACTGCTTCTCCTCGAAACCGATCTCATCGTCTGGATTCTCATTTTCACCTTCTCGTGCTTGCTCTCCACATGTGTCTTCTTCGGTACAGTTTGGAGCCCCAATCGGCTTCAAAACCCATTCAATAGCCAGAATATTCTGACACCAACAACAATGATACCCAACGCTACAACGTGGACGCTAGAAAGAACAGCCAAACAACCTTTCCAGGATACAGATTGTGCCCGCAGGCACCTTCGTCAGTTGAGACCGTTGATCAGAATTTTGCCGCGGTACATCGTCATTCTCAATTCCTGAACTTCCTACTACACGGGAACGTTTCATTTGACCTTCTCAGATGAAAGCTTGTGCAGGATATGAAGAAACTGAGGAGGACCAAGACGACACAAACATACGAGTACAGGACAACGCGAGTTGCTACTGTTTGCCAGATGAACAGCGTATTTTATCGTATTCAAAATGTCACGATTTATGCTGAGAACACTGGCAACGTACGTGTAGATTATCTGGTTCACGTTGATATTCATTTAAAATTCGCTGTTCATTTGGCAAACTGTAGCAACTTTCGTTGTCCTGTACTCGTTGCCTTCACCATGAGATCCTTCATTGTCCCTATCAGCTGGATCAACAACCCGATGACGTGTTTTAAATCCAAAATCTTGGATGGCAGGCGTACACATTTCAGTTTTTTTGTATTGCCTAGGAGCATCATTCTGGTCTTCGCTTGCTCCAATTATGTTTGTGTCATCTTGGTCCTCCTCAGTTTCTTCATATCCTTGGAACGTGGTCCGGAGGTGGTGATTGTCCGTGAGGAAATTGAAAGTGAGAGATGCTTAGGCTCCCGCGAATTAGATGGTCGATGGAGTCGTGGTGAATGGGATTTGCATTGGGCTAAATGAACTGTCGACTCGTGGTATGAGATAACTTCGCTACAAATTCTCACTTGCTGGCCCTCTTCCTGCACAAGCTTTCATCTGAGAAGGTCAAATGAAAACGTTTCCCGTGTACATGTATTCCATCGCAGCTGTGATTTACCAAGCGTTCACTTCGCTTATAACGCTATGGCGAGCAAGAACAATGCAGGGATTGCGGAGGTACAACGAGGTTGTGTGCACACAGCTTTCAAGCTTGTGTTTCGTGGTTGGCGATTTAATTCGGTTTGACACCAAGTGATAACGTGGTGGTTAGCAATTTCAAATGAATGACATCCTAGGCGAGGTAAAATAAAGCAATAGATGCAAAAATTGTTTGTGTTTAGTTCTTGTACTACTTAGTACTATGCAAGTCGTATTATGGTCTTCCATCGACCTGGTTGTGGTGTACTAGTACTTAATGTGTTGTAGTATTCAGCGAATGTCACACTTCGAGTGCTTACCGCTTCTGGCTGTTGACGAAGCGCAGACCGATAAGCGCGATAACCCGGAAGACCCCAATGAAGGCGATCACCACAAAGAAATTCGTCCAGATTTCGTCGTGCTTCATGCCGAACACGTCCTCAGTGAATTGCTTCACCGTCACCGCACCTGTGGACACAGGGGCGTTCTTAGGGGTTGGCATCCGAGTTCTGAGCCAACGCCACTCCATGTTTTGGTTGCTTCATCGTAGGCAGGTTCATCAGGGCAGTCAGCAAACACTAGGGCGCCGAGGATGGCAAGAGAGAATCGCTGAGGTGTAATCGTATACAGCCACTTGTAACCCTGTGGAATGAGGTTTGCCGGAGGACTGAAACCCATAAACAGGAAGAACACCGAGTTCACCAGGATACCAATAATGCCAGCCACCTCTTCGCTGGGCAGCAAATACACGAACATTTGTCCCATGTACGTGAGCATGAGGATCAATAGCGACGTGTTGATCCAGTACATCACAAAGGCGTAGAAGCCAGTGAATTGCACCAACGGGAAGAAGATGGCGGTGAACACCAGCGTGCCACCGAAGACGTACGGAATTTCCACGATCGTAGAGCCCACAAAGTACCAGAACGCGTTGTAGGTCTGCGAAGCACGTTCGCGGTAGAAGGCGGGGCGGTCCGCCGAAGCCACGGATAGTACGCACTGGAACGAGATCATGCCGTTAAAAAGCGTCGCCATGAACAGCATGCCCATGCCCGAGTTCAGACCCTGGTACGTATCGTACTCGGCCTCGGTAAACGTCACACCGAACAACAATGCTAGGAACACCGACATACCCACACGAGTAAGGTTGTACGTCGGTGAACGCCAGTACATGTCAAAAAGCGCTTGATGAGGAATCGCGCCTGCGTCACAGATGCGGCTGCACGCTTCTTGGCAAAGAGGAGTTCCGGGGTGTCGGCGGACGGCATGCCAATTCCTTCGCAACCCAGAGCGTGGTCCAGCTTTTGCTGTTGCTCACTAGCCTGGAACGTCGACACGAAGTCCATGTCATCGGCCGAGTTGTTGGAGACGCCGGCACCAATGCACTCTAGCATCCACGTAGCAGGATTGTACTTGGGAGGCAGTGGCGAAATTCCCGGAAGACCCTCAAAGTAGTCCACGAGGTGCTTGCACTTGTGGCCGAGGTCGCCGAAAAACACGGTCTCACCACCACGTTTGAGAAGGAGAAGGCTGTCGAACAGGAAAAACACTTCAGAGGAAGGCTGGTGGATGGTGCACACGATAGTGCGTCCCGAGTCGGCCACTTTACGAACACCGTCCATGATAACCTTGGCGGAACGAGCATCCAGACCACTTGTGGGTTCGTCCAGGAACAGCACACTTGGCTGCGCGGCCAATTCCACACCAATCGTCAAGCGCTTCATCTGCTCTGTCGAGCTGCCACGGATAATCTGGTCGGCAATGTCGTGCATGTCCAGCAGAGTCAGGCACTCCTCAACGGAGTCGTACTTGGCGCTGGCTGGCACATTGCTATCCTGGCGCAGGAACGCACTGAAAGTAAGCGCCTCACGGATAGTCGATGCCTCCGAGTGAATATCCATCTGCTCACAGTACCCTGTGCACCGGCGGATGGCCAACTCGTTGGCCTCGTATCCGTTCAACAAAATTTCACCCGTGATCTTACCACCAGTCTTGCGGTGAGCGATCACATCCATCAAAGTCGTCTTGCCTGCACCAGAAGCTCCCATGAGTGCCGTCATCTTACCAGGCAGAGCAAACCCGCTGATTCCCTTGAGAAGTTCAATAGACTCCTTGGGGTTTGACGGCTTCGGCACTGAGTAACGCAGGTTCTTAAACGCTACCGTCACAGGTGTGAAGGTTGTGTTGCGCGATGCAACATCCAGCATCACCTCGCTCGCTGTCAAAGACTTTTCAACACTGCTGCCAGTGGGTGTGCTCGCGAGTCGGTAAGCGTCTTCATCGTCGACAGATTTGGTAGTAGCGCCAACGTTTTCGGGAGTCTCGTAGCGCTTAAACTCAAGGGCCAGGTAGCCGAGCGTCATGCACGTCACGTAGAAGACCACCATGTAAATGAGGCAGTACAGGATCCAAACCTTCTCGGTCTTGAGATCGAACAGCTGCAAGTAGTACTCGCCCATGGTGACGCCCTCCGTAGTGCAGTAGTCCACACCTCCATATTCGCACACGTCCAGAGCTGACGAACGGTACTCGATAATGGCGAGGGCACGAAGCGTCCAGGAAACCGGTGTGATCCAGTACAGCCAGATGAAGTAGCCAGGAATTTGGCTCTCCGTGATGATGAAGCCTGCAAAGATGATGAAGATCAGCGTCGATGCCATCGAGATTGGTGTCGCAATGTTGATATCGGGAGCCGCAGCCGTCAGGACGAAGAAGAACGAGCCCAAGCCGAAGTTTGTCGCGAACAGAACCAGCAGGAACAGCAGGAACTCGAGGATCTCCGATACGAATCCGCACATCCAGTACACAAGCGTGCCGAAGATGAGCGTCTCTGCGATGCAAAGCGGAAGTTGACTCACTGAGTTAGCGAAAACGTAGCTTGCAGTGCGGAAGAAGTTGGCACCGCGCTGCTTGTAGAAGATTTCACGGGCTGACATGAACGTAGGCAGCTGCGAGGCTTGGCCCAAGGACAGGAACAGCGTGCCGGCGAAGATGATACCCATGACGACTTGAATTTCAGTCGGGTTAAACTGATAGAATGTCGTAGCATATAGCAGACCCATGACCGTGATCATGAGCGCACGGCCAAAGAGGTATGGTTTGTTGCGTCCGATGATGAACATTTGGCGACGAAGCAGCGTCAACGAACTGGCCTGGAATGACTGGTGAAACTCCGGCATGAGCTTCATGTGCTTCTCGGCGCACTCCACCAACAAGTTGCTCGTCGGTTTTTGCAGCACCTGCAAGTTGTTCTGGTAGATGTGGGACTCGCGGAAGGCACGAGCAAAGTCGCTTGGGTCCCGAGGGTGCACGTAGTTGGTGATCGGCAGGCTCACCTCGTACTGGGTCTGCTGCTTCGTGCCCAGGTCCATGAGGTAGTCAGCCACGTCACGTCCCTGAGGGCACTCGAAGCCCAATCCGGCGAAGTACGGCACCACCTCGCTCATGGGACCATGGTACATGACCTCACCGGCATTCAAAATGAGGAGGTCGTCGAATAGTGCCACGACCTCAGGCGCCGGCTGCAGCAGAGCGATCACCACTGTCTTGTGGTACCGATGCGCGATGCTGCGCTGTGTGTTGATAATGTCAAAGGTAGCAGCACTGTCGAGACCCGTGCTGATCTCGTCCATCAGTGTCATGTACTTCATGCCGAACTCCATTTCACCCGTAGTCACACGCTTGCGCTCGCCACCCGAGATACCGCGCATGAGTGCATCGCCTACAATGGTGTCCTGGCACAGACTCAGTCCAAGTTGGTTCACCACGACTTCGGGGTAGTTGTCAAACACCGCCTTGGCAACAGCGAGTGCCTCAGCATTCTCCTCGGGTTTGCCTTGACTCAGCAGCTCGCCGGCACGGCGCTTGAGTTCGCCACCACAAAACTCGTGGGCGTACTCAAGCGTCTCACGCACCGTGAGTGTGGCAAAGTGTTTGTCGTGCTGCGGCACGTATGACACGAACTGGGGAAGCGTTTTCTTGATCTGGGCCTGCGCGAGGCCGTTGTATGTGATCTCACCCGAAATGTCGGTGTTCTTGGCCTGTGGGAACCGGCCGCTCAGCACCTTCATGAGCGACGACTTACCCGAGCCAGGTTGGCCCAGCACCAGTGTCATCGTGCCCGGTTGGAAGGACCCCGTCACATTCTTGAGGATCTCCTTGTGCACCACCTGCTTCTTACGACCGATTCCAGACAACGACTTCCTCACCGTGTTCCAGAGTGTGGGGAGGTCGTTGGAGGAGCCATCGTCTTCCACGACGGTGATATTGGCCGACACTGACAGATCGTGGAAGCGCACTTCTAACTGCGGGAGTTCACGCCCCAGAGAGGTCTCAAGTCGTGATGCAACGAACTCGTGCATGGCAGCCGGACCGTTGGCTAACAGAGACTTGCCAGAGTCAAGTCCGATCTGCTTGGAGGTCGTACCGTTCTCCATGTCGGTATGAGCCGCCGTGGTGTCGGTCGTCGACATCGAGCTTAAACTTGGTTGAAGAGAGGACTCGGTCGAGTTGTCGATCGATCGAGTTCCGCCAAACCAGGAAGTTTGAGAATGAGCACAGACCAAGTTGACCGACTTGCAGACACCAAGAACGTGTTGATTGTGCCAAAACCTCGACGGTCTCCGATCGATAATCACGATTGCCGACCGAGTCCTGTCTCGAAAATCCAGATGGTCAGCGTGCAATGCTATGATGGACGTGAATCCATCCGGTATGAGGAGGTGCGGAGCTCACCGCTGTGCCGGTATTATTATAGTAAGGATCACGTTCTGATCGAGGCGCACCAAGTTGACATTGCTTGCTTTGGGTGTGAAAGCTACCGATAGTTCATTAAAACCATGCACGCGAAATTGACCGAATCGGGTCCGTCGTGGTTTCCAGTCATGTGCGTCGGTGCTCTTTCAACCGCGATGGCGCTGCGGTAATCCCAGTCCATATGGCGACGACAAAACTAAAATACTTTCAGTGCTCGACTTGCTTGTACATGTATGAGGAATGTTGTCCAACTCATCGTGTCGTGGCACCAGAAGCTCATCGTTGTTTCTGCCTGGGGGACTTTGGATTTGGCGCTCTTTGTTTGATAGACCACCCGCAGTGCAATTGAACGCTGTTGCGGCATCGAACAGCAGACAGATCTGCTCTTTTCGAAAGCGGAAAGGGTTCAACACGTTTCTGCAAGAAAAACAGCAGCGGAGAGTTTACGCGGCGTTGAAAAGCCAAAAGCTTACGGCGCGGTGGATCCGATACGGCGTCGCAGGCCGATTTGGCTTCGACGCATCAGGTAGTTGAAATCAATCGGAATTCGCTGCTTTCGATGGGAACAACTGACTGTTCCACCTTGCACGATGCACGACCGAACAGTACGAACCATTGAAAGCTGCGTACATATACTGTCGTCTTTTGAACTCCCTTTGTTTGGTGCTTGGACCTCTTTTTCGCCTAAGCTGAAGACTTGGTCAAAAATCGAGGTGTTAACTTCATCACCTACCAGCGCAAGGAGAGCTTCATTCACTTATACCACCAAAATCGATTTGTGAATCGCATGCTGTCCGCTGTTTTTCCTACGTGTTCAGCAAGCCATGTCGTGGACCACGACTCGTGGTGCCATGTAGATGCAAACACTCCAGCTGTGTCGAATGGCTCACCAGAAGAAGAAGTATACGCTGGTTAAAAAATATTAACTGGGTGCGCAATGTTCTAGACTCGTCGCAATAATCCGAATTAGCACCTTGGACTTAAAAAAGCGAGGCTAGAAAACGCTGTGCCGATATAATCGCGTGTCCAGATCACGAGCTTGGCTTTGTGTTGTGCAGCCACGCAAACTTGAAGCTGAAATCGGCACCTTTAAAAATGTGCAATCAGACACCATGCAACGAAATGTCGTTAGATACTCACATCATCATCTACGAAAGCTGATACTACACACAATTGAATCGCCATCACTTACCAAGGTGTGCCAGTGGTACTTGACAAACATAGATAAATATGTCAATCAATGTCGCCTGGATCATGCCTGAGTGCGTCTCCAGCACAAACGCAAGTTGGGCTAGCAGAGAAACCCTCAACGAGCGCTTTAACACGAGCATCGTGATGATCAGAGAGATAAACTCAAGTGAACTGTAGGCGAGCACATTTAGGACCGATGAATAGAGCTCAGAACTTGAAAGTCCGGTCATCGAAGAGTAGTAAGCACTATTGTGCATGTAAAACAGAGTCACACGATACAAGGCTGTTCATCAACGAAAACAATCATCGTTAGTCTCACAGTAAAATAAATAACAGGCTTTTCTTCTGTGTCTTACAGTAGACGATGGGTAGCACCACCTCGACATACTCCACCAGCACGATATACTCGGTGATAAAGAGCACATGAGTGCTCTTCTCGATAAAGAGAGATCGTTCGGCGTCCGAAAAAAAAAAAAAAAGATCGGAGCTATCCGTCGTTGCCTGAACTTCAAACTTCCGACTCGAGGCGGAGGATTCCTTAGTAGGCCGTATTGGCATAACTTGGCTGTTTCCGGTGTGACCCAAACCGAATGAGCTTTTCCAAATGGGACCTGTGTCGGTATCAGCCCCCTTACCTGGCGAATCTCCTTGTATCTTTGAAGTTTCGTCGTCATCATCGATAGCATCCTTTTCGTGCTTTATGTCGTCTGCTTTACTCTTCATCGCAAGGATTTTCATTGCCACCTGTAAGAAGTTCTCGGTTGACATAGGGTGATCTCGTGGAATATTTGTCATGAGTGCTTTTATCTCGTCGAAGCCCGCTATAACATCGAGCATGGAGAACCATAATTGCCCCATGTCTATTACCATGATCATAGCAGTTAAACCCCACGATGAAGCACTCTGTAGAGCATTTGAAACGTAAAGGGAGTTGAAAACTTCCACGATAAAGATGACATACTGAGGCTTCACATCATCGTAGCCAGCAAGCCCGCGGCTAACCCAGTTCTTAGCAACGATTTTAATGATCGGCAACAAAATCATGTACAGCGCTTGGTTGATGCCACTGAGCGAGACAAATCCATAGATGTAGAGAGGGTAGATAAAGGTGAGTGCCACTTGGCAGTTGTACGCGGACGATTGCTGCTTAATATCGTTCAACAAGGACGGCTCGGCTTTCAAACGGGGACCAACGACGTACCCAACGCACACCCCCAAGACAAAGACGTCAGGAGGCGCAAATACGAGTATGCCGAACGGCAGCGGGAATACAGTCGCGGCACAAATGCCGAAAATGATGGCCACTGCTACGGCTGCTGCAAAAATGCGATGAACAAAATTTGAAGAGCGGTCATCTTGAGGCGAGGCGAGCCCTGACCCATCTTAACAAGAGCACTTGAACCAATGAGGCCAGCCACGAGCCATGAACGAATCCAGAACAATGCGTTGTCATGCACGCCAGCTTCCGGAGGATTAAGGGTGGCACTTCTTTCAGCACGCAAAACACCAGGCATGGCAATGGCGTCAACAAGACTGGGACTATCAATCGTGTGATGCTCGAGTTCTTCGAGTAGGCATCCAGCTGGTGAACCCTCTCAATCGAGTAGCGTCCTTGAAACTCAACTTGAACAGATATCCAAGCTGCCCAGAGGCGGCGGCGAGTATCCTGAACATTCTTTGCCATCCTCCTCAGCACGAGTATTTGTGAAGTGCACGCGTAAAGCACAGCAAATCAGCAATAGAAACGACACACCAGTCTTGTTGAAGCTGGCTGATCAGATAAGGACCCTCTATTTCAGGTTTCGGCATACACATTGTGAAGCCTTTGTCATAAGAGCACTTTGGTGACGCTGCTAAGACTCGACGATGATCCGAATCAAATTGGGGCGATGTTGCGCGATTCATAACGTAGGTGCTATTTAGTACAGTTTCAATGCAAACGAACGATGGCTGTGGCACAATCCCCAAAGAACCAGCTCACCGAACAGTACGTGGAGAACTTTTGTTTGTTTATCAGTGATGTACATTGATGTCCTAACGATGTCCGATGTCCAGCACGTGAAAAGCATCACTGCGTTACACTCTCCACCGATGTTTTCATCGTTTAGCTCGCATTAATCTGGATTGAAATACACTTGCGGTAAATCGCGAAAACAGCAGCATCACGAAGCAGTCACCAACTCGACGATCGATCATTATTGTACTTACAAAATATTTTTTAAATTACAGCTCAGGTGTTCACTTAACTTCGCAATGATAGCTTTACTATACGCTTTCACATCGACCGCATAGCCAGCTCACTGTGTACGTTGTCTTTGTGATGGCCGCGGATTTTGTGAGTGGCTTTCAGTCAGGAGAGCTGAAATATCCATCCTGCTGTTCGACATGGCAACTTGGGACACCGTCTTGCCCTTCTTGTTTTTAAGCTGTAAACATGCACCTTTCCCCAGCAGAAACTTGACGCATTCCTTATGTCCCCGGTATACCGCTTTCATCAGCGGCGTCCAACCTTCCTCATCAACTGCGTCAACCTCAGCACCGCGACGTACTAGCGAGCGAAGTACGTCTGCCCGACCTTCTTCCGCACCAATATGCAGCGCTGTCCGACCTTCTTCCGTCTTTAATGCAACTGAAGCACCCTTGCCAAGCAGGAAATCTACGATGACAATGTGGTCCCGCTGCGCTGCCGCCATCAACGGCGTCCACCCGTGTTGATTTTGTCGATTCAAGTCAGCACTCGGGGTCCGTTCAACTAACACCCGAACCGCGTCTGTGTGTCCATTGTACACTGCCTCATGAAGCGCCGTATCTCCATCTTCATCCGTAGCATCAATCTCTGCCCCCTTTCCGAGCAACAGATTCAGCACCTCGAGATGCCCTCTCTGCGCTGCGGCCGCCAACGGCGCCGCGACGCCATTCCTGTTCACCGCTGCGCCATGATGCAGCAGCTGCTTCACAACGTCCACATGACCCAATTCCGCAGCCAAAGTGAGCGCCGTATTGCCGTCAAAAGCCACTTCGTCTACAGGAGCTCTGGAGCTCAGCAGTAGCTTCAGCACGGCGACATGACCCCCGTCGCCGCCAACATCAAGGGCGTGCGACCGCTGCCCCCATTGAAACCGGGAGTCACTCAGTCTCTAGAAACAGTTGAACGGCGTGCAATGAGCCTCTCTCTGCTGCAATGGACAGGGCACTGCTGCCTTCATTGGCGATGTCCTGCACCGAGTCTCTCGCGGCCTTGAGCACGAGCTGGACCATTCTTTGGAGCCCCGTTCTGGTGGCGCTCATCAAGGGCGTGACGCGGTTCCTGTCACCTAATGACGCGCTTGCGTCGAACGCAATCAGCACGTTGGCTGCTTTCAACTGGTTGCAGCGCACGGCCAAATGCAGAGCCGTGCAGCCTTCGGAATTGACCAAATCGAGCGCGGCCCCTTTGGCGACCAGGAACGCCACCACCTCGGAGTGACCTCGACGCGCGGCCTCCATCAGCGGCGTGTTCCCATTGGCCCCGAAGTGTCGATGCCGTCCCCATCCACCAGAGCACGTCGCGCGCCTCGCAAGTTGTTGAGCCTCTAACAGGCCCATCGAAATTCACAATTCACAGTGCACGAAAAATGAAATGATTTCCATGTCGTGTCGTGACATTCTTTCGAAAGAGTGACACTGAGCGTGAGGGAGTATCATTCTTCCGAAAAAGTGACACTGTGCGCGAGGAGTGTCATTCTTTCGAAAGAGTGACGAAAGTCGAGGCGTGGTGTCATTCTTCCGGAAGAGTGACAATCAGCGATTTCCACACTTCTGTGCTGTTACTTCTTCGCCAGCCAAGTCTCGAGTCCCATTTTCATTCGCAGCATGTCGAGGCTCAACCCGAACGCGGGCGAGTGGGTCCCCAGGCACGTCCCTCTCGTGCATCTCCATCTCCTTCTCCTTCTACACTAACTCAGTAGTTTTTCGTCGCGTCCTCGCAGCTTCTCGGCGTCTCCAGTCAAGTCGAAGGATTCCGACTCGGCGATTCCCGTCCAAGAAGCCCCCGAAGCCTCTAAGAGCGAGACGGACGCGGCCCCAGCAATTAACAAGACGGCGCTGGAGAGAGCGGCGGACTTTGGCCACGACGTGAACGACACAGAGGACGGAGAACCCATTTCCTACGTACGCAGCAGGAAAAAGAAAGAGTACTGATATTGGGTAATAGGTAACCGAACTGACAATTGTGACTGCAGGAGGGGTACTCGCCGTTGCACGACCGGTTCATCTACTCGAAGGAGTATTTACTGGCGGTAGGGAGAGATGTGGAGAAGGTGGCGGTGGACGGAGTGAACTGATGTTGTTTTTGAGATGTTGATGTTTAGTTCCAACCGCTGGGGGATCAGGTCATTGCGGGCGTTCCGGACGTGTGTCGGAACCCGACGCCACCGAAGGTGAGATTGAGGACTGTTGGTGTGTGTTTTGGAGGTGGTTCTAAAGGTTGGATTCGGGGATGACGACTAGAGGATTGGCACCAAGAGCAAGGGCAGGCTGGTGTACACGGTGGCGGAGCTCCTTCAGGTTGGTTGGAGTGCGGCAACTCGCGGGGTGGTGCTGCATATTTTTAACGTATTAGGATTGTCGCTTGCAATGTAGTTCCAACCGCTGTACGAAATGATGCCGGAAGACTTTGCCTGGGCTGACACGATCGGCGCGGACGCAGTGATGGACGACAAGAAGAAGAACAAGGGCAAGAAAGACAAGAATCGCCAGAAGCTGGGAGGCGTCATTTCGTATGATGCGTCCTTGGTGTGCTACTTTAACCCTACGGAATACGCAGCCGCCATGAATATGGGGCTCTACACAGGCCCGCCCGCTGAGGACGGTGCGAATGGCTCCACTGCGAACGATGGCAACGGCAAGGTACCTGTTGTCGAGCCAGTCAACCCCGTTGAAGAAGCGATTGCCGCCAGGCGCCGTATTGCAACGTACGTCTTTACAGAACAAACGCGAGATTTCACCCGGAGCTTACACGGATGTTTGTATTGGTTGCACTGACAGGCTGCTGGATAATGTCAGTCCTGACACGGTTGACTCTATCCTGGAATCATTCTTGGGTATCACGATAACATGCACGCACACGCTGCAAGAGATCATTGGTTTTCTTTTCGATCATGCCATCGCTGATCCTGCCTTGAGGTGAGGATCGTGTGCGTGCGTATTTTTGAGGAGTCATACGCTGACATTTACTCTACGTTATTCAATAGCGATTCTTACGCGCAATTGTGTACGGGGATGTCGGAGCGGACACCAGAGTTCAAAGACGGAGCTAAAACCATCAACTTTCGACGGATTCTCCTCACCAAATGTTACGAGTCCCTCATCGAAGAGCCTGATAACCAACCCTCACATTCAAGCAAAACGAAGAACGGGGGCAATGGCCAGAATGGAGCATCGCAGCACTCGTGGCGGAGGAAATGCATGCTTCAGAACGTGGGATTCGTCGGCGATCTGTTTCGGCGACAGCTACTCACAGAGAATATCATGCACGTCTGCGTTGCGATGATGCTGGATGACGAGGTGAACCCACAGGCTGAGATTATTGAAGCAGCATGCAGTCTACTTACACAGGTGATTTTGCCACTGCACTTTTCGCGCGATTGTGGTGGTGTGAGTCCTGCCTGACACAGTGATCACTTTATTCCTTAGGTTGGTGATCTACTTGACGGATCTAGTCCTGCCTCGCGACGGACGATGGACGAATATTTTGCTGTCCTCGTACGCATTCGAGACCACTGCCAACTTCCTGACCGCGTGAGAAAGCTAATCACTGCCGTAAGTTTGCATCCCTCAGTGGCAAAGCAGATTGGATTATTGTGAGGTGCCTAATGTTATTGTGGCTTGTATAGTTGAAAGCTCTCCGAACGAGCGGCTGGATAAAGAAATCTCATGAAGGTAACTCGTCTGCCTCAACCACTCCGGTCGCGTCTCCCGCAAAGGCTGCGGTTGAAGAAAGCACCGAGTCAGTGAAGCCTCCGCCCCAACAACAAGGAACAGTCTCACCAGCTGCGCTAGTAGAACAAGAAACGCCTGCTGCTGAAAGCGAAGCAAGCGACTCCGTAGCCGTGCTTCCGCTCAAGCCCGAGACTGATTAGCCGTCAGCTCGAGGAGCCCAAGTTGGTGAGTGAAAGTATGAGAATTAACGTAGAAAATCCCATAGGTTAGCGCTATTTAACCCCAAAAAGCAAACAAAAAATGTGGAGAAGAGAGCGAAGATTATGGCGTTACGAGCACTACATACATACACCACCCCCGTGGGTCTGAGAACGTGAAGGAGTTGGAAAACTCCGTTGCCTGCAGAATCCGGCGAAAACTCAAACTGCACTTGTGTTTGCGGTATGCCGACTAAAGAGCCCCCACCTCCTCCTCCTCGCGCAGTACAAACGTTCCCGGTTCGCTTTCAGCCTTGATCTCCAGAAACTTACACCATCTTCGCAGCAGCGGCCGATCGCGCAGGAAGAACGAGTCTGTGTTCCCCGTAACCACCACAACCCCCGTACCAGTCGACGTCTCCATGTACTCCCTCGCTTCCAGCAAGTATGCCAGCGTCTGATACACATTGCCCATGTGACTGCACAGCCCAACCTCATCAGTCTTAGCAACTCACTCCATTCAATTGCCAACCTCAAAACTACCTACCTCTGATCCGAGAAGAACTTCTCCAAGCTGCCGACCAGCAACACCGACGTGCCCTTAGCTTCCACATGCAACGAGCACAGGAAATGCTGCAGCTCCGAGCTCGTTCGAGCGTATCTACCACATCAACAGCAACGGCAACAAATGACGTGAGCCAGTGACAACATGGCTACACCAACTTCAGATGACCTTCACTCACTTGATGTGGATGCTGCTCCAAGCGGCATTGTCCTCGCCGGTCTGCACCGGCAGCCCACACTTCCCACAGGCGCTCAATGGCACAAGTGCCGCGGCTGCCGGCTGCTGGGAGGCACCTGAATCGCCGCACAAAATGAGCGCCACGCTCTTGCCGGCCTTGATTTGAGTAAAGCCGAATTGAAGCAACAGCGACGTTTGCCCCGAGTCTGCAGGGCCGTGCAGGTACAACACGCCTCGGTCTGGAGCGTCCGGAGCTTCTTGGACGCTCGGTTTGGTATCATCGGGAGCGTTGGGGCCAGCGCAGAACTCCGGACCGTCGCCATGCGTGAAGAACGCCTCGAGCCGCGGCATGCTCGATGTCGAAAGATTGCTGCCTTTGTCACGTCGAGCTTTGATTTGCAATGTGGGGACAAGATGCGCTGTGGTGCATCTTGTGACCAGCTTTGTCGTTAGATTTTTTTCTTTTCTACAGAGCTGCATGACACGCTCTGAATTGGTATTGCTCACGTGAAGAAGAAAACATTTGAGCTGCGCTATGCAGCAAACATGACAACGGCAGCAGGATTTTTAAAACCGGTGGACCTTACTCCTGCGCGTCCTTGAGGCCGTGTTTGAGCACTGCGCCCGCCAGTTCTCCAACGAACGGGTTGGCAGCGATGGGTCCTTGCTGCAGTTTGCGCATGCCGTTGATGACCTCGCGCGTCTTGGAGATGTACAGGCCGTCCAGACTGGCGCGCATCTCGATCTCCATGTCCTCGACCATGCGGCCCATGTTGGACACGTGGTCGAACTGGTCCTGAAACTCCATGGTGCGCTCCGCCTGGCGGGTGAGCGTGCCGTCCAGCGTGAGATCTCCGAGCTCCAAGCGGTTCACCTTCATGAACAGCAGCACGGACGTCGTGAGGCGGTACGTGGCCTTCTTGACGCCCTGGTGCACCACGTCACTGCCCTCCTGTACTTCGATCACGTGGATCGAGTTCCAAGCTCCTTCCTGGACGAAACGCTGGTCCAGCACGTCCTTCTTCACCAGGAAACAGGCTGCAAAGCCTGGCTCGAGGTCCCACATGTACACGGACGAGAGGCCGCCCTGGTAGTAAAGTTCGCGGTACGAGTCGAAGATCTCATTGGCCTGCACCTCCAGCTCGCGCAGCGTCTCGGACGGGAAAAAGCCGTCGCCAGTGCCCTCGCCCACTGGCGGACTGTATTGATTGGTCCATGGCGAGCGGTACGAGTCTCCGTCGCGGTTGTAGTCGCACAGCAGGAACTTGCGGCCGTTGGCGGGGTCTACAGCCACCTGCAGCGGCTGGTCCACGCGCTGGTACAAGTCGTCGGTTAGAGCAGGAGCCAGACGCGTGAGGCTGTACACGTCCGTCTCCACCTCGCGCGGGGGCATGCGGCGCATCAGGTTCAAGCACGACGTCATCTCGTCGCTCATCTTTGTTAGGCTTCGTGGGCGTTCGGCACCAGCACAACTCGCAATTCTCAGCGCAGCATCGCTATTCATATCTGCAATCAATATCACACCAGCTTGTATGTAGATACATTGACTACCTCTAGACCATCCCATCGTCTTGGGCGCAGTATAAGCTTTGAGAGATTTTGTCCCGGCGCTGCGCTACGGCAGAACCCAGGACACGTCGCCAACGTCACGAGTTGGGTACGGGATGCTGGATACGGGACATGGAAAAACCCGGCTGCGACCCACTTTGACCGCGGGTTGACTTGGAATTTGTATCTGGGCGGCGAAAAGTGGGCCCCAGCTGCGACCCACTTTTCCTTAGCCAACGAGCAAATTCCGAGCCACCTCGCGGGAAAAGTGGGTCCCATCCCGTAAAGAAAAGCGGGTCCATCCCGTAAGCAGTCAGTGACGAGCCCCGTGCTCACTTCAGTAGCCAAATTGCGGAAGAGCTACATGCAGACGCTGGAGGAGCAGGTGGACCATCTCAAGAAGGAGCCTCTGCGGCAAGCAGCAGCAGCGTGTCGCCAACCGGGCGGCACGGCGTTCGCCCAGATATTGTTGAATGGGGATTGGGTGAAAAGAATGAGAGGTTTTGACGAATGCGAGGCGAGATGAGAGGTGGTGTGTACCACACTGACGATGGATGGCCCCATTGGCCTGGAAGCGTTGCAGACCAATAGTTAGCGAGTGAGCTACGGTAGTGAGGGTGTTGACTGAAGCAGCATGAGCAAGCGCGTGAAGGTGCAACTCCAGCATCAGGCCTCGTTCGACAGCGCCGCCCCCATCGTCGGTGCGTGGTGCATTGAGATTGTGGAATGAAAAAGCGAGGAATTGACCCAGTTGACACATTGACACATTGACACATGGACACAATTGATGCAGCGACATTTCGGAACGGGCCGCCGCCTCCGAGTCAGCGCAAGGACCTGGCGTTCGAAGTGTTCGAGAATCCTGCCAAGAAGCAGCGGCTGGTGGTCTCGAGCTCTGACAAGGTGGCGTACCAAGGGGCCAACTTTGGCTACTTGGGCTCCAGCCACGACTTCTCCAGGTGCGACGCTGATACGGTGGAGAGATGCAACGGAGGGGCGTTAAAAGTACAATTGGAGCTGATAGTGTTGCTGGTTGGGTTTTGGTGCTTTCGCAGCTATGCGGTGGGCGTCTACGACACGAACACCAAGGAGGTTCGGCTGTGCAATGTGAAGCAGATCTACGTGATGCAGCAGGCCATCAAGGGCTCGTCCGAGAACATTGACGAGAACCACGGCGAGAACAAGAGCTTTATGGACCAGAGACGCGACCTGGTGGAGGTCTTCGGTAGCAAGAAGAGCAAGCGCATGCAGAAAAACCGCGAGGAGAACATCGTGGACCTGGAACACATTAGCGGTGCCGCCTCGGTGACCCAGACGCTGCAGAAGAAGATTTCGGCGGCGAAGCGCAAGGAAGAGGAGGAGCGTGCTCGTGATGCCAACTACTCCAGGGAGGCGGCTGCGCTGGCCTCTACTCGGAATGCCATCCTGCCGCCCTGCGATATCGATGCACCTACGCCCGACCGTGTCTACGACCTTCGCAAGTGTAAGTGTTTGTACTCGTGGAATGCATGCATTGTAGCGAGTTAAGTCCTGACGAGTGTTTTGACGTTTGTTGCTCAGTTATGGATGGCTCTGTCATGGACTCGCTGACCATCATGGCCGAGGAGGTGATTGAGGCATTGAGTAGTACGAGCGCGGCAGAATACGCTGCCAGCTTGAACCTGGCGTCGCTTCCTACGCGACTGCTTCTATCTCTGCCCACACCGTACGATGTGAACAAGGTCAGTCTCGTGGTGTACATTGCGTACATGATCGATTTCTTCAACTCGCACTTTCCGCTGCGCAAATCGGCGGCAGTGTTTAGCGAGGACAAGAGCATCCCGCTGGTGATCGTGCGTCACTTCCTGAAGCTTTTCACAGATGTCGAGGAGGGCAACAGTGGCTACCCGACGTACCTGCAGCCCAAGCCCAAGAAGGACAAGTTAATTCTTTACCTCCTGGTGGTGGCTCTTACTGCCAACGACTTTAGCCTGGATCTCTCGGAGGTTGGTGCTGACCTGAAGCGCTCTGCTGTGTCCCTGACGACGTACTGCCGCCAGCTGGGCTGTGTCGTCGAGAAGGTTAAGGCCGACGCGGCTGTCTACGGCAGCGCTTCGTCGCTTGCTTCCAAGAAGCAGGTGCACCGAGTTGTGCTATCGGTGCCGCTGCACTTCCCGGCCCCGAAGCGTGGCGCAGGCCCGCGCCGGTAAACTGTCAGCTAGTGGTCACCCCGGCGAACGACTCGATAGTACAAGACGAGACTTCTCTAGGACAAAATACATACTTTGCACGTTCAAAACTTCACTCCATTGTTTCGCAGCTCGATGCTCCTTGAGGGTCCTCAAAACCTTGCTGTATTCGGCACTGAAAACTTGTCGATGTTCGAGTTCTCGACACCTGTCCTAACCAGTTACTATAGATACACATCTCCTCCCTTCTCTCTGGCTTAGGTCTGCGTCGGGCGGCTCGTGATGTCCGAGTCCGTGGAGAATCGCGAGAGCGCTGACGTCCGGTCGAACGACCCCGACTCCAGCATGGCATAGCTGTCGTTGGTGCCGCGCATTTCATCCATCCAGTGAGACTGCTCCTCCCCTGCAGGCACCTCGCTCTGTCGCTCCAGTGCCTCCGACACCGTCGTCCCCGTCGTGTCGCGCCCGAACTCGGACGTTTCGCGTCCGAATCCGTCCACGCTGCCGTCGAACGAGTTGAGCACGCCCTGTCCGTTGTACGTTCCGGAGAACGAGTTGGCGTACGATCCCGCCATGGACCCGGCAAACGACCCGGCGTACGACTCGTTGAACGACTCGGCGTAGCTCCCCGGGGCTGCGTTAAACTCCATCGAGTGTGCTTCAAAGTTGCTGGCGCTGGGTCGCGACGCTAGTACGTCCTCCTTCTTGTTGAACGGAGACGTCGACGGCGCGTGGCCGTTCACCGTGGACTGTGCCGGGTCGAAGTTGTACCGCGGCGGCTCTTGCGACGGACTGGGGAGCTGCCGGGCGCCGAGTGCAGCATGGCGATGGACGAGTTGAGCGGGTCCGGCGTGGCCTTGGTGGACGGTACGTCCAGCGTGGTGAAGTCGTACTCGCTGGGCGTGTTCTGCATCGTGGGCTCCGACGTGTTGTTGGGCTCGCTGGGTGCCATGGCCTTGGAGCCGGGGTAGTCCCTCGTGAACTGCTTCTCGTCGTCCTCTCGCTTGCTGTTCATGTAGCGGTAGGAGAAAAAGCCGGCGAGGCCCAGCACCACCACCACGCCGATGATGATCCCGATGAGAGCTCCGGCGCCCATACTAACACTGTGCTACGTAAGTTAGTGGTTGCGCGACTCGCGGGGCGATTCGGTTGTGGCGCCGCGCCCAGCGGCTCCGCGAAAAAGCAGCTGGGCCTGAATTGGCGTGCGTGGTCCGTCGTTCGGCCGCGTCTGAGGGAGAGCGGGTCCGTGCATGAAAAGGGCGTTTGCGGTCGGGAATGATTGCAGCGACTTGACTAGAGTTGGATAGAGATGTCAAGCTGTCATTAAAAGACGCTGAACGACCTTTCTGCCGTGATCAGCTCGAGTGACGAGCAGACGATCGAAAATGTGCCACCGCGAGTGGTACTTGGCAGGACGCCGAGCAATGCTCGGTGAGCACGGCGTGGGTAAATACTGCAGCACCTGCAGCCGAGGCTCTTGTTGCTATAACAGTATTTTCACATGGTGTGTGCCTGAAGCGGCTGGAGTAATGTATCTGGAGCAGATGCCAACGCAGTTTGCGCTTTGTGGCTCATGTAGGGGCGCGACCCTATCCTCGGGGCGTTGCTAATCGGCACCTCAAAACCTACCTCAAACCCCATTTTACGCTGGGACATCTTTTCTTCAGTAAACACGTTGCAATAACTAACATTTAGTGAACGGCTTCCAAACTACCATCTCAAAAGAGGCGGTTGTGGGGCGGATAGGTTCTCTGCACGAGCGCCCTTCCCTTTGCGGCTCGCATTCGGTGTCGCCGAATTTCCTGCTGCAAAAGAAAACTCGTCGTCACTTTTGTCACTTGCTTGCGACAAAGACAGCAACGTCTTCAATGTTTCGAGTCGTGAACCCGTTGCGTAGAGGATGGCGACACGGCACGCCACGATCGGGGTCTTCAAGCCATAAGCGAGAGTGGCTCGTGTAGCTCGCGCGGTACTGCACTCCATCGACGATGGGCGCCTTATCGGCGATAAGGCGACAAGTTATCGCGGCCTCGTTTCCTGCGCTCCCACCGTGGTGTCGCTCACGTGTACATGTACAGCGACATTATTGCAAGAAAGCATTGGGATTAGCTGTGGGACCGGAGCCTGTAAAATATTTTACGCCGCACTTGAGGTGACCCAAAAGCGAGGATAAGGTCGCCGACTTGGCAGAAGGTGCAACAGAATCTCGGCTGCAACGCTGACAGCGAGACGAAAGGCTGCCTGCTGCTGCAGCCAGCACATGACAGTCGCTACACGCGTTACAGTCTTTGATGTGAACAGCAGGCTAGATGTCAGTGGCGGATACTGGTCTAAGTGCCACCTGGATGCAGTCAATCAAGAGGGTGGTGAGTGTGACTGGATCAGCACGACGCATGCCTCTCCAGTGCAGCTGCATTACTGGTGACGGATGCCCCTCTGCTGGTCCACTTGGTCAGCTTGACAGCTCTGCCAACTCAGAAAAGGCATCATTTTGAACTGACAAGCCGCATCATGTGCATCAACTTGATGCCATCAAGCGACTATTCTTGCGTGTCGCTAGTTGAGCTCGCTGACCACGAACAAGGCAGTTAAGCGCGTTGTAGCATCGGGTCTTCATCCAGTACTCTGCACGTGGTTTATGGTGCGTTCAAGAGCACATTCTCGAGTACAATGGTCTTGGTCTCGGTGTGAACGCTTTTTTCGACGTCTCAGGTGAATCAAAATACCTACTGATCAAGATGACGCCGCCTCGAGGGATGACTCGTGAGCCTTGCAGGGTTCTCGGTAATGAAACGTTTGTATTATTACTTTTGCTCATTTACTGTTTGTGGTGATGGTACAGCCGAGTCAAGAAATCTCACAGGATAGTCGAAGTCCCGGTCCCGTGTGGTCTCTTGTCTACAAGATAAATTTCAGCCTACCGTTACAATAGCAGCGACTCGGTTAAACCGAGGTCTCGACACTTGCCTCACTTCTCACTTGCGTTTTACGGCCAAACGACAGCGTGTGCTGGTGAATATGAATTTAATCGACGCCGCATCGAAGGGCGACGTGAGAGCCGCCTTCAAGCTGTGCCCTCTTCCGCGCAAGATGAAGCGCGCTTCGACCATCGAAGTCCTAAAGTTCACCCCCTGCAGTGCATTTGGGAAAGTTAATATTAACGGCTGCAGTTTTAACGATGCACTGTGAATTCCACGTCAGCCCTCGGATTTATACCGACAAGCAGTCGAACGGCATCCAAGTGACTGTTGCTGGCTGCTATATGAAGTGCAGTGTTCCTGTTGTTGTCCTGAGCATTGATTGACGTCAGCACTAAATTGAAGCAACACCTTCCTGGCTAGATTCCCTTCTGCATTGCCACTGCTAACAGTGCTGCATTAACATGTTTGTCCACTGCATTAGTGTGCAGCACGGTCCGTGCTTTTAAGCAGCTCCTGAGCAGCATCCACGTTAACGGAAAATGCAAATGCTCGCAGGAGCATGTAAAACCTTCAGGCCGATTTACTGCAAGCCCACTTTCGAGAAAGAGATCTACAGCGAAACTCAACCTTTATTGACTACAACTGAGAGTAGCATTCCCAATATCGTCGATGACGTGCGCTGAAGTCGGATCTGGCTCGAACACACGCTTGGTTAACTCTGATCGCCCGCTTTTAGTGGCCGTCATGAGCGGGGTGACTCTGTTCTTGTCGCCAATTGAGGCATCGGCACCAAACTCCAACATCTTGTCGGTTCCGAGCTGATTGTGGTGAGCGCAGGACAGTGTGAGATTCATAAATTTTCCTTTCGATATCGGCCCAAGCGCCGACAAGAAAACTCGACATGACCTTCAGAGCAGCTTCCATCAACGCGGTAATTTCTTTTGGGCCCATGCTGTTGACGCTACGGTATCACAAATGGACGCTAGATACAACCTCAATGAATAGCACCTCAATCTAGCCTCTTCCGCGCAATATGAAGCGCGCTTCGACCATCGATAATCCTACAGTTCGATTGAGGCGTGCGCTTCTAGACCGGTGTCATTGTCGCAATTTATAGCAGCAATAGATGAAGGCGGCCTATGAAGGAGATAAGAGTGTGTGGAGTGCTTACTGGAGAAGGGCTGAAGCAGGAGGGGCAAGACGGCGATTCAAGTCGCCAAAGAGAACAACAGACAGCTCTACTGGCCCCCAAATCAAGTCTCACCAACAATGAAACCCACACCACCAACTCAGATATACCACCACGCCACAAACGACAGCGCAACCGTTCCCAGCCGAGCTGAAGCCGGCGGGACACGTGAATGAAATCGTTGTGTCCAAGGTGGCCAAGCGTTACCAGACGAAGGCGCAGTGTTCAAAGCCGGTAAACATTCGAGCAACCCGGGGCAAGGAGATATGGCAAAGGTAAAAACAATAACACAATTTAAACTCAAGTTGAAGTGAGATGCTCGTTTGTGGACCACACATTGACAAATCCTTTAGCCGCCGCTTCTAAGGGCGACCTGCGTCTCGTGCGTCGTGCTCTTGCCAACGGCTGCAATGTGGATGACCTCAACTCCCACGGTTGCTCGGCGTTGATGCAATCGGCTCGCATGAATTTCGTCGAAATTATGACTTTACTTTTGGTGAACGGGGCGTCGATAAACTTAAAGCGCTCCGACGACTTTACAGCGCTGCACGTGGCGATCATCAGCCAACAATTGCGAGCTGTGAAGTTGCTGCTGGACTTTGACGCCGATGCGTCAATTGGTGACAATCGTGGGGTGACGCCGCTCATGTTGGCGGTGGAAAAAGGACTTGTGCATCTGACGAAACTACTAGTCAGGAAGGCTCCACGGTCGCTGAGTGCTGTTTCCAAGGACGGCAATACTGCTCTTGGTGTTGCTGCCGAAAACGGACAAGTGGAAGTGGTGCGGATGTTTCTCGAGTGTGGGGCGGCGGTGGATGGCAATTGTGGACCTGGACGGACGGCGCTCATGTTATCCGCTGCCAAGGGCCATGCGGACGTTGTCAATGCTCTTCTGGATAAGGAGGCTTTGGTTGACTAGGTGGCTTGCGATGGGAATACTGCTCTGACATTGTCAACTGAGGCTGGACACGTGCAGGTAGTCCAGGCGCTACTTTGTCGTGGTGCTAAAGTGAACAAGCACGTGGTGGAGGTGGCGCCACTAGCTGTTGCAGCTCAAAGTGGCCATGTGGACATTATGAAGCTGCTGTTGAGTAAAAAGGCCAGCATCAATGCGTATGACGGCGACTGGGATACAGCTCTGCATGAAGCCGTGTACAATGGTCATTTGGACGCGGTGCGAGTGCTGGTGGACGGGAATCCGTGTGCTGATGTAAATAAGCGGAATCGCAGTGGGTGGACACCTGTGATGGCAGCGGCACAGCGCAACCACGTGGAGATTATGGAGCACTTGATTGAGAAAAGAGCTTCAGTAAACTTCAAGACGAATGATGGACGTACTGCGCTCCACATTGCGGCAGAAGAGAATCGTGTCGAAGTCATTCGGTCATTGATTACTCGGGGCGCTCTAGTTGATGCCGTTGACCGGACGGGCCGAACGCCTTTGATGATGGCAGCGTACCGTGGACAAAAGGAGGCAGTGAAACTTTTTCTGGAGAGTGGGGCGAGCCTAGTGCTGGAGGACAAAATGGATCAAACACCGTTGGAGGTTGCGCTGTCAAACAGCAAGATCGATGTCGCAACTCTTTTAGTGTACAGTGAGAAGCGCCCTAGACCTGCACGGAGTGAGACTTCTTCGCCGCATGTTAAACGACAGCGAACTCAAGTACCGTAAGACCACAAATTGTTTTGGAATATTTTTGGGATACGTCAACCTGGAAAGCTGAGCGATGATTGCGAGGACAAATGAATATATGTACGACTTTAAGGCTTACCGATGCGAAGTTCATGGCCATATCGTGTAAGGCATATCCGCACAAGTGGTGGGTTGACCGAGCGGCAACAGCGAGCAAGTTAGCACATTAGACTTTAGCGTACATGCTGTACGGATATACTTCTGATCTGCCGCTGCTAGCGAGTGGATGGCCACGCCAAGAGGGTCTACTCCAGTCAACAGCTTCCTACCCTTCAAGACCTTCAAGATCATTTGCGTGAGCTGAGTACAGATTTAGCACCTGGACCTTGGGGCATTTGTTTACACTTGTCGATTTGGAAGGATCCGACACAATACAATCTTGCCTGTATTATAGTATCGGACACAATCAAATTGTATTGACGACATTTTTGATCCCTCGCACCAGTGGGAGAAGTACATGTATAGAGTCTTTTGATAAAACTGTCAAAAGTACAAGTTTCGGCCAGATTTTATGGAGTTTTGTATAGGATTTCTGCCTAAAAGGCCAGGAAGTGGTAGCATAAGGCAAATTCTATGAGGGAAAAGCATATTAGGAATTTTACGTTTTTGCAATCCCGTAAACTTTATGTGCTTCCTGGCGTTGACTTGCAACGGACACTTCAAATTGGCCAATCAGCGAGCGAGAAAATGGTATGACACATAATCCATTACAAACATCAAGTCAAAGTGAAAATGAATTTATTTCAAATGGCTGTCCGGAAAGTTTACGGTAATATTCCTGCTTCTTCGAAGTTGATGGTAACCTGAGCAACGGCAACTATTCTCGCGATAGATGCACTTCAAGCAGATGACAGTCGGTTCATCTGCTTGGGAAACTTCATCGTTCAACGTGAGGCAAGCCATGTCATTTAAGTGATACGTGATACAACAACCTCGACAGTCTCTGGTTTCTATCCTCTTAGACGACGTGTGCTGGTGGTGGCCTCAAGCATGTGGGTGCAATAACTTTCAGCGTACGAGTTCTTAGGACTCGTGCACAGCGCCTCGAGATCGCTCTTGGTTTCCACGCTCGTCGTCGCAGCAGTTAGCGATAGGATGGCAGCGTCGAGTTTCTCCACCGCGGCAGTCGAATCTGCTAGTCTTCGAGACGAAGTAGTGGGCAAACTTGCCAGTAGCTTGGCATGGGCCACGTAGAGATCCAGCACCTGCGTGTGCAGCGTGATGCCAACCACAGCTAGGTGATCCAATCGGTTCAACTGGGGCATCTTGTTCCACTTGCCAATTTGCGATGACCCGGCAAATGTAACAGCAGTCCCCACGCCATCGTGGCTCATGGAAATGGTATTCACGACGCCGTCGTTCGGCTGCCAGTCCGTTGAGAGCTTGAGAGTGTCCGGTGCGTAGCGACTGCCAAGGAATACAGCAAGTGGGTCCAACGGGAGCAACATAGTGAGGACGTTCGGTAGTGAGATCTGACGCAGAAGCAAGTCACGCGTCGAATACGTGTCGATCGTAGCGTAGCTGTAATAGTACACGTCGCTCAGCGTCTGCACCCAAGTTCTCTCCTCTTTAGCTCCAGACGTTGACAAGCTCCAAAGGCTGATGTCCTTAAAGCTTGAGTCGAAGATGCTGCTTGAGAAAACTCGATCGAGGTACCCCTGCAGCGTCTCGCCGGATTGCTTGTTGGTGATCCCCCACTGGTCCAACTTGGCGTCGTAGACCATTTGGGCGCTGTCCCCAAGAATGCCCACGACGCTCAGCACACCAGCGAGCAAGTCCTTCACAGAGTCTCCGATCACGGAGAAGCCATCTCCTAGCGTCGTGCCCTGGTTAGGCGACGCGATCGTCGTAATGGAGTGCACCCACTTCTTCCCACCTTTGAACAGCGGGTGCGACGATGCGTCCTCCACAATCGGTGCACCCGTCGTGCCGTGCTCAAGCAGTTGGGCTAGCATGCGGACAGTCTGGCCACCCATGCTGTGTCCGATGAGGTGGATCTTCTTGATGGTACCGTCGGAATTCGACTCGCCCCATTGCGGGTAGAGCCCCGTGTAGTTGCGGCCGTAACGAAGATGGTTGTGTGCTGCCGAATGCTTGGCACCGTAGTCCACTCGACCACCTTTGATGATCGTGTAGAGCTCGCAGGCGCGGTCCCAATTGCTGGAGAACGGACCCACCGCAGCAGTGTAGACTGTGTAGCCTTGCTTCACGAGCTCCGCCTGGAAGTCTCCCTGGATGCCTCCCCAGTACTTGAAGCCGAGCAGCTCGTCACGACCCCAGCCGGAGAACCCGTTGACCAGGATGATAGGGTATGCGTTGTCCGCTTGGGTCGCAGTGGGTGATAGCACCACGACGGCCAACACCGTAGCGAGGGTCAGGAGTATCGACATCTTTGATTGAAGTTCTAGCGATGATGAGGTGGAGTGCAAGGGTCGAAGCAAGTTGGAAAGTGAGCAAGCGATTCAACGTGCCGCAGCGGATTAAAGATCATCAGTTTTTGACGGACAGCAAGACGATCCTCGAGGTGGCGTGACGAGAGGGAAATTTGGCTGCACAGCGTGTGCAACTTGTATTTGCGCTGTTGCCTCGATGAAGTCATCGAGCAGTCGGGACAACACCGCAGTCTTCCTCTAATAGCACAGCAACGCTGCCTTGTCGATGGCCACGCCTGTCAGCTGCGTCAATGGCCAAATCCGCCAGGATGGGGAATCCAACGTCACTCTGGTCGGTTTCCTCCAGCCAAGATGCGCTCATGAGGAAGCCGTTGTTTCCTGATCGCATAAGTGGGAAGTAACAGCTAGGTAGAAATAGCGTTGACAAGATGAGGTCTGCTCAGCAGAGCCCATTCTTCGCTTTCTCTCCGATCTCGACCCACCATCGCGAGCATTGAATACAGTATCCATATCCGCTCCGATGCGGCTGCGGGTGGGCAGCAAGACCACGACAGTAGCTGTTACAGCCAACCCAGACTGAGTAGAGTGCTATGTTCTGAAAGCCTCCGTTCAACGGCGCCCAGATGCTTGTGCCCTTGAAGTTGTCCTTGAAGTTGATCGCACGTTAAGCCCGTGGGCGACCAACGTGAAAATTCGTGCTCGTGCGCAGCATGGAGCGGCAACTCCAGTCAGTGGTTTTGCCGTCCTCCGCCTGCAAGTCAAGAGAGTAATATCGATCGAGGTTTTCTACGTGTTGTTAGAATTGTAGGCTCTGCTACTATACGGCTTGGCAACATAGCGTGTGTATTTATGCCACCCGACCTGTTCTCAGAGGTCAATAGCCTTCCTGCCCCAGTACGAGCTGACAAAGATTGGATGAACTTACATGTAGCAGTCTTCGGGCGTACTTTACTGTTGATGAGCGACAATCTCATATTGGGAATTTTATTTTCCCGATTGAGTAAGAGCCATTCTCAATTTGGAGCTCACTCTCAAGGCGGTCTGCTCGAGATCCGTGAAGTGTACCTACCGCCATCTGCTTGGGGAGATGCATCGATGCTTCCACGGCAGCACGTTCAGAAGGACGAGGAGCACAAAGGATCGGCTCGAAGATTCTGACTCTTGACACCTTCCGAACTCTTGACACTTCAACATAAGGAGTCAGACTGCCATCGTCAGCATCCTTCGGCTTTTGACCGACATCGTTTTACACCGTTTTCGTCGATGTCTTACGTCGATCGAGACAGGCTTTGGATGCTTGTCAAATTACGTTTTCACGCAAGCGTGTCCAGTGACTGGACTCCAGTCAAGTACAGCCTCTGTGGCGCTTCGAAGCGATGTCGCGTTTGACACGCAACAGATGGAGCTGCGTGCTCCAAGTGCCCCAAGCAGTAACGGGTCCGCGGTCCCACATCCTCCCGCACACTCGTCGCCTGCTTGCTGTTTTCTCGCTTCCCGTCGGCAATATGGCAAGGATGGTGATCATCAGCCAGTCACTGTCAGCCTGACAGTCAGCTTCTAGGCACCACAAAAACCAGTCCAGGATGCCATTCCGCCCGCGGGATTGGGGCACAATTTGCGCCGCCCTCAACAATCACCGCTGCTCGTTTGGGCCGGCAAGCTCCTCTACGGATGAAGTGTTCAATACGCAGTCGGCAAGGGCCACTTGGTTAACGTGGCAAATTGCTCAGCAAGCTCGGGGCTGCACCGAATCTAATGCCACGTTGAAACGTGCGGCGCGGTCTCGTTTGGAGTGCCCCTATGCCTGGCTGCCAGTCATGAGGTCATCCTCACCAAGATGCGTGTTGAGGCGCAGACCAGCTTTT
This sequence comes from Phytophthora constricta, assembly GCA_011947335.1. Lineage (NCBI taxonomy): Eukaryota > Oomycota > Peronosporomycetes > Peronosporales > Peronosporaceae > Phytophthora > Phytophthora constricta. Next base: position 44,098 of record JAAVTI010000627.1, on the reverse strand, counting down.
GACAGTCTCTTGTAACGGACGTCTCCCGCCGTCATTCTATGGGAACAGTTGGCTGCACTTTCATGATTCACGAAGACTCCAAGGCAGCTCCGCCACCGATCCTGCCAATGGCTGCCATCATGAACTCTCGTCTTTGCCACTCCAAGCTGTCACCGAGCCATCACTGCGTTGCACTCCACGACTTCCCAACCTTTCCTTGTACCCGAGGAGATAGTCACGCAGCTCTTTGTTCACGACATCATGGTTCACTTGACCATGACGTCCCTGCAAAACCCAAGGGCCAAGAGGCCAAGGCCTTCGTTCGAGATGCAGCCCGACTCATTGACCGTGCTGTGCTAATCATTCTCCAATCTGCTTCAGGCAGTGCATTGCAAAAATTTCCGAGAGCTCGTTGCCTTTCTCGAGACAAGAAGAATGCGGACCTTCCTTAGCCTCGCTCTGCTGCTGCTGAGTGCTGCGGTTGCACGCGCCACCAACACCTACCCGGTGATCCTGGTGCACGGCTTTGCCGGTTGGGGTCGTGACGAGTTGCTCGGCTTCAAGTACTGGGGTGGCATTCAAGGTGATCTGCAAGAGGAGCTCGTGGCCCAGGGCTATACGGTGTACACGGCGTCGATCGGTTCGTTCTCGAGCAATTGGGATCGTGCGTGCGAACTCTATGCGCAGATCAAGGGCGGCGTGACGGACTACGGCGTCGAGCACTCGTCGAGCTACGGCCACAACCGGTACGGCAAGAACTACACGGGCCTGTACCCGGAGTGGGGTGAGACCACCTCGGACGGTTCGGTGAACAAGGTCCACCTGGTTGGCCACAGCATGGGTGGCCAGACCATCCGCATGCTGACTCAGTTGCTGCAGAAGGGCTCGACGGGAGCTCCAGTCGAGGAGACCTCGTCCACGAGTTCGTTGTTCGAGGGTGGCCACGACTGGGTGCACTCGATCACGACCATTTCGACGCCCAACCAGGGCACGACGCTGGCCGACGGCTTTTCCGAGATGGGCGACACGGTCAAGGACCTGCTGGTGTCCGTGATTAACGTGCTGGGCGTCTTCGGAGACGACGAAGAGCTCGTGTACGACGCTCAGCTGGACCAGTGGGGCATCACGGCCAAGACGGACGACGAGAGTCTGCAGGAGTACATCGACCGCGTCTTCTCCAGCACCATCTTCGACTCGGGCTACAAGGACCTGTCAATCTGGAGTCTCTCGGTGGGGGTGCGACCGAGGAAAGCACGTGGGTCGAGACGCTCAGCGACGTCTACTACTACAGCTACGCCACCCAGGACACCTTCTCGACGGTCAACTGGAAGCTGCAGAAAATCTCGTACCCGAACGTCCTCACGATGCTGCTGCCTCTCGACGTCACCTCCATCTTCCTCGGCAGTCGCTACGCCCCCGACACGCTCGGGCTGTCCACCGACTGGCAGCCGAACGATGGCGCCGTCAACACCATCTCCATGAGCCAGGACTTTGTGGGCCAACTCGTCTCCTTCAGCGGCGCGTCCGTCGTCGGCAAGTGGAACGAGATGACGCAGCTCAGTGACTTGGACCACTTGGGCGTCATCGGCATCACGCTGCTCTACCAGATCCTGGACCTATACGAGGCGCACATGGCGCTGCTCTACAGTCTGCCGACTGACGCGAGCTCCTCCCGTCGCCTGGTGGAGAACGCCACGGTGACCACCAAGCTGGACAGCGCCATCTCGTCGCTCAATGCCGCCACAGCCAACCTGCAGACCCAGGGAGACCTCGAGGCGCTTTGCGAAGACCCCATCAACACCTACGCAGAGAACTACTGCGCTACGATGCTCAACACGACGTTGGTGGATGACACCATTGCGACTGCCAACGCTACCGTGGAAGCTGCGACGAACACGAGCGTCTCCAGCGAAGAAATCACCACTCGCAGACTCCGCGTAAACTAAGAGCAGGTCGGCTAGTGATGTAGGTGTGCAAGTTAAAAGGTGGATAAGCCACGAACAAATTTCCTCAGTGGAATACGCGTAAATGCACAAAAATTGTTTGCTGTTTATGCCTTCACGTATCGTGCAGGGGATGAATCCACACTCATCTACACCACCAAAGTGGGTCCGTGGGCAAACGTGCTTCAAAGTCTTGAAGGGAGGACGCTGCTGACTGGAGTACACACTTTTGACGGGCCATTCACTCGCTGGCAGCAGCAATAGACCACTTAGACGGTCTGAAGTCTATCTGTGCGACGTACGCTAAAGCCTACTGTGGTAACTTGCTCGCTCGCGCCACTCCGTCAACTCACCACACGTTGATCCGAAGTCGTGGTCGGGTCCTCGACGATCTGCACAGGTCCACGGCGATCGATCTGCACGTGTGAGTAGATGCAACGGTCGACCCAGTCGAGGCAGCGTCGGCAGACACCAATCTCAGTCAGGTGCCCATTGTACTTCTCCACACTCTCGAGGGACCAGCAGGACGTGCACACATTATAGGAGCAAAACTGACATCGTTGTGCACATCGAGCCAATGTACTAAGACGCATTCATTTCGTACACGAGATGCAGTGTGAATGTCGCGCCACAGTGTCGACGGCATCTGCAGCAGCGGAGGAACTTGAAACACTTGTGTTTCCACGCGGTGACGACGGAATATCGTTGAGAGCTTCGAAATGCCACCAACCAAAGTGAACAGGCGGTTTTGCGCCATCTTGGCATTCGCCAATCCAGTTGCAGGTCTTTTGTCTCCTGTACGGAAGGCGTGGAATGTCACGCGCAGCTTCTTGCCTTCATCGGCTCCGACAACTGGGTCGACTACCGCAAACCGCCGATCGAATGGAACTTCAACCAGGTCAAACAAATGTTGCCTAACAAGGAATGTAGCTATTTCAATTAAGTGTCCATCCGTGCACGAACATCAACAACGCTGCTTCTGCACGTACTGATGAAATCTTGGGGCTGAGACTTGGCACTGACCGCCTTCCAAAGTACATAACAGCCACCTATGTGTTGTTTGTTAACGCCGCCGCCAACTACACATTTTGGATGTCGCTCACCAACGCCTAAAAAGCTGCCATTCTTCAGCACTGCAGTATATGCAACATCCATGGAAAACTCAATCTTACTATGTGGATTTCTGTAACATTTTCTCGGGATGATTTTAGTACGTCCCGATACTGTAGGAGTGGCAGACAGATTTGTGAGCTGGTTTCGTGAAATCCTGCGGATATTCCGAGAGGAATTGGGGGATACACAAGGGCAGAAATGCCGGTGTCAATGCAGACTTTACACAGCTTGACCTGGACGAAGGTGACTTTTCCATTGTTAAACACACTTTTGTAGGAATATTTCTGAAATTTATATTCCATATTACGTTTGAGAGGATTTAGTAATAATTACTTAACTTTGTACACCACGCGTGCACTGTAGCTGGTCATCGGGAGCCGACATTTTATTCCATTTGAGCGGGTGCTCCAAGTCTGGGGATCACTAATGAGGGTTCATCAGTACATTTGAATTTTAATAGTGTGTGATGCTTCATTGTTCAAGGCATGGGCAACCAACCATCGCGTCTTTCGTTTTGAATACAACACTCGATTAATTTTGCTACACTATCACTGCTTACCGCCGCACACGTGCAGCACACCCAACCTTGGAAGTTGTTGATCCTGCACTGATTCGCTGGGAATTGTCTTGCACGATGGTTGGAGTGGTTGTACTCGTTTCGTTGGCAGTACCGTCTCCTGTAGTGTTGCTCTGTCGAGCTTGCGCGAGTAAGACCTTGCAATAGTTCTCTGCGTATGTGTTAATCGGATTCTCGCAGAGCTTTTCGACATCTTCTTGCGTCTGGATACTTGAGTGTTCCGCAATGACCGAGGAAATGGCACCAGTGACTATCGAATGGACCTTCTTGCTGTATACCAAACTCCGAGCCTCGGAGTCAACAGGCAGGCTAACCAATAGCTGTGCGAGTGACGAATACACGTCCATAATCTTCGAGAAAAGAGAGAAGCCGGTGATAGCCATGTGATCAAGACCCGTAAGTTCCTCCATCTGATGCCACTTGCCAATTTCCGACGTGCCGCTGTAGTCCACGCTCGCCGAGGCCGTCGTAGTTCATGGAGAATGTGTTTACAACACCATCGTTCCGCTGCCAATCTGTCGTGAGATTGAGCGTATCAAGAGCGTAGCGGCTGCCTAGGAACACCGAGAGCGCGTCAAACGCTGGGTCCATGGTTAACGGGTTCGGTAGCTGAATCTTTTGAAGTTTCAAGTTGATCCACGAAAACGTGTCGATCGTGGCGTAGCTGTAGTAGTAGATATCGCTGAGTGTCTCGACCCACGAACTTTCCTCCGTGGCACCAGCGACGGACAGACTCCAGAGGCAGGTGTCCTTGAACGACGGGTCAAACAACTTGCTGGAAGTAATGCGATCGTAGTAATCGCTGATCGACTCGCCGTCAGCTCTACCTGAGATATTCCACTGATCAAGCTGAGCATCAAAAACCGTCGTGGTGCTATCACCGGCAACACCAATAATGCTGAGCATTGCTGCTAAAGCGTCCTTCACCGCGTCACCGATCACGGAAAACCCGTCTGCCAAGGTAGTGCCCTGATTCGGCGCAGCGATTGTAGTGACCGAGTGCACCCAGCTTTTGTCGCCCTCGAAAAGCGGATGAGTCGTCGCATTTTCCTCTGTTGGCGCACCAACGGTTCCCTTCTCGAGCATTTGAGCTAGCATGCGAACGGTTTGTCCTCCCATGCTGTGGCCAACGAGGTGGATCTTGTTCACTGAGCTATCGGCATTTCTCTCGCCCCACTCTGGATACAGCGCCGTGTAGTTCTTACCAAACCGCGCGTGCCCGTGTATCTCCGAATGCTTAGCACCATAATCCACTTGACCACCTTTGATCTGCGCGTAGAGCTCACAAGCGCGATCCCAGTTGCTCGAAAACGGTCCGATAGATGCCGTGAGGACCGTGTAGCCCTGCTCCACTAGCTTTTCTTGCACGTCACCTTGAATGCCACCCCAGTACTTAAATCCGAAAAACTCGTCACGACCCCAGCCTCCGAAACCATGCACGAGTACGATGGGGTACGTGTTATTGGCCACCACTACCAAAGGTGACACGAGAGCAAGAAGTAAACACGCTAGTAATCTAGCCATATTGTTGCTGTCGCACTCGCGTTGATCGAGCAAAGCGAAGAGGTCTTTGTTGTTGAAAGCAAATTCGCAAATGGGGATTGCAAAAGTTTGGCTGGCTGAAAATCGAGCCAAGTGGCACTCGACAGGAACATGTTGCTTAGCGCAGCCAACAGTGCCCACCCGTCGTTGGCTCGAAGGAAAAGAGGCCAAAACGAGAAGGTTGCGCCAATCATCGAGGATTAGTCGCTGCACTTTACGACGGTAAATGTAAAGATGCGCACAGCTGTCCCGCATTTGACTAGTTGGCCAGGATATCGGTTTGGGATCTGCAATGGTACCGGTAACGAGTTCATCCCGCCCTTCACTGGAGACTTTCGGTGACCACGACGAAAGCAGGTGGTGTCTGTCTACTGTGGTTCGTTCGTGAGGTACCGGATGGATCAAATGTTACGACTGGATCTCAGGCACCTTGATGCTAGATGGTGGTTGTAGCTATGAAAACCGGTGTTCCGGTTGACCCAACGTGCCAGGCGAGCCGGAATTGGTTGTGTTTGCAGCTGTCCTGCAGGAAGCTATGCCAAACACTGCTTTACCCAACCTGCGGTTAGAACATCCAAAAACGTGTCGCGACCAAGCCATCGCTTGATGTACTGACAAGTTGTTAGCGACAACCAGCGCCTAGCCTATTGATCTGCAAGCTGTAAAGAAGCGTACAATATGCCTCATTCCATCACCCTGACGGTGGGCTGTGCGTCATACTTGTCACCATACTGGTAATGAAGGGCCGGCCTGTCCACAAGAACTTACACAAAGCCTATGAACCAGACCTACGATTAAATTTCTGTTCGCCCGGGTTTGCAGTATCTAGAGCAGAGGATGCTGATGGGACCATTGGCTGGCATCACGTCCAGACTCTATATTGACGACTTCAGGTGTGATGCAAGGATCGAAATAGCAAAATGGTGTATCACGCTGACTAGGGTGTGACTAAATGCATTGCAAATTATTATTGATCTCAGATCACAAGTCTTTATGGTGCCGTTTTTTTAATCCCGCTGTCAATGTCGATAGGTTGAGGAGCCACCAAGGTGCGGACTCGTTTTGTAGTGCTGCTGTATATTATGCACTGCAGCAATCAATAACCCGCCAGCCACGGGGACGTTTTTCTTTTGTTATTTTCTAAATCCATGCATCGCATGGCTCATTTCCATGCTTTCAGGTTTTTATCATGTCGATGGTGTTATTGCATGCCAGTAGTGGTGGGTTGTATGCGTCTAGACGACAACGATGTTGAGCCCAAATTCAGACAACTCGGACGGTTTCTCCGGAAGTGGTCCCGTTCGAGACGGGGTGAGGGCGTTCGCTATGATTGCGCAAAAATATATATGTACGACCTTGTACTTGGCCCTCACGCAAACGGCTCCAGCGGGGGTCTACCCCTGCCTTCGCCGTGACGCTGCGCGAACAGGCTATAAAGACATGGCTGGCTCTACAAAGGCTTCCTGAAGTTTTGCCTGATTGGCTCTACATGAAATGATACGAAAGGAAACGTACAAGCAATTGAACGTAGCGGTGGCGAAGTACAAATACATTAAATTTTAGAGTTGTGGTGCGAGCATCAGCAATTGTGGATACCCATCGGTCGAGTTTCTAAAAGGCAGTTAAAGTGACAAAGAGCAGAAATTTCGATGTCGTCGATCGTGAGTCCATGCTTGACAATTGGTCTCTCAGGTCGAAGCGCACCAGAAAGTCACCTCAAGTTCACCACGATGCAGTCTGTAACGACAGTGATAACGCCATACGGAGGCACACTGCTAATCTTTACAACGGACTCGTTTGTTCGCTTGGCCATCATATGCTATCTGTCAGTCATGCGATTGTGGATGATGACCGATTCTCTCGTGTATGAAGCTAAGCTGGGAAAGCACCGCCAAACCCAAATCAGAGTACTTTCAACGCGAATTTAACAGCAGCATCTTCGATTCAACTCACATTAGCCTCTAGAGTTTGACGACAAGTGGAGACGCAGAAGAGAACAGGTGGGTCACCATCTTGGCCAATGCCTATTAATGTAGCTCCGAACTTCGACACGTAAGATTTCAATTCCCCACCTCCTTTCGAAGATGTTTCGTCTTGACGTCACTTCTGAATGTTTTGTACAGCCGATTCATCCCTGACCACGATTTCTGCTCAGACTGACAGCTTATCGACTGAGTCGTAGCAACCAATTCCAATTGTCATGACCTCGTCCTCATAAATCGTCGCCAAAGACATTCGAGAATCACCAGACGAATGCCGAGATCGTGATGACGACACACTTCAACATAGTACCCTGTACCACATCCCGAACCCGCCCCTCATCCCGCAATCTCTTCGCTTCACTATTCAACCCGCAGCCCAATCTCTTCCTTCGGGTCCGGGCCAACAAGTTAATGGGTGCGAGGCACGACATGGTCGGAAACCATACAAACCCACACGTCGCCCCTCCTCCTCCCTCCCTCGTTTGACGTGTTTCTCCTCAGCCTCTCATTATATCTTTTGATCGTCAGACGTACTCCGCTAATCCAGTACATTTATCTCCAAGATGCTGCGCATGAAGCGCGCCGCCTCCTCGCTCCGCCAGTCGCGGGCCCTGTCCACCGTCAAGCTGCCGGACTTAACCTACGACTTTGGCGCACTGGAGCCGGCCATCTCGGGCCAGATCATGGAGCTGCACCACCAGAAACACCACCAAACTTACGTCAACAACTACAACGCGGCCTTGGAGCAATTCGCTGACGCGGAAGCGAAACAGGACCACGCCAAGATGCTGGCGCAGCTGCCGGCGCTCAAGTTCAACGGCGGCGGCCACGTGAACCACTCGATCTTCTGGACGAACTTGGCGCCTAAAAGTGAGGGAGGAGGTGACGAACCGGAGGGAGAACTGCGGCAAGCGATTGAGCAAGAGTTTGGCAGCTTGGAGCAGCTGAAGAAGGTGATGGCCGCCAAGTCGGCGGGTGTTCAGGGCTCGGGGTGGGGCTGGCTGGGCTACTCGGCCGAGACGAAGCGCGTGGCGGTGGTGACGACGGCGAATCAGGATCCGTGCTCGACCACGGGCTACGTGCCGCTGCTGGGCATTGACGTGTGGGAGCACGCGTACTATCTGCAGTACAAGAACGTGCGCCCCGACTACTTGAAGGCCATCTGGGAGGTGGTCAACTGGAAGAACGTGGAGGAGCGCTACCTCGTGGCGAAGAAGTAAAAGGGAAGCTGGGGAGTTGAAGGGAATTGACGGAGAAAGAAGAAGAAGAAAAACAAGCGACGATATTGTGGAGACGGTTGGGCTGAAGTGGACGAGTGCTCGGTAGAACGAACTGTGACCTACCCTGAGAGACTGTCTCCCAAGCTTATGGTCCTTCCGCGATATTGCAACCGCTATATATTTGTCTTTGTTAGTTGCTAGGAGATTGTTCAGAAAAAACATTGACAATACATACACGAAGTGCCTTGAATCATCACAAATCGGTAGTGTGACAACGGAATACAGTACCTATCGGAGTGCCGCCCACACGAATAATTTAGCTGTTAATCGGTACGAAGGACGCATTCATCGCATCATCTTCTCGACTACCTCGTAGTATTGGATTGTGTCAAGGTTATTTATTTGACAAAGCTTGATCTGATCAAAACACGTACAGCATGAACGCATACAACGTGCAATTCTGCAGACTTCCCATGAACTTGATGAATCTCCTTCATCACCTACTGTGTTTAGTTGCAATGTAGTGCCGAAGGAAAATATTAAATGTAGAAATTCGCGAAAAAGTTGTTCGTTCTAGCTCTCTAACCACTTCTGCAATTGTGCATATAGGAAGTTTTCTTTATCACCTTACTGAAAGCGCTAAGAGTGGATCTCATACTATGATTGTTCAGAAGAGGACGATAACTTGACTGGTGCCACCATTTCTACAACCATTTTATCTTTCGTGACCTGGTACGGCACTTCAAAATTAGAGACAGCCATGGTACTGAAGTTTTCACGTTTTCTTAGCAACTCTCAACCCCCAACTCGACTTGAGGTTGTGCATTTTCCAACATTTCAAGAACACCCTTGGCTGTCAACTTTAGATCGTTCCTTGCTGACACCAATGCGTCTCGGATTCGTAATAGTGCGTCTGGTAATGTGAGTTCCGCATGAAGTATATTGGTCATATTTCCGAGCTGGAACAGATCCTGCCCAAAACTTAGTTTGTCGTCACGTAAGCTGCGCTTCCAGCATGTCCTCTTCCTCTCTAATTTTTGTGACTTGCCCATGCCAATGAGAAACCAGCAGCTCGGACGAATTGAAGAAGCGTATAAAATATTCTTCCAGCAGACATCTCCATGACAGTAATGGCTTCCGTGCCAATACTTCAAAGCGGTCAAAATTCCACGAAGCCACTCGTGTGCTTCAGGAACATCGACAGGGTGGCGATGAAAGCCTAGTGGACTCAACTGCGCGACAACGCGTTGTGTCGGTATCTCACTTAACTCGAGTTTTGTTACCGTCTGAAGATGTGAAGTTGCTCCAAGCCGCTGAAAACTCCTGTAGATATCGACAAGTCTCTTAAAATCCTGTAGTTTGCTGCGACGATTGCACTCGATCGTTCGTACGACCCGATCATCCAGTATTTCGAGCTTCTGCATAACGGTACCCGTGTAGGATGCCTTAGGCCTAAACGGCAGTACACGACTTTGGCATGTTACGTGAGATGAAGTCCTCATCTGGCCAAGCACAAATGCCAAATTGTAGAACGCCTTCACAACGTCTGGTATCTGCTCCAAAATGGACTGAAACTCCATGATTGTAGTGTAGTGAAGCTTGCGATCGATTGCAAGAATCCGCAGCATCGGTCCACTTGCTGCGATACCCAGAATGTACGGCATATCTCCGTAAAACATTGGATTCCAGATGCGAATCATGCTGGTCAGTTCGGCACATGATGCTGCGATGTTGGAACTCACACCTTGAACATTCGCACCGAGTACTATGAGTCGATTGACAACAAAAACTGCGTCTGGTCGCTCTTTCGATGAGTAAACTTCAGCTTGGCCAAGTCGACGGCAATGTGTCCACGTATGAAATTCATTTGCACTACACAGTAGCTCGACAACGCGAAGCAATTGATTGTAAATATCTAGCCACGAGCGAGGTGGCAGCCATGCGTAAACCGGAGCTTTCAAATTTTCCCAGATCGTCTGCAGCCAGCATGAAAGAGCCTTACATTCCACTTTTGGCGCATGTGGGGCGAAAATCTGCGCACCTACTGCCTCATCCCACAATTGCAGTCTGAAACCTAGAGGCCGTTGAAGGATGCCCGCTATCTCGCATGCTGGGGGAACTTGGTTGAATAGAGCTCCGAGTATTTCCACAGTCTTCTTAATCCAATGTCGTTATCAGTGGGTATGGCTTGCAATGTGCTCGGAACTGCACGAGGTTTGACTGCAACTACTTTTGACGCAACTTCGACGAGTATATGAACGTTTTCAGGATCAATATCGAACTGCGGGCCAACACACCTCGTATCATCCAGTCTCAGCAACGGCCACAGCTTCCCATAGTTGTTTTGGATAGCTCCAAACAAGACGCTTTCCAGATTTCTGTCCTGTTTCAGCCACTTTTTATCATCATTTTTTGCCAAGAACAGCGTCAGCTGCATCGGAGCAACATCCACTCCCTCTGTATTTGAGATTGCTTTCTGAAGGTCGTGCACCTTTCATGATAATGCGATCTTAACAGGGAAAATGCACCCTGTGCCAAACAGAGCACAGCATAGCTCCACTTCATTCATGTTCTTCTTGCCTGGAAATTTGACGACTGCAAGCTGACCGAAAAGCAAACCGTAGGCTATAAGAACTTTTTTCGAAAAGTGCGCCTGGCAGTTGGCCACATCTTAAATCGCCTTTCGAGGAAACTTTAGACAGCTATTGATGTTCAACAAACATCTCACACTGGCGATCAGCCAGAAAAATTCTTGGCGTGGACGAAATCAGCGCCATTATTCAAGCTCCACTGCAGTATGCAGTCGAGAATCCGGAACTGGACGGGGGTATGTTTCTGTCAGATTGCTGGGAACCGCAATACGTGTTCTGATGACGTGGCTTCTTTTTCTTCAGTTTTTGTTTGTTTGTTTTGTGCTGGTTGTTACATATCTTACGCGTATGAATATTTTATGCGGTTGAGAATTCTTTTTAAGTCGAGAGTCTCGCGGTGCTGTTCAATTTATGAAAGAAAGGTAACAGTACCACAAGTGTCCACAACGAAAGGTTTGCTGTTTTGCTCGAACAGCGGCTCGATTCCACCTCAAATCTCTCAGTGTTCAACGATTGATCTGCATTCACTAGGTTTTCATCCGCCAGTATTCTGAACTCCCCACTCAAGAGTAAAAATACAATGAACAGGAAGAAGGTGTCGGTCGTCCAGCAGCAGCAATCCAACATACTGCGGTTATGGTGCATGTTAGTGGGGAAAGGAAAACCGGGTTTTCGTGTGAATATAAAGTCGGACAAACGAGATCGGATCTAATCTTGAAGGACTCGCTGGGATTCAGTGACTCGAGTCTACTCTGCCTATATCTTGCGAAAACGTATGCCGGTATTGGGATTAGAGATACGTCGACATGGTGGGAAGACGAGGGCGAGGACGAGAAAGTGAGCCTGAAAAGGAAGAAGGGTCAGACCAACAAGATAATACATAGGCAAAGGAGCTGACAATGATAATCCCCGAGATGCTCTTACGACGGCCTAAAAAGAAAGAAAAATCCCACCAAGAAACAGTATCGCAGACTACTGCAGCGATCAGAAAGTAAGTAGTAGTAGTAAGGCTCTTGGTACGGACATTGGAATACGTTAGAATAAAGTACTTCGAAGTAAGTGGCATCAATGTACCTCACTGCGAAACGAAATGATCAGAAAGTAATTCACGTGCTGGTGTCATGTTATCAAGGACCAGTATTTTCTCATATCGCGAGGCTCCACGATCGAGAAGTTACAGACTTCTGAAGTTCCTACCGGCATTTCGTCGAAAATTAGACACTTCGAAGTACAAGTTTTTCCATGCTTCTATTCGTTTACTCGTTCTCTGTAGAGCTCGGAAGTGTTTTTTTCTGTTTTGAGTCCATTGAGTCCGACGAAGCAATGATACCGGGTTATTTGAAAATGACCTAGCACAAGCCACAAAATTGTTTATTCGTTTCTGTGGCAGTTAGCTCACCTGCCATCCCATATTTTTCACATCTCTCAACATATTGACAGCCAGGTAACGATCCTCTTTGAATCGTGGGATCTAAACTGGGTCGGTCACGTTCATTCAAGTATGCCTGAGGTTGGTCAACTCCAGTCTGTAGATTGTTTTAAAGTCTTCTCATTTCTTAATCTGCTAGGCAAAACACATACGCTTAAGATGGAGAAGGTCGAACTGTTGTGTGGTTTGTACGGGACCGCATCCGTATTTTCCGTGACAATAGCACTGGATAAGAGGGTGGGGGAGTTGCAGGAGGCCATTATCAATGTTCTTCGACTGAATGTCGCGCCGGCGCTGGTAACAGTTTACTTGGCAAAGGATTCAAACGCCGAGTGGCTCAAGGATGATGACAACGTAGACAACATGTTGCTCGGGAGAGTTGATTACCACAAGTTCGTGAAAATGCGGTATTCGTGGAGCTTAAGCAACGCGAAATACTTCACGCCCCAGTTACAGTCGGAGAAGGAACGAATTCATGTTCTGGTAAAGCTCCCATCAGATAAAATAGCTGCTGCAACGACAGCTACAGTAGCAATCTGGCCACCGTTGAACAAGCTCCGGCTGGAAAGTTAAAGCGTTGACGTTAACGAAAATGTCGGCCTTAATGCCTTGTGGAATTTCCCGAGGGAGACACTGACAAATTTATCTGATCCAAGTGCATTAGCAGAGAGACTTTGCCGTCCATTACGATTCCGAGTGGAATTGCTTGATAATTCTGAAGCTTCCAGAATAATTTTTGCGGCGAATGGCCCCACGATCCAATGCAGAGACCTCACTCGGTTGATCGGGTCATACTTTCGTAAGTGTCGAGAAAATGTGGATGCAATGACTTCAGTGGCCTCGCTGATGTGTTTATATACGTATCTGCACGATATGTGTAAGCAGTTGTGCCAGACCAACGGCTTCCAGCTGACCGAGGCAAGAAATCAATCCACTGAGACAACTTCATTTCCGGATTTCATTCTGCACTACGAAGGACTGGTTTTGCTTCGGGGTGAAGAAAGGAACGGTATGACGCCAATTGAAGCGTCAAGCCAAGAGCTGACCAAGAAAATGCAAGGCTGGAATCCACTTTTTTATGGAGAGCTCCCGTTTGTGCTGGGATATGCCACGAGCGGACATCACCTGCGGATTGTCACTATCAATGACAAGCTCGAGACCGAGACTGTCCTAGACATCCGTTCAATTACCCAGCAGAAGGCAGAAGCCGTCAAGGTGTTTTGCAACTTGGCCTTCCATTTTGGTAGCACCTAATGTCAAAGCGTCAAAACATGACGCGATTATATCCATTCAAGTCGCATTCAACGGACAGCCGAACAATTCAAATGATGGATAATCGTATCACTCGTACAATCATGTTTGAGCAATGCGAAAGCGAAGCTGCTTTCGACAAACTTGCCGACATTTACAAAACACTGAAAACGTTAAACAAGGAGAGAAGGACACATCTTCAAACTGTGATGAAGTTGTATCTTACGGACATAAGTATCACGGTGGAACTTGTTCCAATAGGCCTGGAGCGCCTGCCAGAAAACATCAGCGAGGTGCGTGAGTGGCTTCAGGGTATGCTGACGGCACTAAAGTACTGGCACGGATGCAACTACTGCAACGGAGATATCTGCTGGAGAAACATCGTGTACGTGCCCAAGCCAGGATATTGGGTTCTTATTGATATGGACCAGGCATACACGCTGAATATGAAGAAAATTGATTGGAATCACCCTTCTCACGGCGAGATTTCTCGATTTCTATCACGACTTTTTGCAGCTCGGAAGGTTGATAAAGGATGTCGATGAGCTGCTAGACGATAAACTGACAAGTATTCGCGATAAGCTTCTGGGGACAGACAGAAATTCGAGCAATACTGCAGAGGTTGTGTTGAGGATGTTACATTCAGCTTAGGATTTGATTGAGTTAAGGAAAATCTGCCTGGGTAGATTCATCGTTTGCGGCAGTTTAAGTACCCATACTGTCGTTTGCAAGTTGTAACGAGCTTTGATAAAGAGCATGTCAACAAAAATGTTCAAGATCCAGAAGTGCTGCCAGCTCGTTTATATAAAAAACGGTTAATGCGTCCTTCATTCCGATTAACAGCCAGTGTGGGCGCTTTTGCAGAGCAGTACGCATTGCTTTAATCATAAGATACCGCGAAAAGTATTCCATTATTACACCACTCTATGGCACTTCGTGTAGTGTCATTCTTTCCTGAACAAGATCGTCAGAAAGACACAACTTTAGCGGTTGCATTTTTGTGGTAGCACATCGCTAATTGACAGAACCTACGGCGCAGCATCAGTTGTTAGCCCTTAAAATCCAACAAAAATCTCTGACGCTTGATAAACGGGATTGGTCTAAGCACTTTCGGTCGTGAATTCGACGTCTTGAGCTAGCTTGCTAGCAGAACATGCGAAATCAAGATCATGCGCTTGCTAGCTTAGCTTAGCTTAAGAGAGCAGTAGCAGAGTTGTTCCGTTCATTTCCCTACGTGTAAATACGATCGTCTTGGTTGATTAACGACAACACCACTAAAACTAAATAGGATTCCCCTCTTAGTAGATTAGCGATCCACTACTTCACGTGAGTTTGCTTTATTCGCAATCGAAATACTTATCTATGTATCTCATATTTCCTGATTACAGCTTCATCGCGCGAATGCTCAGCACATTCGTGAAATTTGCTGAGGTTAAAGGTTTTCCGAAGAGCTACATGTCAATGATTTTCTTAGGCTATCATATATTGCCTCCAACGTTTGCTCGAGCAGCCTCGAGTCAACATGTATTTCTTCTTTCCCATCCTACGTGTTCATCACTGTCCGATAATATCTCCGTGTGGGCTTTCGTACCACAATTCACGATAGCCGGAGTGTGTTGGCTTGGTGCTGCTGGGTCGCCTTCCATGCCACCTGCGTTTCGTACGGATCGAAAACGACAAAACAATGGAGGTGTTATCAAACATAATCCGACCGAAGTGAAAAGGGTCAACAATTAACAGGAGAAACCTTATTCCTATGCGTAAGTACATTATTCGGCGGATGGGAATTCCGATCGCACCTCTGTAGAATTAGTTTCGCAACACCCGCAATGCTACACATTCGTTTTGCTGCCTTCCGGGGATCATTACATGGCTAAAATTTGACATCAAAACTTTTCTAGCATCATCAAGTATGAGTGATGTACTTCTCCATGGCAATGCTGTAGTCATTGTCGAGTGATACGAAGTTAAAGCTATTGTACTTGCGATGAAAGTCATTGATTCCAAAACACAAAAACATCGAGCTACGAGTTGCCAGTGTCTACTACGCGGGGCCATAGACGGCAGTATCAATCTGTGCTAATCAAAACGTTCACGACCACAGACGGCGTAGGCCTCTGCTGGGTTTGATCGGTCTGCTTTCCAATACATCTTTACAGTTTACACCGTCCAGCATCTCGAGTATGGTTTTCGCACTAAGATCTGTATTGTTGACAGCAGCCATTAGCGCATCCCGAATCTGCAGTAGTTCAGCAGGCAGATTAATTTGCCCACGAAGCGCATCAGCTAGCTTCCCGAGTTGAAACAAATCATGCCGAAAACACAGCTTCTCGCCGCGAAATGGGTGATCCCAGCCAATCTTCTTCGTGCTCGGACACTGAGACTTGTCCATGCCAATGAGAAACCAGTAGCCTGGATTGATTGTTGCTGTGTACATGATGTTCTGCCAATGAACGTCGCCATGACAGAAATTGCATCCGTGCCAATACATCAACGCAGTCAGCATCCCTCGCAACCACTGGCGTGCTTCGGAAACATTGGTAGGGTACCGATATATTCCTAGCGGGCCCAAGTGCACCACCATTGGATGACTCGGTGTCTTGGAGACATTTAGCTTCATGACGGTCTGAAGGTGCGATGTTGAACTTTTGTGTCTGGTGTCTAAGCTCTGCAAGCTCCTGTAGATATTAACCAGCAACTTGAAATTGTGGCATTTGAGATATGGGTCAGCATATATGGTATGTTTAATCTGATCATCCAACATTTCCAGTTTCCGTGAAGCGCTTTGTTTAGCTCGAAAAGGTATCAGGTGAGTTGAACACGACATTCGAGATAGCATTCTCATTTGGCCAAGCACAAACGCCAAGTTGTAGAACGCCTTCGCTACATCTTCTTTCTGCACCATAATTGACTGGAACTCCATGATCGGGGTGACACAAAGGTTACGGTCAATTGCGACAATCCGTAAAATCTCCCCACTAGCTGCAAAACCCAGAATATATGGCAGGTCTCCGTAAAACTGTGGGTTCCAGATTTTCATAATTCGTACCAACTCAGCGCAAGAATCTTCAATATTGGTATTGCTACCTCGAACGTTTCCACGAAGCACAACGAGATGATTGAAAGCAACGGATACATCTGGCCGTAGCTTTTCGAAAGATGTCTCCTCTCGATTAACATCGTACCAATGTGCATTCATAGTAAATCCTTTTGCGCAGCACAGCCGCTCAGTCACAAGCATCAACTTGCGGTAGATGTTTCTCCAAGTCCAAAAATGGAGTCCAGGAGTTGACGATGATATGTTTCATCGCCTCCCTCGTCTCCTCGAGCCACGACGATAGATTTGAGCACTTGACGTCTCGTACTTCAGGTGCGAATGCGCCAACAGTGCCGTCCCACACCTGCACTTGGAATGCCGTTTGCCTTCGGAGAAAAGTCATGATCTCATGCGGTGGAGGATACGCCGTAAAGTGCAGCCCGAAAAGCACCACAAGTCCCTGGGGTTGACATCGATTCCAACAGATCTTGTTGGCAACATTGTCGGGGTCACGTGAGATTTCATACCCATTTGTGCCACAATCTCAACAAGTACGTGGACGCTTTGATTGTTCGGTACAAACTGAGGACCAAAACACCTCACGTCGTCTAGTTTCCACAAAGGCCGCAACTTGACGTAATCGTTACCAACGAAACCACGTAAGATGACCTTCAGACTGCTGTTTATCTTCAGCCACTCAGCATCCTCTTTATCTTTCGCCAGGTACAGCGTCATCTGCACCGGAGCAATATGGAGTCCCTCCTTATTTGCAATAGCTTTCTGGAGATCATACACTGTAGCAGCAGGAAGAATTTTCACCGGGATGACGTATTCTTTGCCGACAATGGCGCAGAACACCTCGATTTCGTCCATCTTGTTCACGCCAGGAACTTTTCTGGTTGATTGCCAGTGTGATGCTTGTTGAACGTCAATTGCTGTCTGAAGTTTCCTCGAAAGGCGATTTAAGATGTGGCCAACTGCCACGCACACTTATCGAAGAAAGTTCTAATAGCCTACGGTCTGCTTTTCAGTTGGCCAAATGTCCAATATGGATGAAGTAGAGCTATGCTGGACAAATATCCACCACGACCTCACAAAAAGGCAACTTTCGTTTGCCCACTTCAACTTGTACCCCAACATGGCTACATTGGTTACGTCTCCGTACCCTGGGTTACGCGCTCTACCCTCAGTATCGTATCCTCTTCTATGATGGAGAACCCTTCGCTGGAGCGTACCTTCCGGGGCCACAAGTCGGCCGTGACGGGGGTAACCTTCCACCCAAACGTGCAGCAGGTGGCGTCCTCGTCTCTGGACGGTCTGGTGATGGTGTGGAACTTCAAGCCGCAGTTACGCGCCTTCCGCTTCAAGGGCCACAGCGGACCCGTCCACAGCGTAACCTTTTCTCCCACGGGGGATACACTCGCGTCGGCGTCCCAAGACCGTACCGTGCGGTTATGGACCCCCACGGTACGCGGTGACTCGGTTACGATCAAGGCCCACGCCGGAGCGGTACGCAGCGTAACCTTCTCGGCCTCCGGTCGGGAGTTACTCACAGCGTCGGACGATATGTCCATCAAAGTATGGACACTCCCAACTCGGCGGTTTAGATGCTCCTTAACGGGTCATAGTAACTGGGTACGCAGTGCCAGATTCAGTGGAGATTCTCGCCGAATTGCGTCAGGCAGTGACGATAAAAGTGTCAAAGTGTGGGATACCGAATCTCGCCGCTGTCTGCAGACATTCTACGAGCACACGGGAATTGTCAATTGTGTGAATTTCCACCCGTCAGATAATGGACACACTTTGGCGTCCTGCAGTTATGACAAAAGTGTGAATTTGTGGGACACTCGATCCGGGAGGTTAATTCACCACTATAAAGCTCATGAGGCGAGTGCCACGTGGGTTTCGTTCCATCCGACGGGAAATTATTTGCTGTCGACGTCACATGACAATTCCATCAAGTTGTGGGACGTTCGGGAAGGCCAAGTGCTCTACACTTTGCAGGGTCATGATGGAGCGGTGAATTGCGCGGAATTTTCGCCGGATTGCAAGTTATTGACATCGGGAGCTGTGGACTCTTGTGTGTTGGTGTGGGAGGCAGATTTAGACAAGTGTCTGCAAGTGAACCAACTCGGTCCTCAGGTGGATGCGACGCCAGCAGTGGAACGGATGAGAGAAAATGGTGATAAGAAGACAAGTGCATTGAACAGGAGTGAGAGTGGAGAGAGTCGATCGCGAACGTCACAGGCGGTTCCTGCGGTATCTCCACCGCCGACACCAACGAGTGCACCGGTGCCAGCTCCACAGCAGAAACCCCAGTACCCGTACGCACCGTCCAAGTACGAGGTGCGACCGAGTGTCTCTCCGATGGGATCACCGACGTTTATGCCGCCTCCTGCTCCGACGACACCTCCGTTGCCAAGGTCTCCAATGAGCGACACGAGATCGAATGCCAGTACTCCAACGAACCGATCTGCTGGAGGTCGGTCGGATATGAACACCACTCTGCAGCATATCGTGGGCCAGCTGGAGATCATTACCCGGACGCTTTCAGTGCTTGAGAAGCGGATTTCAATCAACGAGGACCGCATCGTTGAGATGTCTAGGGTACAGAAGGAGCTGCTTGAGCGTCAGAGACAGCAAGCCATGCGAAAAGCTGATTCGTGAAGAGGGAACTTTGCCATCGTTCAGTGAGAGCTGAGTATTGACGCCTGCAGCATAAATTCAACCGTAAGAAAAATATTTTACAAAGTAAAATGACTGCTTCGTCACGTAGAGCCGCTTCGTGTGCTGGGGGATACGAAATGGGTGCGATATGTGCATTGAAGTCAGGACGTTGAAAGAGAGATCTCACCCAACGTGTTTAAAGTGGAGATTATTTGGAAAGTGCAGTACTACTGCAAAGTATCGTGCGGAAACAATCATATTTTTCTGCCACCTGCTTAGTAAAGTCGTTAGTTGCTCCATCGCATCAAATTCACCACATTTCCTGCTCCACGCTTCTTACAGCAACCCCATTTTGCGCAAGAATAATTGCGCACGGCGTAGTGTCAGTTCCTTCTCCTTCTCCGTGTTGACAACGCAAAACTCGATCATCGTGTTGCGCTCTGGGAAGTCCGAGGTCTTCTCCATGAACTCATAAACACCCCACGTGGCGTCTGAAAGATCATTTTTACGGGCGAGCATTCGTCCTTTGATGATTTCGCGATCACATTCACACATAATGAACGCAAAGAGCGCGCCTTCATTATGAGCTGCTGCAATGAACTTCTGCCGCTGAGCAGGATCACGAAACGTAGCATCCACTATCACACGCTCGCCTTGACGTAAATGCTTCAGACTCTCTGCTAAAATCACTTCATACGTGCGTTGAGTTATTTCAGGTGAGTAAAGCCCTTCTTCGTAGCTTCCTTCGCCCTTGGGTTTGTCCCCACTTTCAGCATTAGCAGTCTCAGCAATTTCAGTCACTTGGGCACTTGCAATTTCCTTGCGGATTGCATCCGATCGTAGCCAGACCAGGGTGCTGTCCGAATCTGCTAGCATTTGGGCCAGGTTTGATTTGCCACTTGCAGGTAGCCCTCCAACAAGAATCATGCACGGTCGCTGCGACGGCGGACTCAAAAGCTCCAGCGCTACAAGCCAGTAGCAATGTGCACGCTGAATTTCCATCCCGCGGGTCGCTGCTGATAAGCTGGGGTCCAAGACACGAAATCCACTTATCTTGGCGCGTACGACTGCACGGTACGCCGCGTAAAACACACATAACTCTGCATTTTCAGGCGAATCCTGCACCGCCTTAAGGAGGTATTGCTGCTGCAGAAAGCGAGCGAGATCCGGACGGCCCTTGCGCCAAATGTCCATGACAAGGAACGCAATGTCCGAGAGTGGATCCCCGAAGCGGAACTGCTCATTAAACTCGATGCAATCCAGAATGACGTATCGCGAGTCTTCTCCGGACGAGTTCCTCAACTTGTAGACGTGCTCCAGCCTCAAGTCCCCGTGAGTATCACAAATGTACCCGTTCTCCACTCTGTTTTCGAAGACTTTCTTCAGCTTTTTCAATCTTGTGTGCGAGAGTTCCTTCACACGTCTGTACACGGGCTCGCTAACCGTGACACCCGTGTGCCCCGCCGATTGATGGAAGTTCTCGTCGATATTCCGTCGGATCACTTCTTCCTTCCCAAAGTCGTCAATCTTGGGTCCTCGGCGTGCATCCGCATGGAACTGCACCAGCTTGTCGGCCACTTGAGTCAGCGTCTCCTTCGTCAACGCCCCGTTCTCCATGTGGTGCAGCAACGTGCAGTCGTCCGGCAGCCGCACTAAGTGCACCGCCCACTCCACGATCTCGCCGAACTCGTCGTTGAGCCACCAGTCCAAATTGGCGCTCTTCTCGGGCGTCCAGAAGTCGTCGCAACGCACCGAGATCTGCCTGCTCTCCCTCTTCATGGACACGGGCACGACGCCCACGTAGACGTCCGGGGCGAGCCGCTGGTTGAGCTGCACCTCGGCAATGCAGTCCTGGAAGCGTTTGTAGAGCGTGGTGAAGTCTGCGAACCCGAGATCCACCTGCCTCTTGACCTTGTAGACCCGCTCCGGCAGCAGAAACACCATCGACATGTGCGTGTGGACAACCTGCAGCTTCTCGATCTCTGCACCTCCCGGGAACGCCACAGCCCTTGAATCTCCACTCATAAACACATACGTTTTCGGGTCTCGTAGCGCATGCTCCAACTCCTTCTGAGTCACCTCCAACGGCGGTGCCTGCTTGTGCTTCGGTCGACGAGGCTCCATCCTCAGCAATAACCTACTTGTGGCAGTTGGTTCTCAATCCCAAAATGAACCAAAAAAGGCAACTATGAACGGCAATATATATTGAAGAAGACGAATTAACTGACGTGGTTGTGATGTTTTAGCGGGTTCCCACTAGTGTTTTACAAATCCAGCTCCTTTGAGCTGCCTATTATAATTTCAATCTGAACCTGTCGACGAGAGCTTACGATAGGGATTTCCAACAGGCAGCAAGCAAACAATCCCTGAATTAGATGGACGAATTGCAGTTAACAACTCCCGAATTGCTGCCCGAATTGTGGCTGACAACCCCTAAACTGGGGTTGTCTGCCCCAATTTGACTTGATGTGTTTTGACTACCATGTCTTCATACCTATCCAGTAGCCATCCCCAATCCAGACTTCCAGGTAGTCCTCTTTTTCAATCTCACGATTCCTCCTTCCTCCCATAATCAGACTCTCAAGAAAGATGGCGGAAGTGCTGGCTCTTGAAGCGCCAATGGAGAGCGCTCTGGCCGTCATCCCGCCGCCCTCCAGTTGCAGCCCGAGAAGAGCAAGAGACGCCACTGCCGAAGCCTCAAGAGGCCAAAACGCTGGCGGATCTGGCCCACGAAGTCTCGAACTGGACGCTCCATTCGGACCACGACCTACACGCGTTTCTGAAGCGCTACTCTGCGGACTTATTCGAGAGGACCAAAACGCTCGAGGACAGCGTGCGGGATGTGGCAGCCGAGGCGGACGCGGCCCACGTGCGGCTCAAAAATACATTCAACCAGTTTTTGATGCTGAGCAATAATCAGTTTATTGAAAATCGCGTATACGACGAGGAGCAGGAAGATTTTTCGGAACGAGGAGTGTGGAGCCTCAGGAGCAGCAGGAGAAACAGGAGGAGAAGAAGGAGGAGAAGGTGGAGACGGAGACCGAGAAGGACGGCACGAAAGCAGCTGCGGAGAGCATTGTGAACAAGTACCGCTCGGCGCTGGACATGGGCCTGGAGGCCATGAAGCTGTTTGTGATGATGGACGAGGACGAGGACGACACGAGCGACACGTCGTCGCAGTTTGACACGGTGCTGGATATCTACAATGAACGTCCGCTGCCGTTCATTATCGGTACCAGAGAGTTTTTGGAGGACGAGACGCTGGGACTGGGAGCGGCGCCGGAAGAAGACAGTGAGAGTGATAGCGACTCGAGCTACGGGTCGTACAGCAGCTCGGACTCTGACTCGGACTCGGACTCCGACACTGGGGGAAGACGAGATAGACATCGGTCGAGTTCCGGGGAGTCGGATGGATCGTCGGTGGCCGCGCCGCCACCGAGACGACGCGCGGATTCCGATGAGAGTGACACAAGTGGACTATTTGGGCGTCCTCCTGTTGTTGAA
This sequence comes from Phytophthora constricta, assembly GCA_011947335.1. Taxonomy (NCBI): domain Eukaryota; phylum Oomycota; class Peronosporomycetes; order Peronosporales; family Peronosporaceae; genus Phytophthora; species Phytophthora constricta. The sequence goes on along the minus strand of JAAVTI010000627.1, from coordinate 21,263 downwards.
CCGCCCCGAAGACGCGCCGACTCGGACGAGAGTGATACGAGCGGGTTGTTTGGCCGACCGTCGGCATCCCAGCCGTCCCGACGACGTGCAGATTCGGATGAAAGTGATACAAGTGGACTCTTCGGGCGACCATCTGCGGCGCAACAGGCTCCAGCATTGCCGAGACAAGCCTCTTCTCGTAGCTCGAGACGTCGCCAAGTGTTTGATAACGACGAGGATAGCGACAGTGACTGGACGAGTGACAGCGACGAGGACGGAAAGAAGGCGCCCAGCCGTAAGCAGAGCTCTGCAAGTCGTCGTGGCCAGGAAGCGCCTCCACCTTTTGCTGCTCCTACGCCGCCAAGAAGAAATCCTTTCTCTGACAGCTCGGATGAAGAGAGCGATGCTGGATTGTTCGGGTCAACACCTACAAAGAAGCCCCGCGTGTTCGCTACTGACGATCCGCAACAACGTCCGTCTTTGTTTGCCGAGCAGTCTTCCACTAGCGATGACCTGTTCAGTGGCACTACCAGTACTCCCAAGCGCCGCAACAGTAGTAAGCGTATGACTCCGCGACGATCGGACTCGTTTGGCTCCTCGTCATCCGATGAAGAAAGCGGGCTCTTTGGAAGCGCCAAGGAGGCCAAGACTCCCACGGCACATGCGCCACCACAAGGGTTCCGACTGCCACCTATGGGCGAAGCGGCCGCAAAGAGCCGGCGACGCTCGAGTCGAAGAAGAGCTTTATATCCAGTGACAGCGATGCAGAGTCTACCACAAGTGGGCTCTTTGGACGGGTGTCCAGTGCCCCGAAGGACACGAAAAGGCCTGCAGGCGTTCCCGTGCTGCCGCCTCCACAACCAAATCGACGTCTAGACTTGTCTGACGATAGCAGTGACGACGACGATGAAGGCGGACTTTTGGAGCTGCACCACCCAAGCCAACACCAGCTCCGACTGTCAAACCGGCGGTTGTACCCTCAGCTATCCCGCCACGCACCCGATTAAATTCCGACAGTAGCAGCGACGACGACGACGGTGATGGGGGATTGTTTGGAGCAAAGCCTAAAGGGTCTACTTCTACCACGACAGCTCCGTCAGTAGCAGCTCCGCGACCACAGCCAGTGCAGCGCGCTCCTCAGAGTGGCCTTTTCGGCGAAGGTGATAGCGATGATAGTGATGACAGCGACGGTGGTGAACTCTTTGGAACGAAGAAGCCAGTCAGTGCTGCTGCTCCGCCGCCGGTTGCAGCACGACCACCTCCTGCCATTGCCTCAAGACCGCCACCTGTCGTAACGCGCAATGTTAGCGACAGTGACAGTGATGACGACGAAGTAGGTCTGTTTGGCATCCCGCAGCAGCCAAAGCCTGTCAGCGCTGCGCCAGTGCCTGCACCAGTGGCTGCACCAACAAATCAGACCCGTCAATCCCGAGTTCTCAGTGACTCGAGCGATTCGGATGGTGGACTATTCGGAGCAGCGCCAGCGCGGCAGACACCGACTCCGACACCAGTACCAGCTGCAGCTCCAGTGGCGACCAGTGCACCACCGCCTCCAAGACCTCTGATCAACAAGCAAATTTCTTCGGACGACGACAGTGACTGGAGTGACGACGATGATGGAGGGTTGTTTGGAGCAGCAGCGTCCAAGCCTGCTGCAAAGCCAGCGGCGACACCGTCTCCGGCGCCAGTCTCCAAGGCTGCACCAGTCAGTGCCTCTGCTCCTTCACAGGCTGCCCCGTCAGGTTCCGCGTTTGGTCCGCCAGTGGGTAATGCTGCAGCACCCGCTGTGCATCCACCCATCCCCAACGCTGCTGTCCGTGCCGCTCAGTTAGACTCGGATTCTGACTCGGACTCTGACTGGAGTAGTGATGGTGGTCTTTTGGTCCTGCGAAAACAAAATAGGAGGACAGCGCAACGGGCCATCGTCAGAGCGAAGTGTACTGCGCGACTCGAGTCGGACAATCGGCTGTAGCTCGTCTACACAAACTTTGGAGCGATGCGACAGAAGCAACCGCTTGAAACTGAGACCGTTGATTAACGTTCGGGACTCGGCAAAATTAACTCGACGACTTGCAAGCGTGCACTACATGCGTTCCCGGTCTCTGGTGCATACGGCATCTTAGTCACGCGCTGCCATTTGGGAAACATTATCATGTAGTTCAGGATAAAAACCAAAATTAAAGAACTCCTTGATGGCGTCTGCACTCTGGTTAATAACGGATGAACTCTTCAGAATCGTCTCAGTCCGACGTCTGTGATCAATCGCCACAATCCTCAGTCGGGGTCCTGCAGTAGCATAGTCTAAAATGCATGGATAGAACATAGGACTCCACTTGTGTATTTCGCTGTCAACTCCTTGCATTGTATCTGGATGTCCTCGAGACCTTCTTTACAAAATACTCCCCCACAAGAAGTAATTGTCGAAGGCATCGAGAAGTAGAACCAGCCCATCGTAATGCAAAATAAGGTCTGACCGGCAAATTTGCTTCGTGATTTTCGTCCCCCACATTTCAAAAGCTAAACTGAAAACCCGAGACAAAGACTAAAAAAGGTAGCAAGCCATTGTAAACATTGGCCAAGTGCTCTCTGACGCTCGCGCGTTGACTGGAATATCGCACTTGAGCCAGAATTCTGTAAGCAACGAAGACAGCCCTGCACTTCGCCACTCATGGAAAACATACATTTTTTGCAGAAGGAATTTCTGCTATTTTAACTGAAATGGCAGTGGACGTAAAATTATTCGCCTGTTTTCTGAAAGGCGACAGATTTTGCAGGTCTCCCGTTTGAGCCGACTCAGTTCAAGGAGACAGTAAATGCTGGTACTTTCTATTGTTGTCGGAGTCCAATTGTCGGCGTCTAAATGACGCAGTAAAACCGAAGAGCATGTTGCGGAGTGCACCGAAAAATTCCATTTTCGAGCTTCACTAGCACGCAGCCTGCACAACAAAACGAGGCTTGAAAATCTGCACGTTTCATCCCAGATTTCAAGCCTCGTTGTGTTGTGCAGGCTGTGATGTGGTCATATGAACATTACTATCGATCATATTTTCTTTGCTAAAAAATACGAAGCCAGTCTACTGGTGCCCAACTGCAGACTGTGCTGCTGTCGGCGCTACGTGATTTCGTGCACGAGCTTAAAAGCGATAGTTCAAGATGAGACTGAGACTGAGACCGAAACCCCCAAAGTGCTGAAAAAGGTTCTCGATGATTGCGTCAAATGCTCATAGCATTGAGGAACTGGCACGGGCAAAACTATTGTCATGGCGACATCCGTTGGAGCAACATCGTTTACGCTCCAAAAGAAAATCAAGGAAAGCGAAAAATCCCAGTGTATTGGGTGTTCATCGGCATGGACAAATCACACCACACAGGTGTAAACATTTACTGGGGACACACCTTCAAGGGTCAAGAACTTCGTTTCTAGCACGACTTCGTTCAGCTCGGAGAACTGATGAGAACACTTGCGTTCCCGCAAACGAAAGATCTGTTTGAGATTCGCAATATCATGTTAAGAGCTGCCGATTCTCCAGCCAATGCTCCAACAACCAATGCTCCAACCATACAACGTTCATCCAGACTTTGTTAGATAGACTTCGAAATTGATTGCAGTATCAGGTATACTTTGAGTAAGTAACATGCACGTCTTCTTTTTCTTCTTCAGAGAATGCTGATTGAGCGTCATCTGACTTAAGTTTTTCTGAAGCACTCGCCAATTTTCTCGTAGCACCAGCAGCCTACAGTGCAGGTCGTGCATGGTTCAATCAAACACTAACAGTCACACAAATGCCATGCATTCAAACGAACAATCGAACCACCTCCTTCATCAAGCGCTGACAACAGCAATCAACGCTTCCACATCGACGATGCGATTGAATAGAGACGGCAAAGTCCTCCGCCGTTTTCCGGTCCTCCCTCCCACAAACCGTCCACGCGTCCCACGACAGGGTCCATCATCACAAGAACACTCTTCGACGTCACCTTTCGGCTGTCGATCGATGAGAGTAACTCGTCGAGAACTTGCAGGAGATCGTCAGGCAGTGTCAGCTTCCTTCTCAGACCATTTAACAGCAACCCCAGCTGATACAAGTCGTGTTGCCTGCGCAGCTTTTCTTGTTGATAAGGGTGGCCCCAGTCGATTCGCTCCTTCCCTGGTCGTTGCGATTTGTCCATATCGATCAGAAACCAGTACCCTGGACTTGTCTCCTCACTCGTGTACAGAATGTTCCGCCAGCAGATATCGCCGTGGCAATAGTTTTTCCCGTGCCAGAACTGCAACGCGGTGAGCATTGCGCGCAGCCACTCGCGTACTTCGTCGATATCGGCTGGCTGTCGTTGAATTCCTAGCGGAGCCAACTCTACAACGACCCAGGATTCATCTGTCAATGGCTTAGGCACGACGCGGAAGTCCAATCTCATTACGGTTTGAAGGTGCGTTGCTCGACTTCCCCAATGTGTCAGCGTCTCCAAAGCCTTGTAAATACCGATCCGTCGTTCGACGTATGCTTTGGTGATTTGACTGGGATATCGGGAAGAAAAATGTGTTCGACCCGATCGTCACGCATCACGAGCTTCCTGAACGAAGTGAGGTACGGCCAAAACGGTAGTAAGGGACTCGGTTGAACCGGACGAGACAATAGTCTTAACTGACAGAGAACAAAAGTCAGGTTGTAAAACGCCTTCACAACCTCCGCCTTATCCACGAAGATTGACTGAAAGTCCACGATCGTGGTCACGACGAGATTGCGATCAATCGCTACGATCCGCAACGCTGGCCCACTCGTTGCGAATCCCACAATGTAAGGCAGGTTTCCGTAGAACATTGTGTTCCAGTCTCGCATTGAACTGGTAAGGTTCGAGCAGGACTCTTCAAGTGTGATTCTCGCGGTAGCTACTTCACCACGAACCATTAGTAGTCGATCCACGCTGGCAAATATACCGTACCGTTCCATTCTCGCGTTCGTTCTATTGTTCTCATGATTGGTGGCGTCTGGAGAGTAAATCTTCATTTCTAGCTGTTTTGCACTGCCAACAGTTTGAAATAATCCAAGCAACCTACGAAACAGTCCATTTGACCAATGAAGTTGAGTAGCTATCGAGGTGCATGATAGACCATCCCGAATCCATAGTAAGCAGCTGCAAACCTTTTCACAATTCACGACCGGTCCATTCCTCTCAGATATCTGTTTTGTCAAGTCCTTTTCCGACAAGGCCATTCGAAATGGCAGTGGACGTCGAAGAATACTCAAAAGCTCGCTCGGTGCAGGATACGTCGACGATTGCAACCCAGAGTACAGCCACAGTTTTTCCGGGCTAATGTCACTCTCAACAGCTCTGGATGGTGTTCCAACATGGACAGGTCGAGCTGGGGCAGCTTGCGTCATGGTAATTTCGACGAGGACGTGGACGTGCTCGTCTTCAGGCTCGAAAACCGGTCCAAAACACTTCGCATCGTCCAGTCTCCACATTGGCCACAGTTTCACATACTTGTTGTCCACAGCCCTCAGCACGACGTCGTCTAGATCACGGCCGTTCTTAAGCCATGATTTGTCCTTCTCCTTTGCCAGGAACAGTGTCAACTGCGTCGGGAGGACATTAATGTCTTCGGTGTCCGCGATCGCTCGATATCTGTCATGTTACCATCACTCAGTGATGACTGCAAGTTGGCAGTCTGGCATGTCAGCCACCGTTGGTGAGATGATTCTGTTGCTTGGTATGCTGCATTTGGCGAGTCAATTCCTGTCCAAACCCGCGCAAATTTTCGTTACAACCTTGCACCTATAGACTGCTAGCAAACTTTTCGTACAACTTTGCTCGCCGTACAACTTTGCACCCATAGTTTGCTATCATATATTTTCTACAACTTTGCTAGCCGTACAACTTTGCTAGCAAACTACGAAAAAATGCGCGGGTTTTGGACAGGAATTGACTCGCCAAATGCAGCATACCAAGCAACAGAATCATCTCACCAACGGTGGCTGACATGCCAGACTGCCAACTTGCAGTCATCTTTTTACTGAGTGATGAGTAACATGACCCAAGTGGAGCTGTGCTGTGTCGTGCTGGGGTCTGGAGCCATTTTCCCCATCAAGATAGCGCTCACTGCTAAAGGACACGATATCCGACAAGCGATCGCGGACACCGAAGACATTAATGTCCTCCCGACGCAGTTGACACTGTTCCTGGCAAAGGAGAAGGACAAATCATGGCTTAAGAACGGCCGTGATCTAGACGACGTCGTGCTGAGGGCTGTGGACAACAAGTATGTGAAACTGTGGCCAATGTGGAGACTGGACGATGCGAAGTGTTTTGGACCGGTTTTCGAGCCTGAAGACGAGCACGTCCACGTCCTCGTCGAAATTACCATGACGCAAGCTGCCCCAGCTCGACCTGTCCATGTTGGAACACCATCCAGAGCTGTTGAGAGTGACATTAGCCCGGAAAAACTGTGGCTGTACTCTGGGTTGCAATCGTCGACGTATCCTGCACCGAGCGAGCTTTTGAGTATTCTTCGACGCCCACTGCCATTTCGAATGACATCGTCGGATGAGGAGGACTTGGCAGAACAGAAATTTGCGCGGAATGGACCGGTTGTGCGGCGTCAGATTATTCGAGTATTGATAGACGAGATTTTGCGACATCTGAATATGGTTTTTGCCTGGAAAGGTATAGACGGATGGCGTAACATCTTCCTGGTGCTGCTTGAGTTCGTCCGTGTCCTGGGCAGTGCAAAAGGGTTAATGGTGGACATTTCCTCTCCCGACGACGACTACAACAATGGCAGAACTAAAATGATTGCAAGAAATGAACGGTATGGCATATTTACCACTGTTGATCGACTACTAATGGTTCGTGGTGAACTCGAGTATCAAAGAATTGGTATCGAAAAGTCCTGCGCGAACCTTACCAGTACAATGCGAGAATGGAACACAATGTTCTATGGAAACCTGCCTTACATTGTGGGATTCGCAACGAGTGGGCCAGCGTTGCGGATCGTAGCGATTGATCGCAATCTTCACGTCACCAATATCGCGGACTTTCAGTCAATCTTCGTGGAAAAGGCGGAGGTTGTGAAGGCGTTCTACAACCTGACTTTCGTTCTCTGTCAGTTAAGACTATTGTCTCGTCCGTTTCGACCGAGTCCCTTACTACCGTTTTGGCCGTACCTCACTTCATTCAGGAAGTTCGTGATCCGTGACGATCGGGTCGAACACATTTTTCTTCCCGATATCATAATAAAATCACCAAAGCATACGTCGTACGACGGATCGGTATTTACAAGGCTTTGGAGACGCTGACACATTGGGGAAGCGAGCAACGCACCTTCAAACCGTAATGAGATTGGACTTCCGCGTCGTGCCTAAGCCATTGACAGATGAATCCTGGGTCGTTGTAGAGTTGGCTCCGCTAGGAATTCAACGACAGCCAGCCGATATCGACGAAGTACGCGAGTGGCTGCGCGCAATGCTCACCGCGTTGCAGTTCTGGCACGGGAAAAACTATTGCCACGGCGATATCTGCTGGCGGAACATTCTGTACACGAGTGAGGAGACAAGTCCAGGGTACTGGTTTCTGATCGATATGGACAAATCGCAACGACCAGGGAAGGAGCGAATCGACTGGGGCCACCCTTATCAAGAAGAAAAGCTGCGCAGGCAACACGACTTGTATCAGCTGGGGTTGCTGTTAAATGGTCTGAGAAGGAAGCTGACATTGCCTGACAATCTCCTGCAAATTCTCGACGAGTTACTCTCATCGATCGACAGCCGAAAGGTGACGTCGAAGAGTGTTCTTGTGATGATGGACCCTGTCGTGGGACGCGTGGACGGTTTGTGGAAGGGAGGACCGGAAAATGGCGGAGGACTTTGCCGTCTCTATTCAATGGCATCGTCGATGTGGAAGCGTTGATTGCTGTCGTCAGCGCTTGATGAAGGAGGTGGTTCGATTGTTCGTTTAAATACATGGCATTTGTGTGACTGTTAGTGTTTAATTGAACCAGCACGACCTGCACCGTAGGCTGCTGGTGCTACGAGAAAATTGGCGAGTGCTTCACAAAACCTTAAGTTGGATGACGCTCAAACAGCATTCTCTGAAGAAGAAAAAGAAGACGTGCATGTTACTTACTCAAAGTATACCTGATACTGCAATCAATTTCGAAGTCTATCTAACAAAGTCTGGATGAACGTTGTATGGTTGGAGCATTGATTGTTGGAGCATTGGCTGGAGAATCGGCAGCTCTTAACATGATATTGCGAATCTCAAACAGATCTTTCGTTTGCGGGAACGCAAGTGTTCTCATCAGTTCTCCGAGCTGAACGAAGTCGTGCTAGAAACGAAGTTCTTGACCCTTGAAGGTGTGTCCCCAGTAAATGTTTACACCTGTGTGGTGTGATTTGTCCATGCCGATGAGTACCCAGTACCCTGGGATTTCTCGCTTTCCTTGATTTTCTTTTGGAGCGTAAACGATGCTGCTCCAACGGATGTCGCCATGACAATAGTTTTGCCCGTGCCAGTTCCTCAATGCTATCAGCATGTGACGCAACCATTGACAACCTTCTTCAGTATTTTGTGGTTTTCGCTCGAAGGCTATTGGTCTTAGTCTCACTTTGAACTTGTCGCCTTTGAACTCGCGCATTAAATCATCTAGCGCTGACGGCAGCACGGTCTGCAGATGAGTATTTGAAGATTGATTTCCGTTGCTGATCCCCCTCAACGTCCTGTAAATATTGACGAGTCTTGCGAATTCAACGCGGCGATCCCGGTCCCGACTGCGAATAAATGTGCGGTGAATCTCATCATTCTTCCATTTGACTATCCGCTTTCCGTTCGTGTTGGGTAGGAGTGGAGACAAGCGGGTTGGTCTGGTTAATTTTGATGCCTCCTTCATAGCGGCTAAAAGAACCGCCATATTGTAAAATACCCGAATGGCTCGTGCTTTCTCATCGATGATCGAGGTGATCGTCAGGATTCCTGTAGTCTGCCGATGTTCATTGATCGTAACTAAACGCAACTCCGGTCCACGGGTTGCGTAGCCCAAAATGTATAGAAGTTCTCCATAGAACATGAAATGCCAAGGATTCATCTTGTCGGTAAGCTCTTTCAGAGGCACTTCGATGTTGATCCTTGCACTCTTCTCTTCACCGCGGAGCAGCGCGACACCATCCAATCGCACGACCATATCGGGACGCTTCCTCTCCTTCGTTATCCCAGATTTGTCTTGCTTATCTCTGGTCATCGTAACTTGAAGCCGCGAGCCCTGCATAGGAACTTCGGGATGTCGAGTAGTTGGTCATACAGGTGCTGCCACGAGCGTTCTGAAGCCGTGTAATCCATACGCGCGTCACAGCTCATAAAAACGTCTATCAATGCGACAAGTTCTTCGCACGACACGCGCTCTGTATTCGGCTCGAAAATTGCAGCAGCATATATCTGATCTTTAAGCTGTAGCTGAAAAGGTAGTTGTTTTTCCAACCCCTAGCTAAGCCGTCTGCATCGCTGAAATCAGCTTGGCGTCTCCATATCTCATCAAGATCAACGACGGGCGCATTGCCATTTGGTGGTGGCGGCATTGGTTCATCCGGTAAGGAAAACTTTGATTCTGGCGGTGGCTTCGATTCATCTGGTGGTAGTGACATAGCTTCATCCGGCTTCAATTCACCTGCAGATTGATTGACCAACGTATTCGTCCAGGAACTGAATCGGGATTTGAGCTTCGTCTTCATCAGGACGAAACCAGGCCCGAAGTCGTTTCACCTATCCATGACTCCTCAATCTCATGATAATGGGTCACAAGGTTGGCATTAGGTGTGAACGGGGAGTTGGTCATGAACCACTCTTGGTTGCTATCAATTGCCCGGAATAGTTTTGATGGCCGTGGGGGATGTCTCGAGCAACGCAAATGCTCGCGCGAAGATCTTTGACTCCTGCCTTCACCTCAACTGCTACTGAGAACACGTCCCATTCGTCGACGACTAAGCATCGTAGGGTTATCTCATCGGGGTCGTTATCTCGCATCTTTCAGTAAGGTGTAGGAAGCGAAGAAGCGTTGGGGTCGATGTGGCTGGAAGTGCCAGAAAGGGAGCAAGTTTTGGACTGATCCTATCCTCAACGGCACCCCCGCTGGGATGGCGAGTTTCCATTCAAATCTGGGGTCGGTCGTTCACAACTCTACAATTTGTCAATGTATTGAAGTTTTGGCTCCAAAGGAACCTATCTACACCGGTTCGGAAGCTATTCATTTGGCCAACATCTCTCTTTTGACCAGAAAGACCAACACTTGTTGCTTGATTTGGTTGTGATGTCAAACGAACAGTCGACCGCCAACCTAATTCTATCGCAGTAGCTTTAACTATTACTGCGATGCTGATTCTCCTTTGCTCTTTCACCGACTTCACTATGACAAAAATATTTTGAACTGCACGGCACGTCAAAATTTGACATGGATAAATCTAGTAAGCTCAATCAAACTGCATCGCCGCCAACACGAAAAATACGAGAGAAATAGTTGTGACTTGGTGACGCAGTTATGTTTATATGCTTACGCACAGCAAGTTACTTTGAGAAGCATGAAGCCGATAGCTCCGCTCTGTGCGCACTGAGCACAGTGTGCTGTCATGTATTAGACAGTGAAGCAGTTTGGTTGAACTTACTAGATTTATCAAAGTGATAATTTGATGTGCAGTGCACTTCAAGATACGTTTTGCCATAATAAAGTGGGTGAGAGCAACTAAGAAGCAACATCGTATGTACAATTAGGTTGGCAGTCGACTGGAAGTTTAACTTTGGTTCACTTTAGGGTTGCTAAGTAAGTTCGATGAGTGGATTAGCTGACATCCAAACCAAACACCAATTGTTGGTGTTCCTGTTAAAAAGAAGAGATGACGGCCAAACGCATTGCTTTCAACACGATGTCGTCCAGTTGTAGACAGACATACGTGGATTTTTTCGCGTCCTTCAGGAAGGGTCAGGAAGTAAAGAATCGTTAGAGCTCGATGCGGCTGAATGGGGGGGTTCTGTACTATCAGTCCAGAATGTGGACTGATCGTATCGCCCATGGAAATGGCCCCTTGGATGGCGAGGTTCCATTCGAATCTGGGGTCGGCCATTTACAACTCCACAGTTTGTCTCCGATCATCAATGTACTGAGAGATGCTTAGTCGTCGTCGAATGTGACGTGTTTTTAGTAAAATAGAGGCGAAGGAAGTAGTCAACGATATTCGCGCGAGCATTGGGTTGATCGAGACGTCCCCCGCGGCCATCAAAAATATTCCGTGCAATTGATTGCAATCAAGATTCCCAACCTCCCTTTCACACTTAAGGCCAACCTTCGAGGTCCAATATCATAAGGCCTCCCGAAAAAAGTATTTAAATTGGCAAAACATACAAAATGTCCTAATAAATTAAGGACTTTTGACTTGTCGTTTCTACGAGCAAAGCTTTACTATTTTAACGAACCGAGCCACTGATGTCTACCGTCATTTTCCTGCGCAACGTTCCCCAATTATTTATTATACGTTTTCTCTTCGTTGATCCATTATTTTTTTCTATGAATGATGACAATGCAATTGCAAAGTTATTATGATAATATTAGTTTCCTTCCGCGAGTTTTTCCTCACTAAACTATAGTATACAAAGCTAGGATATTTTTTTATAAAATGAGGCAAAATGCTCATTTTTAAAGGTTTGATGGGCACTCCTCGACTGTGTACTATATGGATGTGAATTCCTCAATAGCCTATTGTACTCGACACAAGTCATAGAACCAAAACATAGGCTCCCCTATTAACCACATTTTTAAATCTAAGTGCGCGTTTCTACCCTATATCCAACTGTTGCTATAGTTTAGTTATGTAATAGGTCGGTGCAATGGGTGTGCGAGACCGACTGCGAGGACGGAAGGACAAGAGCGACGACTACGAGCACTAAGTGAGTGACTGCGCATCGAGCAGTGACGAGCAGGGCGCGACGAGTGAATTCGGCGCGGACCCAGCAGACGGAGGTACAGTGGGCGAGATCTTCGATCGTGCATCTGGCAGGAGGGCCAAAGCAGCCGGCCAAGTTGAAGTACTGAGGCACAACCGCTCATGATTCACCCGACAGCGCCGAAGGAGCGGGCCAGCGAACGGAGACCGAGGACACTTCCGGATTTGCGAGACAAAAGACGAGAGCTATGGTGCAAACAATGACGCGCACGAGAACGAGGAAAACGAAGCGAGTCACACAGACGAAGACGAGCAGCGACGAGGAGAGCGAAGAAGCCAAACGGTGAACCGGCGACCTGGACGAGCATGACACTGCAGCGCAGATGACGCAGCGAGACGCCCCAGCAACTGAGACAGAAGCGACAAGACGGACGGCGTTGCCCACGTCGACGCAGGCTCCAGCACGAGACAACCAGGCGACGAACGAAGACAGCGCGCAGCCGGCGAGCAACCTGCCAGCAAACCGAGCAACAGATATGGCGACGATGGCAGCATAACTGCAGCAGCTGACAATTACAGTGGCGCAGCTGCAAGCTTCAGCGAGAACAGTGGACGGCGAAGGCGGCACTAGGGTCCTTGCGCCACCACAGCGAGTCACACGACCGACAGTTGGGCGGCACGAGCACGGAGCCGAGACCACCGTAGCCGACGAGGAAAAGACGATGCCGTCGACCAGCAGCGAGCAGCAGCACCGGGAACAGGTACGACGACAGAACCGAGCACCTCGCGGCGAGTGCAGCAGATGACGAGCGACAATACGGCGACAGTGGACGGAGGCACAGTGAGCGGCGCAGCCAACCTGGCGCCTTCCCCAGATATAGCAGCGATGGTCACGGCCATCCAGCAGTTGACAACGGTGGTAGCGAGGCTACAGCCAGCAGCTGCAGGCGACGAAGGTCATGAACGCGGAAATTCTTCACGACGCAGGGCGGCGAGACCATCGACGGACCCCCCCGAGTGACAGCAGTGGTGAGGACAGCAGCGAGTCGGACGGGTCCAGCAGCAGTTCCGAGGAGAGCAGCGAGTCCAGCGACGACGGGAGTGATGATGACGGGAACATGACGGCGACGATGACGACGACAGTGAGGATGAACGGCGCGGACGGCGATCACGACGTGGACGACGCGGGCGACGACTCGAGTTGCCACCACGACGGAAGAGCGTGAAGGCCTTGATTTTGCCGACCTTCACTGTAGCGGGGCTACACAAGATAGTGTACCCGGGGTACACTAATACACGCAAACCCACTAGTGTGTGTGGGACACACACTAGCGACCAACATTACGAGCCGTCAATGTAACTATCATTGACGGGCGCTCAGGCGCACAGCTATTGGTTGAAAGGGCCACATTTCAACCAATCAGGTGCATGATTTCATGCAAATGCGTGAGAGCCAACCATGCTCTCACCCTTGCAATTAAATATCATTTTAAAAGGGTTTAGCGTAAAGATAAGGCCAGCCCGCCACGCGGCGGGCTGCCATTCAATTCAGTTTTCTATTCTGATCTAAAGTGTTAAGTATTTGCTTTAGAAATACGCGAGCCCGCATATTTCTATCTTACATACAAACTTTAAGTCTACGCTTCCTCAATACGCGCACACTGTGTATGCTAAGAAACAGAGCGTTGCTCTCGCCCTGTTTCACCTGGTAGCACTTTGTAGTCCGTTCAACGCCTACAGAGAATAGCCAAATGGAATTTGGCTATGGAGACGAAAACCCTTCTCAGGCGGTGCTCTGTCTGACGGAGCTCCAAATATCCACTCTCGTATTACGAGAGAGGATTGCCCCCACCAAAGTGATCAGCAGTGGGAGGCGTTGCTACGACTCGCGAGTCGTAGGCGAGTCCACTGTGGCAGCAATGCTTCGCTCATTGCCGCCAAGTGAACACCATGTAGTCGTAGTCGACTACATGGCGAAAGAGCAACAGCAGAAAGAGACTTCCGCTGTTCCACGTTTTGAGTCACTAAAGGTGTCAGTGACTCCGTTCTCCGGTGGCTCGAACGAGCCACTATTGCGCTGGCTCGGAGAGCTCGAGACAGCGATCGCTGCCCAACGGATCCGGGATCCGTCGCTACAAGTCGCTTACGCGATGTCGTGTCTAGCAGGACGTGCTAGACACTGGGCGTATGGCAGACGCCTTACGAACGGTACGTGCTGGAGCACGTACGAAGAGTTCAAGGAAGAGCTCAAACTCGCGTTTGAGCCTCCCGAGTCGGAGTTCAGGTCGAGGGCGGAGTTCCTCGACCTGAAGCAAGGCAAGCGCGACGTACTTGCGTACGCGCAGCAGGCTCGATACTTGGTGTCAGGTATCGTGAACCACCCCATTGATGAGGCGACACAAGTTGTCACATTCATGAAAGGACTTAGAGATGGGCCTGTGAAGACCTATCTCTTCCGAGAGTACCCGAGTACTCTCGAGCAAGCCATCCGACTTGCATCGCAGGAAGAGTTTAGCTTGAATCAAGCTAAACTTCACGCGGACACGCCAGGGGCGCCGCGTCCGCGACCGAGGCCCATTGGCGGTACAGAACCCATGGACCTATCAAGTGCGTCTGCTGGCAGGCAGCAGACGGATCCGCGTAGAAGAACGCAGCGGTGTTTCCAGTGTGGAAATACCGTCCAGTACGCACGCGAGTGTGTAGCAGGCCCAAGGCCTGCTACTTCCCGGTACGTCGTATCGTGCCAACGGTGATCGTTGGCGCGGACGACCAAAAACGGCGGGAGCCAGTAGGGGCGGGGCGCCCTACTGGTGTAGTCACACATGCCGATGTCGGACATGTGATGACTACAGCCCCCTGCGGTAAGCACCGCAGTGAAAGGAAGGATGGTCGAGCTGGGCTGATCATCCTGGAGGTTGCGGTGCATGGGAGATCCATGCACGCGCTGGTCGATTCAGGTGCGTCGAACAACTTTGTTCGACTGCAGAGTCTGAATGCGATGTGCCCCGAGGAGAAAGAGACTCCTCGGAGCGAGTGGTGGTGCGCCTGGCGACAGGCGCAACCGTGAAGACACGAAAGCGAACTGTGTCTGTTCGCTTTGACTGTGAAGGTCGGACCTTCACCGAAGACCTTATCGTCTTAGACTTAGACGATAAGTTCGACATGATATTGGGCATGCCGTGGCTAAAACGCCATGCCCCAGTGATAGACTGGAAGGCCCAGTCTATAATCTCATTCGGCGCCGAGGACGTTAACGTCCTCGGATCAGCGGACAACGTGACAGTGAGCGATGGCCCTGTCAACGCGCGCGCACCACGCTGCGTGCGTTGGGAGCGAGGGCAACCTCGCTCATCCCAGCCAAGAGAACGTGGCGACCGCCAAGGCCGCCGCGTACCAGAAGAAGGAAGACCTCCGGGAGGCTTCGTCCGTGCCCGGGGCACGGGCGAAATCACAACTGAAGGGTGCACTCCGGGAGCGCACCCACGTCCAAACCGGGTTTGGACCGAACCCTTCGCAGGCCGGGCTGCGAAGGCAAGAACCAAGAAACCGTCTCGGGCCGGGCCCGAGGCGACTGTTCATCTCTCCTCAAGCCGGGCTTGAGGAGCCAAGATTCAAGGACCCCTCGACGGGCCGGGCCCGTCGAGACACAAGATATGGGTCGTTGTCAGACCGGGTCTGACAAGGGTCGCGGTATGAGGAGCCCGAAGAGCTCCTCACAACTGAAAGGAACCGAGACCGGACAGGAAGGTCGCTCCTCCCTGTCCCAAGAACGCCCTGCACCGAAGCGTGCAGGTGACGAGCCTCCATCGCCTGCGACGGGCGATGTCGAGTACGAGAGAGTGAATGCGCTGACGCAAACACTCTCTGGGGTCCAATGTCACGAGTTGACATTGAGTGTCCTCCCGAGCACTGCCTCGGAGTTGACAGCGCTGGAAGTGCAGAGCTGGAAAGGCTTTGCACGGGATCTACGCGCCGGGCGCGTAGAACAAGTATGCATCCTCACCGCCCGTGAGGATGTCGTGATCACAGAGGATCTCGAGGACCTGCGGCAGGTTCTCGTGCGGCACCCTGATGGCGACACGAGCCTCAGTGCCAAATCGAAAAAGGATCGATTTGCAGAGCAGAGCTGGGACTCGCTCAAGTCGAGTCCCTATTACGACGTTCTTCGGGAATACGCCGACGTATTCCCGGACGAAGTTCCTGCGGAGCTTCCGCAGGATAAAGGAATTCAGCACGAGATTGATCTCGTGCCAGGCACGAAGTACTGTGTCACGCGACAGTGGCCACTGCCGCGTGAACAAGTCAAGGCCATCGACGAGTTCTTCGAAGCTCGTCGTCGTGCGGGCCAAGTGCGGGAATCCAAATCCCCGCACAGTGCCCCCACGTTCTGTGTCAAGAAGGCACAGGGCGGATGGCGCATCGTTCATGCGTTTAACAAGATGAACGATGCGACGATACCGGCGCAGACGCCGATACCGAGGAAGGACGTCATCATCGATTCGATGAGCAAGAGCACCGTGTTCAGTGCTCTTGACCTAAGAGATGGTTTCTACCAAATCTTAATGCGTGAGAGTGATATCCTCTCTCACGGCGGTAAGCACCCCAAGCGGCATGCTTTGGGAGTGGCTAGTGATGCCACAGGGGCTTAAGAATGCCCCTGCGACGTTTAATAGATGCGTAACGCATCTATTACGGTCGGTGCGGACTTCGCACCGACGTACTTCGACGACGTGTTCGTCCACAGCCGGGCTGTGGGCGAGAAGACAGACACCGAGATGCACAAGGAGCATCTCCGACAACTGCTTGCGCTGATGCGCAAGCACAAGTTATATGCAAATCTTAAGAAGTGCATATTCGGTGCGTCCGAGATTCCAGTTCTCGGATGCCTTGTCGGCAAGGACGGTGTCCGCCCTGATCCCGAAAAGATCAGGGTGATCAACGAGTGGCCTGCGCCCTCGAATGCAAAGGAACTGCGGCAGTTCCTTTGGTTGGCTACGTACTTGTGCAAGTACATACACTATTACGCTGGGCGTATTCGACCACTGTCGCGCCTCCTCAAAAAAGACGCGGAGTGGAGATGGTCTGCTGAATGTCAGCAGGCCTTCAATTCGGTCAAGCAGGGCCTGACCGAGGCGCCGATCTTGGCCGTCGCCGACCAAGATCGTCCGTCCCACGTTGTGTGTGACGCATCCGACTTTGCAATCGGATGCGCTCTGATGCAGTACGATCACGAAAGACGTGATCGTGTGATCTGCTATCAGTCTCGTCAGCTTAAGCAAGCTGAGCGCAACTACCCAGTACATGACAAGGAGCTCCCTGCCATGAAGTATGTGTTAGCCAAGTTCCGTGTCTATCTCCTTGAGATATACCCTTCGTGACCTACACTGATCACGCTTCTTTACGGACGGCCGTAAAGTCACCACACCTCTCTCAAAAAATGGCACGGTGGCTGTCATTCTTCGCTGAATACAACTTCCAGGTTGAGTACAAACCTGGTAGGTTGAATGTGGTAGCCGACGCACTGTCGCGTCGGCCGGATTACAACTACAAGGTAGTTGACGTCAATGCCATTGGCATTGAACGCAGCAGTGTGCCCACATCGTCGCTGCTCGACGATGTGCGCAAGGCGTACTCGCTTGACGCGGACGCCAAGCGATTGCTGACCTATGTGGAGGCACCTTCCGACAGCGCGCATCGCGCGCTGCCTCCACATCTGAGATCCCGTGTGCACAGGTATAGTGCACACGACGGCTTGCTGCTATACAGTGCAGCTGACGACGATGTCGCTCGCATCGTCGTCCCTGATGATTATGATCTGCGCCTGCGGATCATATTCGAGTATCACGATGCCCCATCGGCTGGGCATCCGGGTCGAGAGAAGACGTACCTTCTTCTCTCGCGTGACTTCTACTGGCCTCGCCAGTACAAGTGGATCCGCAAGTACGTCCGTGCTTGCGAGGCGTGCCAACGAGTGAAGCCGACGCCGGCTTCACAAGCACCGCTACAGTCTCTGCCGATACCGGCAGAGTGTTGGGAGTCCATCAGTATGGACTTCATATTCGGTTACCACCCGACGCCAAGCGTCGGACTGGAGTGGTCGTCTTTGTCGACCGCTTCAGCAAGATGGTTCATCTTGCTGCGGTGCCTGCCCAAGTCACGTCAAACAGACGGCACGTCTGTTTGTGGAGCTCATCTTCCGCTCTCACGGTATGCCCCGTGAGATAGTGTCCGACCGTGATCCAAGGTTCACGGCCGCGTTCTGGAAGGAGGTCTTCGGCCTCCTTGGTACTCGGCTGTCGATGTCGACAGCCGACCACCCGCAGACGGATGGTCAGACCGAGCGCGTGAATCGCGTGCTCGGTGACATCCTCAAGAGCTACGCCCACTCGTTCACCGAGTGGAGCGACTGTTTGCCCATGGCAGAGTTTGCCATCAATAACTCGGTGCATGCCTCTACGGGGCATACACCGTTCTACGTGAATGCCATGCGGCATCCACGAGTACCTGCCATGCTTGGCGGGGTGACAGCTCCCTTGAGTGGGGAGGATCTGTGAGCGAGCCACGCCCACAGGAAAATTTGAACGCCGTGACACGTAGTGCCACGCGCCAGAAGAGAGTACGCTTTGCGTCTGCACCGGGTGCAGGCGTTGAGAACACCCGTGCCGGGCACGGAAGTTACAAGCAACGACGAAGTACCTTTCGCTCCGGGAGCGAAAGAAGACGACCAAGTACCCTTCGCTCTGGGAGCGAAGGAAGAGACCAAGCACCTTTCGCTCCGGGAGCGAAAGGACAAGCGACGACCCGTCCCACGCCTGCTCCGGGAGCAGACGTGACGCAAGATGACGTGTTCGACTCGGAGTCGAACACCGGAAACCAAGATGATACAGTGACGACGCAGGGCGACGTCACTGCTGCGACCAAGTACGTGTCCACACCCCATGTGGACACTCAAGATGACGAGCGCATCGTGTAGGGCACGATAGCGGACAAGGACACATTGGTCGACACGACCAATGTCGATGCGAAAGACTTCGTGCAGAATCGACAAGCCGTCATGCGGTTTGTTCGTGATGCTATTGCATCTTCTGTCGACCGACAGAAGATGAACGCTGACAAGAAGTCACGCAACAACATTAGTGAGTTCAAAACGAATTCATTAGTTTTACTGTCTACGCAAAACTTGGCTAGACATGCAGTCTCGGACTTTGGAGCAAGCAAGCTTGCTCCACGCTTCATCGGCCCCTTTCGTGTCTTGCATCGCCAAGGCACAGCCTACACGCTGGACATACCAACCAGCATGAGACTGCACCCGACGTTCTATGTCGGGCGACTGAAGGCGTATCATGAGCATGATACGCCCGCGCGCTCATCCAACATGGGCACGAAGAAGCGTGATGGTCGAGCTACGACTCGTCATTCGTCGCGCTCGCGCGCAGAGCGCGAGCGACGCATGCGAACGCTCTCAACGAGCTTCGCAAACTTCCTCTCGACGTCCTCGACTCGAGACAGCGCGTCACCCGCTGTCTCGCGAGAAGCGGACACTCGCGACGAGAGGTTCGAGATCAGCTGACTTTGCTCAGCGATCGTCTTCCAAGCCTCACGGCGGAAGGCAGCATAGTCAGCCGCCAGTTGCTGGAAGGTCTGATCAGCCTCAAGCGGCTGATCAAAGCGACGAGGTTTCCCTCCGCCGGCACCTTTGCGGGCTGCCGACGGCTCAATTCGCTGGATTGTCGAGCGAATTGTAGCTCACCAGGAGCCACGCACTGACCAAGGTCAGCGTCGTTTTCGATGTCGTTGGAGAGGATACCCTCCCCAACACGACTCGTGGGAACCGCGGAATATCCTCGTGAGGGATATTCCGGAAATGGTGATGGCGTACGAAGACCGCCACCACCTCCGCCCGAGCCGAGACTAGGTCTCGGCTGGACAGTGTACCACCCCACGCCCCCGGGGACGGGTAGACGCGTAACGGGATCAGGCGGGGTGCTCTTCCCGGCATCCGGGAAGACAGTAAAGCGCCAGTCTCGGACTTCACTGGGTACTCGTATCGTAGTCTGGCCCTCGCGCGTTGGGTGGACAGACTGGACACCGTTCTCCACGGGGAACGGCACACAAGGTACCAGCGCTTGCACTGAGTTCGTGCAAGCGGGTAGCCTTGCCAGCGCTATTATGTTTATAATAGCGCTCACGCATGCTTTCGAGACGCTTTCGGAAAGCAGCAGCATCATTGTTCCAGTTCATAACGAACTGGTTCCAGCCCTGAGTCAGTGCGACTGTCTCCAGACCTTGCTCTTAGCGCTATGGCGCACGCCCTTGAAATAGCGAAGAGCAAGGTACAGCGACGCATAGTAGTTGCGTCGCTCATCGGAGCCGGCCGCGAGGCCTTCTACGATATCATCATCTTTGATGGTATCGACTTGGAAGAGAGCACAAGGTGTGCCCTGGCCGCCTTCGTCGGACCATCGGAGGCGATGAATGCGCTCCGATGAAAACTTCCACCGCTCAGCTCCCTGAGACTGAGCCGCGCTGCGCCCAACAGGCAAGGATGCCTGGGCGGAAGGAGAAACACCCGCGGATGGAGTTTCCGCGGGTCCACTGCTTCAGACCGTGCACGCTTAGCGTGCACGACCTCGCCATCTTCTGGCGAGTCCTCACGTCGACGACGAGAGCCCGGCGACGGACTCTCGCGAAGAGGCTTGCTCACATCAGGCTTGTCCCTCACGGGCGAAGAGTGCTCCTCTTCGTCCGCCAAAGAATCACTGTCGTAATCGACAATGAGGCCAGGGTCTTCCTCATCACCATCACGTCCAGGGGACGTGGTGCGCGCAGCCTTCGCAGGCCGCGACAGTCGATTCACCCGCCCCGAAGGGACGGGTTGCCTTGGCGACGATAGCGTCGACTTGCTTAGCGCTCTCGCGCTCACGAGAGCGCTCTCTCTCCAATTGTAGTGCGTGATATTCACGCACTGACAGTGTCTTGCCACCCGATGGGAATCCCCACCGGGTGCGGAGGTCTTGGGACTTTCGGGAGCCTTGGGGGACGGGACTTGACGCGCTCATTGCGAAATGAGCGTGAGTGTCTTCTCCGTTAAACGAAGAAGACGGAAAGTGACCACAGAAGAGATCGTGGTCACCGTTACCTCCCGAATGCGATACTCGCACTTTGAGGGTGGTAGCGGGGCTACACAGGATAGTGTACCCGGGGTACACTAATACACGCAAACCCACTAGTGTGTGTGGACACACACTAGCGACCAACATTACGAGCCGTCAATGTAACTATCATTGACGGGCGCTCAGGCAGCACAGCTATTGGTTGAAAGGGCCACATTTCAACCAATCATGTGCATGCATTTCATGCAAAATG